>JAVGVS010000500.1:38062-258242 GCA_032718565.1 Distichodus sexfasciatus | reverse complement strand
AGAGAGAGAGAGAGAGAGAGATTAACCAAGACTGTAAGTATTACTATTTATATTTATTGTTTATATTTGCATAAATTAACGTTAGTATTTTAGTTGCCAGTATAAATGCACTTGTAATCAGAGCATGTAACTTAATGTACGTGTAATGTGATGGCCCACCCGTTTCACATCTTACATTCACTTATAAAAACGTTCCATGAAAACCGGAGCAGCCTCGAGCTGGAGCGGAAACGCGCCGGTGAGCGTGACGTCACCTTGCCGCGCTTCATTCCGCGCGCTGCTGAGACGCGAACCGGCCGCACGGAGAAAGTCTCCAACCCGGCGAGAAAAACCCAGCTTATAACCAGAACACCCTCCTGAAGGTAAGTCAACTTGTTCTGATTTCATTTTTGGTTTTTTTTTTTTCATTCATCATTTAATATTTGCCTTTTAATAATTACTACTTGCGAAAATAATAATGAATATGTTTAGAGTTGTAATATTGGGGAGACCTTATGTCTCTTAGAATGAATAAATGAATGAATACATTTTAAAAGCCTACTTGACAATTTGGGGACATTACGCTCCCTCATCTTGGAAGCAGCCTGCATTTTTTTTCTTTTCTGTATTTCTGTCAGGTTTCATGATGCGCAAAAAGTCGCGCGTTTCCGACTTCAGCCACCTCAGATTGGAGGAGATGCTTGCGCGGCTGCCACTGTTTATGAAGTGAAGAAATAAACATTTGGAACCACTTTTTTTCTCTCACTATGGAGAACATTTCAGCCCCCATCAACGCAAACCCACAATGCAACTTCAGCCTGGACTTCAGTTACTTCAGCTCGCCCAACCGGAGCGATCTAAACTGCACACCGCCGGCGGACTATTTTTTCTACGCGCATTTGTATGTTGTTTTACCAGTTATTTACTCCGTCATATGCGCAGTGGGTTTGACCGGCAACACGGCGGTCATTTATGTTATCCTAAAAGCTCCTAAAATGAAGACTGTCACCAACATGTTCATCCTGAACCTGGCCATTGCCGACGACCTCTTCACCTTAGTTTTGCCCATCAACATTGCTGAGCACCTTTTGCATTACTGGCCTTTTGGTGAAGTGCTCTGCAAGATCATTTTAAGCATTGACCACTACAATATCTTCTCCAGCATCTATTTTCTGACTGTCATGAGTGTTGATCGCTACCTGGTGGTGCTGGCCACGGTGAGGTCGAAGCGCATGCCATACCGTACCTACAGGGCGGCCAAGATAGTCAGTCTTTGTGTTTGGGTTCTGGTAATTCTCATTGTGGTGCCCTTCACCGTCTTTGCGGGAGTCTATACCAACCCGGGCGATTCTGAGCGCAAGAGTTGCGGCTTGAGCTTTCCCAGCCCGGAAGGTTTGTGGTTCAAAGCAGGCCGGATTTATACTCTCATCCTAGGCTTTGCAATCCCTGTGTCCACCATCTGCATCCTCTACACCATGATGCTGTACAGACTGAGGAACATGAGGCTGAACACTAACGCCAAAGCGCTGGACAAGGCGAAAAAGAAAGTGACGGTGATGGTGTTCATTGTACTCGCCGTATGCTTGTTCTGCTGGACTCCCTTCCATCTCAGCACCATCGTGGCGGTGACCACAGACCTCCCGAGTACGCCTCTGGTCATCGGCATCTCCTATTTCATTACAAGCCTGAGCTATGCCAACTCCTGCCTCAACCCTTTTCTCTATGCTTTCCTGGACGACAGCTTTAGGAAAGCTTTCAAGAAGATGTTAGAGTGTAGAACTGCGTGAATGTTTGCTCTAAGATAAATGTTCTTGATGACCCTGTGCTAGAGCTTACGGTTCCATGAAAAATCTTTAACCCCTTTTAAGCACGGTGCCCACTTGAGTGTTTTGACACAGTGAGTTATACTTTGTGCAAGGGTTTCAATTATGTAAAGTGTCCTTTGGGGTTTAAATAAGTTTCTTCAGACTTTACGGCCCATCAAAAAGTGGTCCTTATGTAACATGGTCCTTATGTCCTTATGTAACACTGGTTCGTGAGATCATTCAAAATCGTGGCCTTTTTTAAGAGTGACACTTTAAAGTTCTTATTAATATACAATATGAATGGCCTCATATGAATTGTCTCATTTGAAAGTTTCAGTGGAAATATTCTTTCACAAGCTTATTGAAAACAGTTTCTTTTTGACTTTATGAAAAATAAATGTGCCTCCTTTAGGCATCCTTTATACTGTTACTACAGAACATTTAATCGAATTCAGTGGTTCCCTACTAATTTAAGACTCTTTTTGGAACCCTATGCTCTTGTACAGGGTCCCTTAGAAACCATTGTTTGTAAGTGTAGGAAGCCTGTTAAGATGTTGGTGATGTTTGATGTCGAAATGAGTATTTAGACATTTATCCTCACCAGTAAAATGGGAAACATCAAAACCATCGCAGAGAGACATTACAACATGATCATTTGTCTCCCTCTTGTGCCAACTAAGTGCACGTCTCATCTGGCTTTAAGGATGTAAAAACTCACACACGCACTGCTACAGAGCTGTAACCTTCTCAAAGTATTGCGCCATCTTTAAATATGGTGTCATCATTGTGCAAACTTACGCAGTTGTCGACATCATTTTCATTCAGTAGAACGAGGATATGCTCACTTGTGTATATACTGTACAGGTCGGCTCTTTTAATCAACAGCATCATCAACATTGCAGCTAGTTGGACAAAAGCACCTTTCCCTCTCCTTATAGGAAAGAATACAATGTAAAGCACAGAATGGTATTTATCAATGAACATTGTCTCATAATATACTTGAAAACAAAGGAATTCCGTGGAATCTTTTGAGAAACAAGAACATTGAGAGGAGAACTACTTTCTGCAGACTTTTGATCATTCTTTTGACTTTTATGTTGTAAATAAAACCGACTACATCATTTGGTTCACTTGCATTATTCTATAAGACATTGATTTTTAAAGCATTTTGTTTAAGTAGTTTATTCTTTGAGAGATTTTTCAGGACTATCTTGTACATATCAATTCTTGAAGAAAGCAGGATTTACTGGAAAAAGAGGTTTGTCACAATTTGCTTTGTTCATATCTGTGTTGTTTATAGGGGATATTGTACAGTGAGTATTGGTTAAAATGTTACTTCTCTTTAAAAACTCTTAAAGCCAGTTTGTTTTCACCAAGAACCTGTGTTTCTTACAAAGATATAATGGATTAAAGCACCACAGGGAGAGAATGCAAAATGCAATCCGTTATGAAACCCGAATTAAATCATAAGTGTTAATATAGTTAAGATTTACTTCATATGAATTGTATAGCCCAGCTCTCAACAACACTAATTACTTGTTGATTTATCACTTATTTGAGTCCAGCTTTTTTGCAAGACTTAGTGCAACACTTTGTGAACTATTATTACATACATTTTCCTGTAATCTGTACATATTAAAAGCCACAAATACCAGAGAAGCAAAATCACCTGTTCCTATGAACAATTTCTGTTAGCCATCATCTCACATAAAGCTGTGGACAGAGCAACTAGTGACTGAACACTTAATTTATTTTTAAAAATCATAATCATAAGGTCTGAGAGTGAAATATCTGCAGCAACCAGCTCTAGATGTCTGATTTCATTCCTATTTGTTTTATTATTTGTTCTGAGATTGATGTAAAGTGCTCTTTGCTTTTACGAGATTATATTCCTGCATTTCATATTTTGTAAATGTTACCACACATTTAAAAACAAAGAGTTAAAGATATTGTTATTGCTTAAGTTTGCAAAAGTTATAAAAATACATCATTGAAAAATCTCATATCTAATGGTAATTTTCAACATTTAGTAATTCTGATGTACATCTAGTTTTGAATTTTCACAAAGTTTTGCCTCTCAAACTGAACATGCTTCTATCCGGAGTAAGTGTAGAAAGGTATGGTGTTGAAAATTGTAACCTAATAAACAACACAAGCTAACAAACAACACAGCCATTTATTGGTTTCTTGGCCTCACACCTTTCATGGGCACCTTATTTAGTTCAACTTTTAAGACTTACTCTGAAGCTAAATGACTCCCGCTGAGGTTCTGCCGACCAGCAGACCCCAGATTGTCATCAGATGGCAATTTTACAACAGCAACTCTGAAAGATAAACCCTATTAAGGGACGTATTAGTAGCCTACTGCTGTTCATCCTCCTTCTCCGTGCCTTTGCCAAGCTGGACGCCCGCCAGGTTAACTGAAGGGAGCGATGACCCTGTACACACTGATGGGGGAGTAGAGGGCCAGTGTGTATCTACCTCTGACATGATCTAATTCACACTCATTGCCTGCTGGTCCATGCGTGCTGTTTGACATGCTGCAGTCTCTTCTGCTGGCTCACTCTCAGCAAAGAGCTTTTCTCACCTTCACCATACCCATACAGCACATACATATTAAGAAAAAAAGATTTCTACTTATGATAAAACATATGCCTTTACGCCTGATGGTTATTACTGGTGGTACAAAGGAAAACCGACTTTGCCTAATGCAGAGCGCCTATTTAATTATTTATTAATTTATTTAGCTTTGTGCTATTTACTATACAGCAATATTTTACAGATTTTTTAAACTTATTATTTGTGCATGTTCATTATATTAATGTTCAGATGAATTAATGTATTTATTCTAATGTGTTTTGACAAACAATTAAATATATACTTGCCTGCCATAAACATCTCACCTCCATCATGATTTTCCTGGGTGCTTAAAACTTTTGAACAGCACTGTGCATTTCCTGTGTAAGTCAGAGCAAAGTTACAAGATCATTAACACTGCTACTGCCACAACCAAAAAAATAAAGATGCTATGAAATGTTCCTTCATTATCCAAATGAATGAGTTATGCTTAATCCCAACTGGGGGGAACGGAACCTATCCCGGGAACTTACGGGCGCGAGGTGGGGCAAACACTGGGTAGGCGCCAGCTAGGGCTGGCTTCAAAAAATCGATTCACCGATCAATATCGATTCTCGTTCGAAAAATACGATATTGACTGAAAAATTCGCGGATCGATCTTTTCCCGCGGCTATGCACTACTTCTCACGACCGCGCAAGGAGAGCTATAAAAAACGTGAGACGGGCGAAACTCAAACCAAATAGAGCCATGGCTGAAGCTGCTCCGCTCAAATCACCGTCTGGCCTAAAGGCCGATGTTTGGCAACAAGTTGGTTTATAACCAAGCAAAACTAGTATTGACGCAAAGAAATCTCTACATAAATCGATATCGAATCGAGAATTGAATCGGATCATGAACTTGTGAATCGGAATCGAATCGATTCAGGAAATCAGCAACGATACCCAGCCCTAGCGCCAACACACCGCAGCGCACACACACAATCAAACTCTCACTCACACCTTACGAGGCCAATTCGGAGTCGCCATAACCTACACGGGGAGAGTGTGCAAACTCCACACAGAAAGGCCCCATGCCCGACCCGGGGCTTAAACCCAGGACCTTTTCGCTGTGATGCGGCAGCGCTAACCACTGCGCTACTGTGTGAGAAATTAATACATTAAAAAAAGTGCATTGTCTTGTTTTTTTGCAAGCATGTTTGTGATGACAGCTGAGGCTTAAAGACAGGACTAGTCTGGTTAAAGTTTCTGTGCATGGAAGACAATCTCAATGTGGAATCTTGGCATATGTATTTATTAATGTCTCACTTTAAAGCTTTTTTTAACAACTCACTATCGAAAAACAAACTAATTTTAGGGCAGTTGGTAGGGTGACAGTTACGGAGTTGGTCCCTGTTCAAGCCCAAAAGTAGCACTGAGGTACTTTTGAGTTGGTACTGTCCCCAAGCACTGCTCCTCGGGTGCTTCAACCGCACCTTCACGGACGGATCAAATGCAGAAGCCACATTTTATGGTGCAGTGTGTGATGTGCTGTGTTCACAAGAACAAACCGTTTCTCACTCACTTATTAAAGCACAAAAACATTGATCGACTAGAGAGTGAAAAAAGTTTCACAGCATTGATAGACGTCCAGTGAGCCACCGAATTTGATGTTTACTCTCAAACTTCATAATGATCCTCAATAACTATTTATTTTAATAGTAAAAAAAAAGAATATGAACATGAATATGAGAGATATGGTTGTGATCTTGTATTCAAACACCCTCTGGTGGAGTGGAGGTGTACTGCGAAACACCTGCAATAAAAAATAACCAGAAATACATCTTTCATATTGAGTTTTATAGCATAAATTAGTATATAACTCCGACAAATTTAAACTGTCTTCACATTTTAGGCACAGCGTGAGCATGCTAGTTAATTTAGCAGAACCATCACTTTTTTTCTGTAATGGGAAAGATCTGTCAGTACGGGGCTAGAATATAAATGTGAATTGATATTATTTTCAGCTGTACACATCTGCGGCTTAAGTAGTCCAGATCATTGTGACCATGGTTCGAATTACGGGGGGTTCTGTACCCCCCGATCAAGACCCAGACCCGCCCTCCCCCAAAGAGACAGAAATAGCAGTTTGGGGAGGGGTTCTGTCATGAAGGCAGTACCCCCCAATTATGGAGGGGTAATTCGCACTCTGATTGTGACAGACAAATAGACTAAGGGGCAAGCAAGCAAGACTTCTTCAAACTGAACTTGCCCAAAATGAGCAGCAGAGGGCAACGCCACACAAGCATTTCAGTGGCACTGCGTCTCGCTACCTTGCTGTTAATGCGCTGGAATGTGTGACATTTAAACGACAGGCTAAGGTCAGTCAATTAAAATGCAGTGCTGAAATTACAACATGACTTCCTCTCATTTGGATGCACGCGCTTTAAAAATGTCGCATTCACTTAATGAGGAATGCAGTGAAGAACAGGCGACGGTGTTGATGAGGTTATCGTGATTAGATGTCACAGGGTCTGGAGATCTCACATAAGACCATCGCTGGCAACACAAGACTCTTTAATGAGCAAACTGGTTAAATACATCAACTGGTCAGTTACCTGATACAGAACCAATAAAGTGGAGAATAAATAGAGAGTAAAAACCCTAAACATACAGGAACCTACTGCATCTACAGCGCAGGCTGGAGAAGCTGCACAACATATGTTGTTTGTTAGGTCTATATGTGTAGCATCTATAAATGCTGATACATCACAAGTATCTACATTCTGTTTCGTTTTTTTAAGTGAACAGATACTTTTGCTGATGGTCAAAATATACTCTCAAAAGAGATCTAAATTTTTTTCTTTGCATAAAAGGTTTAGATATATATATGTGACCCAATCTGCCGTAATGAGTCGGAAGTCGGCGTTCTATTTATTTAGATACGGGCCGATTATGTTGAAAAACATCAAAAGTATAGATTTTTCTTTTTTGGTCTTATATGAAAGAAAAGGTCTTCAAAATTAATCTCCCAAAGTTTCATCACGGAAATAATTGTGAAATTGTACTTAAATGGCTATTTAAGTTGAGTTGCAGCTCTCGAATCTTACAAAAGAATGTCCAAAATAAATGCTGTTTTCGCTTTATTTGATAAGTATTTAATAAATATTTTGAAATAATTGAAGCTTCAGTCTGATTAAATATATTTTCCTAAGTATCTAAATGCCTGTAGTAAAATTTTGTTGTTGAATACTGGGTGCATCTCTTTGGATGCTATGGATTGTTAAAGATATCAACAAAAAACTGATGAAAAACTTTAAATGCGATTTTCTCGTTTTTTCAGTTGGAAAATGGTGCTGCGATACCATAATTCAAACGATTGTAACTTGACAACCGTTTAAGATATAGCTTTGACTAAGATATCATTTTAAAGCTTACTTTCTCATCTTTTTTAATGATACCAAAACCTCAGTTTTGAATTTTGGGTCACTGTGACTCATTTTGCCAGATCAGGTCACACATTGAACTATATATTCAGTTCGTTTCAATTCAGTTTTAATTGTATAGCTATTTTCACAGCAGACATTGTCACAAAGCGATTTACATATCATTAGCCCTGGCCCCTAACAAGGTGACGGTGGCAAGGAAAAACTCCCTCTGTAGTAATCAGGACTAAACCTTGAGGCGAACAAAGAGCTTGTGTGTGTATGCACAGTTAAGTGCGTGATTATTTGTCATGGTGAACTCACCACAGCACAGCACACAGTGCACCACAACCAAATGTGACCTCTGCATTTGACCCATCCGTGAAGGAACAGTGGGCAGCTAACAAGGCCAGCACGCGGGGGGCAGTGCTTGGGGACGGTGCCTTGCTCATGAGCCTGTCAGTGGTAACTTTACCACCCCTGGATTCGAACCTGCGACCTCCTGATCACTGGGCGAACACGCCACCTGCTGCTGTGTAAGTGCGTGAGTGTGAAAATTTGATCTAAGTTAGCATTTAGTTCAACATTCCATTAGTATTCAGTTCAAGTCCAAGAAGTTCCTGCTGGTTCCAGATGGTGAGGTATATCAGATATAATTATTCGGAGTCACAGTGCTGCGTCAGTCTCACAAAAAGTGCTGAACAATTCTGCAATAGAAAAGTCAATAAAGAGAAAAAGTACACTGAAATTCCAGGCGACGTCTGAAAAATGAAAGAAACATTCGCACCAACAATAGGAGTAACTGTGCATTCCAGATTATTATGAATTAGATGATATTTAGCATACTAAAAGATAAAGTAGAAAAGTGTTGTTGAATTTGTAGGTGAAACTGGTCGAGAAGCGTGGGTTTGCCTTTTCAAATCCTGTCTGCAGTTGTGCTCCCTCGGAGGTAAAAATGGATTAGTTGTTCTCTCTTATCAGTAACAGGACTGAACAGATGAGTGTCTGCCACTCTCATGAGATCTTTCTCCCTACCTGCTGGGACAATCCTGTGACCCAAGATAGGCGGTGGGAATCGGCGAAAGAAAGACTGCAAGAAAGAAGGGATTAAGATTGGCTCAGATCCTATTTTAGCACCAATAAAAAGTCATAAATCTCTTTAGTGTAGGAGTATTAACAGTCAGCATGTTGGAATGTTTATACATATTTAGTATATCTGGGCAATATAACGCTTGTCAGAGTGAAAGAATTAGCTTTGGGTATTAATAGTGTGTGTGTGTGTGATATAATTTCATCAGTCTGTTTAATCATGGATTTCTCCCAAAAAATTGCCTGCAGTGATGGGAGCTCCCACACTCCCTTATTAGATTTCATAACTGTACGAACAAGCCAAAATGACTTTTGATCTTAGCTTGGCTGAAACTCCGAGACTGAGCTGTTATTGCAAAACCTAATTATACTTTCAGACACAGCAGGCTGAAGTAGGAACTTTACCTTCCATTACAGCTTCTTACACACTCTCATTTGAATATGTAAAAATGTGCAGCAGCATTCGATCTCTAATCCCAATCTCAGAGCTTTCCTCTGTGTATCTGTTTAAGGCCCAATCAACGGCGGGGCAGAAGATCACAGGTGACGGAGCATCATCGTTTGACTAGATTATTTTGCATTGGCTAGACAGACATTCTGGTAAACACTGCTTTACCAAAAAAGAATATGTCACTTTGACACTAATAATGAAAGACACTTAGCGTAAACAATCTGATCTCTCTCCATTACAAGGAATACATAATGAAAACTGTGCTTTGGGAAAATGCTGTCTCTGGTGTATTACATCACTATAATATAAGATTTAGAATCTGGAAAACAGCAGACGTGTAGCAACAGTAAACTCACATTCTGGTTTGATTGCAGTCTCAGGGTCATGCTGCTCTCACGATGTATTCACCTGAAAACAAACACATCTCCCAGTTCTTTTTTCCTTCTCAGACAAATATATTTACAATCCAATGTTTTCCAACTTTTCCTTGTAGCATTTTTTGAAGACTCCACAGCAACATGTAAAATTCATTCATTCATTCATTCATTCATTTTCCAAACCGCTGTAATCCCAACTGGGGTCGCGGGGGGACCGGAGCCTATCCCGGCAACTTTCGGGTGCAAGGCGAGGACCAGCCCTGGGCAGGTGCCAACACATCGCAGGGCACACACACTTTGACACCTTAAGGGCCAATTTAGAGTCACCAATTAACCTACAACGCATGCCTTTGGACTGTGGGAGGAAACCGGAGCGCCCGGAGGAAACCCACGCAATCACGGGGAGAGCATGCAAACTCCACACAGAAAGGGGTTCGAACCCAGGACCTTCTCGCTGTGAGGCGGCAGCTCTAACCACTGCGCCACTGTGCTGTCCCAAGATGCCAAATTAAATCTTTTCATTTGGAAAAGGGCTCCATATTTTATTGTCGTTTTTTTGTGCCACGACACATTGTCCTGGCCAGGGTTGGTCCCCGTCTGGCGCCCATAGTTCCCGGGAAGGAATGAATATTGCTATTTGTAAAAATGCTACAGCAGTGTAAAAGTAGATCGCTACTGGTGAGGTGCTGAAAAAATTTAGTTGTGCTAGTAGTGTTGCTAATGTTGGTTAGCTAGAAAATACAGTCCATCAAGCCGTACCGTATCATCTTCCCTGTCTACTTTTGTACTTTTTTACTACACTGGTTTAACCTTTCCTTCTCCTTTTGTCCAGTGCTTCGGTCAACATAATATAGATTTTACTGTCTTGATGACATCGGAGGGAAATTTTAGACAGGTTTCCACAATATCTTTTAATTTGAATCTTACTCTGAGATTTTTCAGTTCAAAGAGTGCACAAAAAGCATAAAAAACACACTCTGTACAAATACCAGGATGGCCTGACATTTTTGGCCCTCTGTGGGCTTCAAAGGATCACAGCCCGGGTCAAAAACATTTCTTCAGTTTACTCTGTCTAAAGAATGAGATGATATTTGCCATGCTTTTTTGTACTGAACTGCTCCGAAATCTGACCTATACTGTGCCCACAGAGACATTGCTTATGTAAGGCAGAACGCACCGCTTTCCCTTGGAAGTGCAACAATGCGGCCAGGCTAAGATTATGTTATGAACACGCCAGGTTTTTTTCAATTCAGAGCTTTGTCAGAAGGAAAAAAAAACTACCAAATGATGAAAGGATATGATGAGCTACAAGTTCTCAAAGTTGTCAAAAAGTGAGTTTTTACAGGTTTGTGCAGCTTTGCAAAAATGAGCAAAGCACACAGAGTTTAAGCCTAGTGAGAGGATGAAGACAGCTGCTTTCTCAGCTGAGTTTCTCAGCGCATTTCTGGTGAACTTTATTCAAAATTATGGGACATATTTCAATGAGGTGTAGATTAAAAAAAAACAAACAAAACAACAACAAACCTCCTAGCTAAACGGCAAAACACTGCGCCAGAACAGATCTACCAGAGGAACTACGATTATTAAAGCCTTGTGTCACCCCAATTACTGTGCGTTTCACCTGCTAGAATCAGGCAGGATTATTATGTAGATTTAGTAAGATGTGGATTAATGAAAAGGACATCACAGATATGTGACCCTCCACGGCAAAACCAGTCGCTTGTCGCAACGGAGGTTTCGAGAAAATTACCGCTTATGCTATGTGGGTAAAATTTTTAGTGTTTTAAACAGGAAGGTCTGTACTGTACTGTTGTGGAGTAAATTTGGCTGAAAACGCATTCTTCCATCCTAAAACGTGATTTTCTTGAGGTGAGGAATTCAATTCCAGCAGAATGTTAAAAGTTTCTGTTTGACCGCTCTACTCCAATATTTACGGTAAACCTACTCGTTGACTAGCGTGAAGATATTTCTCCGGAATTCATCTTTATCTCCCGAGTTCAGTTAACCTAACGAGGTAGGCTATCCGTGTGGCTGTGAATGCAGCGAGGGCTAACAGAATGCAAACGAGTCGTAATCGCATTCAAGCGCCTGTGAGTAAGCATGATGATAGTCAACTTCAAAGGCAGATTTCTCCGCTTCACTTGGCGCGTGATTAAGAGAAAACTCGACTCCTTTTGAATGTTGATATCTCAGTCATATGTCGCCCCATTCATTCCATATAGGTATCACTTTTGAAGCCTGATTTATGCCCTTTCATGAAAACATAATAACTCAATTTTGAAATTTTCCGACAAGCGACTGGTTTTGCTGTGCAGGTCAGCTTATATTAAACATTATGTGTGTTTTCAGAGACTCTGGCATTTGTTTCTGAATGCTGGGTACATTTAATTGACCGAGCTTATAGTTTGCTGATAAAAAGTTACAGTTGAATTAAGAGAAATGTAGAGATGAGAGCAGCCTTCATTTCTCAGAGGACGCACTATTTGCATAATAATTCTTACTGCAGCATGGCGTATAAAAAAACACAATAGATTAATGCAATTCTAAAGCACGGTTTCATTTCAAATGATAAAAATAACCTCTGATTGCGCCAAAAAATATTTTCTGTGTATGGGTAATATGTTTGAATCCGAGATGTCAGGACCCCTGTGAAGAACCCTTCATAATAAGATCTCTGTGCTGTCAGTGAAGAAAATTCCAGCCTCAATCTAATTTCGCCTTGTAGCGCTCCTGACCGTTACGTGATTAAACAGTCGGTCACATATTAAATCCAAAGAGCCCGACTGCAATTGACACTGTGGCATAATTTAGCCTTGTGCCCAAGTCAACAGCAAAGCCGACTCCTGCTGAACTTCTGAATGCTCCATCGTGATGTTGCTTCAAATGAAAGTCTGTAGTAGCCCATCTCTTGTGGGATAAGCTCTCCAATAATACAATGGAGGTGTGTGTATGTGTGTGTGTTTGTGTGTGTGTTGGGGCGGAGCGGGCTCAATCGAAAGCTTAAGATTTGGACCCTTATGGATCAATGCCATTGACTGACACTCCAGAGAATGTGTCTGTCAGCGATAACCAAACAGATGGGGAAAGCAAAGTGTGCTACCTCTGCATGCATTGGTGTGTGTGTGTGTGTGTGTGTGTTCTTCACCTTGCTGTAGCTTTTACACATGTATAAACACTAACCAGACTAACAATTAACCAAAAACAACCTCAAGGACACAAATTCTTAATGAATATACATTTAAAAAGAGTCAATTTGATGCAAGTAATTGGATTAGTTGTAATTGATAATGCTCCTAATAATGCAAATGTTTATAATTATCTTGTCTGTAGTAAAGAATTACTGATTTAGTAAAGAATGACTATTTTCAAGTCAAACTAAATCATTTCTATTTGCCACAACGTTTTCTTTTCTTAAAATATAACTTTAATCTTGAGACAGATCGATATTTCACGTTGCTTCAAAGTAAGATATTATTAGTGATTTTAAATTTTTTTAATCTAGATTAATCTCACTGTAATCTTGGAATTAATCTAGATTAATCTAGATTAAATGGCTCATTTGAATTCTGCCGAAGGCATTTAGAATATGTGTGCTACCCAAATAATGACTAAAAGTAAGTCTTTGAGAACGGGAATAAAGTCGACATGTTACGAGAATAAAGTCGAAATGTTACGAGAATAAAGTCGAAATATTTCGAGAATAAACTCGTAGTAATACGAGATTAAAATCGTAGTATTTTGAGAAATAAAGTCAAAATTTCGAAAATAAAGTGGAATTTTTACGTGAATGTTTAAGATATGTTCTGTACAGTTATCGCCGCTCATGCCCAGTGAGTTAGCTTCCTACGGAAGACTCCTTGCTAACATCAACCGCTGTGCTGCAAGGTTTATTAAAATCTCTTTAGTATGCATACACATTTGTACATGGTTTGATATAATTTGATAGATCCTCCACATCCATAGTTTCTAATTCTGAAATATTTGACTTTATTCTCGTAATATTTCGTAGTTTTTTCTCGTAATATTTCACTTTATTCTTTAGTTTTTGTTTAATCTCTAATCTTTAGATTTTTTTAAAGGTGGCACTAAACGCCGTCAGAATTTCATAAACTACTGTATTAACAATTTTATTATTGATAAACTGACAATAGTTTTATAAAATAGTACAATATAAAATCTTAATACAACAGATGTTACTATAGTAGACACTTCATGGAAGTAGGTGTCTGAGAGCGCAAGTCTGCAGCCAGACCTATAGATACATCCGCTGCTAAAATATCAAGGTGAAGGTCATAGCTTGTGTAGTGTACACTCAGCTCACAAATACAACTTTGTGAATAGATTAAGAGTCTCACGTTAACGCAGCACGTTAACGCTGATAACGGCCCACCACTAGATATTATACAACCCAAAATTATATTTATGACGCCTTAAAACTCCCCTGAAATTAAATCAGACGGCTAGAGGTGGGCGATATATCGATTTTATCGATTAGTTCGAATTTACAGTTCAGGACGATGTGTTTTTATGAAAATCGATTTTATTACTTATTTTACACGCAAGCGCCAAAAGCGGAACTAACGCGACGCATCGTTCTCCACGGGTAAATTACGCTGCGCTACCAAAACCCTGTAGCAGATTCACAAACAACGTACACGTATAGGGGAAAAGTATGGCCACGCCAGCAAGCAAAAACAAGAGCGCGCAAATGGCTTGCTGCAAAAATTGCGGGCGTAAATTTCACAGTCGCGCGCGCAAATGTGACACTCGAGAACACAATTAAGAATCGAGTGCGCGGTTAAATGACCCCCCTCCACTCCATAATTAGACACTTTTTAGGTGAATAAATATGATTATAATATAAAACACGGAATTCAGAAGAAATAAATATGGAAAACGGAATTCAGAAAAAAAAAAATAAAACGAATTTAGGAAAAATTAAACGGATTTATAGGGCTCTATGTATATTGCAAAGACACGGTGCCCACACATAGTGTAGAAAAGCCGGGATTCATTAATATGCCAAAAGTTTTAGAATTGGCACGTGCTTCCAAGCTTTCGCAAATATTTTTCTGAAGTTGACTTGCCACAACTGTATAATGAAACACGTCAAAGAATCGGTAGAGAGCTGGAGGAGGAGGTGTCGTATTATTCTGCCACAGCTGACATGTGGTTTTGAACCATTTATTTGCCATCTGTAGTTTGATTTTGAGTAGGGGAGGAGAAAATCGATTAAAATCGAAAATCGGATTTATTATGAAAAAATTGGAGATTTTATTTTTAGCCCATATCGCCCATATGTTTTGATTAAAACATTGTTGCTGTTGAAAAGTCATGAAGCTGGAGGCGTAGACCTGGGTTTTAAGCAGCTTGAAATGTTTCTTTTCTGAGCAGGCTGCATTTACAGCTGTTTCACTGTTCTCCCGATTAACATACACATATCCGGTATGTCGAAAGACAGTCTGTTCCTTCCTGTTCAAGCTTATTTCTCTTCACCTCACACCTTACTTCTCAATACAACCCTGTTTTAAAAGGACATTTATTCCTTTTTTCCGGCACGAGCCAAATAACAAGTTCCTGTAGACTCAGGAGTGGAATGTGGACTCCAATATATGGAACTGAAATGTACGGAACACCTCTAAAAGCACTTCCGAAGTGCAGGGCTTGTGGTGAGAGCCAAATGGACAAATGAGAAGAAAGAATCATAAAAAAAAAAAAAAAACCAACTTCTCAAACAACACATCAGCACCATATGGTTTCCGAGGTGAGGGAGGTTAGCCCGAGGCACAACCAACTTCCATGTTCCTCTTTCCATCTTACAATGAATGTGTTCTATGATTTGCCATGTTTTTTTATTCTATAGGCAGGCCATGGGTACACCTGTAAAACGGAAAATTTGGCATAGCACTGGCTTTGAGGGTAACGGCATTAGTTTGCTACACTTAGAATGAGATATTTGTTAGCTACAAATTCTATTACAAATTGATATCTCTGTTACTGTGGTTTCTAATAAAAAGAAATGTAATGTCCTGCAATATCCCCCTGCCCTCACACACACACACTGTAATGAGTATTGGAATTACACCTTTTGGTTACAACTAGTAGCTAATTTACTATCTACATGGACAAATTAGTAAAGCTTACTGGAGAAATGGGAAGGGGGCCGTAACTCGATCTCTAACTCTTGTATTTGCTTGCTCAAACTCTCAGGGGGCTTCCGTGCTACCACTATCTGAGGGGAGAATGTACGTGTACAGTGTTTAAATGGTGTGTAATTTTTAGATTTATGCTGGAGTTTCCATTTTAGCCGCTGTAGTGTCGTTTTCCTCTTCTGAAAACGATGTACTTGTGAAAACAGGAGAGTAAGCAATATTATAGGTATAGAGTTTGGACAAAATGAGCCTTTACCTGACATCCGAAGTTCCCAGACATGGAGAAAGCAAAAGCAGCAACGTGTCTACCTCGCTTGTTAATTATAGTGCCAAGAGCAAGTCATTATCCTCTCCTAACTCACTAGAGACAACTTTAATCGAAGTACTTTTTACCCACTATTGCATCAGTTCCATGCCTATGGGTCATGCTTAGACAAGCTCCCGATTGGTCCAAATCAAATCCATTTATTGATTTGACTGTGAAGGCCCATTCGTCAAGAGTCTGGATCAGCAAGCAGCCAACCGTGTAGCAGATGGACCTTCAATAAACGCTCAGCTTAAGCATACTTCATTTTTGTGAAATAACAGGCGTGTAAGGTTGTCCAGTCAATATCACAATTTTGTTCCATGTACACAAGGTGAAATAGTAGAGCAATGTACAATCACAAAATTTCACATAATGCAAACATCACATCTTTACAACTGTAATTAAATACATAACACTAGAACAAATTCACACTGACCCCCGCAGAATTAACAGATGTTGATTATATTCATTATAGTTCTATTGAATGTGCAGAGTCTAAAAAAGGTGTGTGTGTGTGTGTTTAGGGGATGTTAATTCCTGTTTTTATTTTTCATGATTATGTTTTAGTTAGATCCAGCTGTCACCCACGCACACACACATGCACGCACACACCTGCATGCACGCACATACACACACACAAAGAGAAAGAGCTCAATGGGTTATTATTGGCCGTGGGGCTTGACAGCACTGAGTAGCCAAAGCCTAATGCCCTCATGTTGGATATAAGAAATATTTCTCTCCCTCCAGACTTGTGGCATTGCTGTGTGTGTGTTTGTGTTTGCTATCTCACAAGTCTCTATGTAGTAAGACATGTAGCTTGTGGCCCACGCAGACTTCACACACTGAGATTTACAACACTTAATCAATCCATCAAAGCCAGGCCTGCGGGTAACCACACTGCCACTGAGCACTTGGGTCAGTATTCATCACATGGCACAGCAATACATGAACGTCAGACATGACCAAGCATGTTATGCCTGTACTGCATAATGGAGGTAGGAGGGAGAAGGGGGCTGGCATTTGGCATGATATTGTGGTCAGTGCTCCTGCTTTAACGAAACACAACACTCTGCAGTGGTGTGGCGTGGCTGCCTAAACATTCTCAATTAGCATTATTTCTAGCATTTACTTATACAGCATTTAACAGACACACTTCTCCAAAACTGTCTCTCTGGAGCAACCTCTTTGTCCAGAGATGAATATCGTACCAAATTCAAATTCAAATTTATTTATATATACCACTAGATCACTGTACAAACAGTGTTGGGGGGTTAGGGGCGTCGTAGTGGGGGGAAAAAGGGGACTGACTTACCAGGGCCCCAAGTGGGTAGAGGGCCCTTGAGAAGTGTGGAATTTTATTTTATTATTGGGAGGGGGACCATGGAGACTGCTTGTGTATAGGGCCCAGAATTTGGTGCTATGTCCCTGTGGGGAAGTAGCTAACTATAAATAGTGACTACTAACTTCACTACATTTTTCTGCAGCTTATTAGTGGTGAATCTACTTTGGGTTTTGGAAGTGGCACCTAACAGGCAAATCTGTGCTGCATCCGAAATCGCATACTACTTGAGTAGGTACTACATTTGAATTTGAACGTACTGTTTTAACGGTCTATATAGTATGAATGAGGGTAGTATGAATGGAATTTGGACGTACTACATCCGCTGTGTTGATGTTGTCACGTGTCACGTGTCGTCACAACAGCGCGAAAATTTAAAGAGCCCACTCTACTGCGCGAACATCAGAAATGTTGTTCGTAATGCTTACAGCTTTCATCGGCGTTTTAACGTTGACTGGATCAACAGCTCAGAGCAGGCATAGGTCAGCTGCTCACAACGTTTTCCTTAAGGTACCTACACTTGAAAAGAGCCGCGTCTCCGTTTTCCGCCATTTTTCGAATATGACGCCGCCTCTCCCGCTGCCTTATGGGATAGTGAAGTGTCCATCGAATACCTACTACAGAATTCGGCCGGAAGCAGTAGGTCATCCGGGTACTTCTCGCCTACTGTTTTTCGAATACTATGAATTCGGACATACTACTCGCCTCGCATACTGTTTTTCGCATACTATATAGTAGAGAAGTATGCGATTTCGGATGCAGCGTTAGTCACCACATGGTTGTATCGCCATATTGGCAGCGCCATATTGGCAGCCGCAAAATGGAGTTGGAGGATAGAATCCACCTTAGCAAAAGAAAGTCGACCTTGACGAAGACTGATGCAAGAAATGCATGGCTGTGAAATGCCGAATCCCGAATCTATCAAGTCCTAACTACAACATGACCAAAATATATCCCCATCGCGTACATACCTTTGTACCATCACTGTCAAGTGAGGGATCCAAGAACTTCCAACAGAGTTAGATCCTCATTGTAGACTACGGGACTCATGTCAGTCGAATCAGTAGCCCGGCACGAAGCATATAGACGAATCTGAATGGCGGGTTAGCGCTTGTCACTGTTATGAGTGAATCCGCCTTCTTCTACTTGAAAATAAATAGTTGCCACTCTGGTAGCCTTGCCTTGACACATTATTATTTATTTGGAAGTGTATTCTTTCTCATCACGAGCCACGTATACTTCCTTCTATGAAACACAAATGATTCAGCTGGCGATTTGACTAAAGTGACTCAAGTGAATCGCGCACCCGGATCAGATTAGTGAGTGACACAGAGGGAGCCAAATCCTAAAAAGGAACCGAATATTACATCTCTCACGTGTTGCTCATCTGCTTTTAACCATAAGTAGCTTGTTGCTTGAAATGATAATGATAACCTCCCTGACACTGCATTCAAATGTAATAATTGAAGTCTAATTCCACATAAATTTCCAAATAACTGGTACTTTTAAACCACAAGTTTAAAAATTAGACCCTAGTTGAGGTAAATTTGCCTCATACGGAAGAGGATTAGGGCCACTAAAAAAAAAAAGGGTCATAGTTTATTCTGAGAATAAAGTCAGAATTCTGACTTTAATCTCACAAATCTGACTTTAATCTCACAAATCTGACTTTTTTCTCAGAATTCTGACTTTAATCTCAGAATTCTGACTTTAATCTCAGAATTCTGACTTTAATCTCACAAATCTAATTTTTTCTCACAATTCTGACTTTAATCTCACAATTCTGACTTTTTTTTCCTCACAATTCTGACTTTAATCTCAGAATTCTGACTTTAATCTCAGAATTCTGACTTTTTTCTCAGAATTCTGACTTTTTTCTCACAATTCTGACTTTAATCTCACAATTAATCTCAAAAGAAAAAAGTCAGAATTGTGAGATTAAAGTCAGAATTGTGAGATTAAAGTCAGAATTCTGAGATTAAAGTCAGAATTCTGACTTTATTCTCAGAATAAGCTATGACCCTTTTTTTTGTTTTTAGTGGCCCTAATCCTGTTCCGTAGCCTCAAGCCTGATATCCATTTCAATGTTATACCACAACCTGCAGAACTGAACGCAGCCTCCAAGGTGGTTTGCCACCCCAGAACACAACCAGTTGCTTCTAAACACAAACCAGATGAGTGAACGTACAATATGACAATGGCTGAAAATGGGCTGCCCAGGCAGGCGCTCGCTCATAGCAAAGCATAAAAATGCAAGTAGAAAGCTTCAGTAAAACAGTGCAGGTAGTGTAGAGAGCACAACAGGTGCTTTCTACAAAATGATATTCAGGAAAGTCATAATAATGTAATTTTCATAATAATCTAAATGTCATTCATTATCACAATTATACTTATATGCAATGATTAGCAGCATTAATTAACAAACAATTACATCTCATAGGTTGATAATTAATGTACACTTTACGCTTAAGAAATAAATGGCATGTTGCACTTATGGAAAGTGCTGCGGACATTTGGCACTTAGATTTGAAATGAACGTCCATAAATCAAAGTTAACGTATGGTTCAGTGCCTGTCAAAAGTGATTCGTGCATTAATTATTTCATACATTAATAATCTTCAGCCCAATATGATTGTTTCTTTCACGTCATTTTTGAGCTTAGGGATGTGCTCAATGTGTAACACAACTGAGACAGATCCAAATGCGGAATTCAAAAATTAATCCATTTAATTTCAGCAGGTGGTGCAAAAATCGTCAAATCAAAAACCAGAAAAGGCAGCCCGCGGGACAATACGAACTTGAAAACAACAGGAGTCAAGAACAGGATAGTCATGAACAGAAAAACGCTTGGTGTGCTATATGGAAGATAAACAATACTTTTTGAAGATACATGGGCAACAGTGTGTCATAGAAACCTAAAACATAATGTCTAAAACTCAGGTGATCCTGATCTAGTAATCTCAGTTCAGAGTGCAGAGTCCAGGGTTGGCGGGGTATTTTGTGAAAGAGACTCCTTTCTGGATTTCAGCTAAAACCTTACACTCGGTTGTAAAACTTGACTCTTATAGCATGCTAAAATAAATGTGTTTGTCATAAAGAGATGTTTTTTCTTATTTTCCTTTCTTTATTTTTGGAAAAAAAGTAATATATATGCTCCAAATATTACGACCAGGAGGCAATGGTTAAAACATCTATTTTATTGATATGTTTTTACATTATGCTTTGTTTAACAACTTGAGAAGTAAAAACATGAAGTTGGAGTGTTTACTCGTGAATCTGTAGCAAAAGTGTTTAAAAACTGCAAGGCTGAAGGTTATTCAGCCCACTCAGCTAAATCAATAATGTAATAAAGTAGTGTACTTGGACTAATTTATTTCCTTTATATCACTGGTTTCAGTAATTTTGAAATCAACTATTCAGGATAAGTTTCTCCTCTAGCACACGATCATTTTTATCATGCTGATGATGTGATGCTTCTAGGAAACACTCCAGATATTTTCAGGCTTGTTTTGAGTTGGGTTGAGTGGTTCAGAGCACGGAAAACCGCAGTGTTGCCATGCTAGGAATGAACAAACAGATTGTTTTCTGATTCGGTGTGAGCTGCATCATCTCTTTGGCTCCATCTGTTAGGCAGCTACAATTTAATAGAACAGAACAGTGAAGATTTCAGGAAAAAATAAGCATCTGGAAGAAAAAATATTTTCACTAGAAAATAGAACAGAACAGAACAGAAAGAGATATATAGACTATTTGTGATATATTCCTGTCATATATATCATTGATTAATATTAATCCTCTCAATTAGCAAAACAATTACCATTCGTGGATATCATATGTGACCCGATCTGCCGTAATGAGTCGGAAGTCGGCGTTCTGTTTATTTAGATACGGGCTGATTATGTTGAAAAACATCACAAAAATAGCGATTTTTCTTTTTTGGAGACCAGATTAATTTTGAAGACCTTTTCTTTCATATAAGAAAAATCGATATTTATGATGTTTGTCAACATAATCGGCCCGTATCTAAATAAATAGCACGCCGACTTCCGACTCATTACGGCAGATCGGGTCACATATTCACACTAATTATTCTAATCTTTCCATTCCAAACCACACACAAAAAAAATCTGATACTGCAGAGATATAATTGTGTGATCACATTGGAGTGTGTGGAAAACAAGATTCAAAATACAGCAACAAATTCAGTGGGCCAGGAGTTCACTGACCTCCTCCAACCAACCCCCCCACCCACCCCACCCCCCGTCTCTGTAATACAGGTCTGCCGATATCTTGCTTTTGCTTGCTATGCACTCCTCTTCATCTCTCCATTCACATGCTGGGCCCACTACTGTAAAGGAAAATCACCACTTAATCCCACACATAACCTATGAGGAATACAGAGCCCTCTTCAAGGCGTGAAGATAAGGGCCTGACTCACATTGCAATGGGGAATTCCGCCGATAACGAGGTTGAGACCGCTGCTCCCACAAGACAGCGCTTATCAAGTTTTCCCTTTGATTTTATTAATAAAAATTTGTTCATGCATTATAATAATTTCATTGTCTTAATGAAATTATTACTCCCAAGTTAGCTTTATTTAAGATTTAAACCGGGAGGAAAGGAGCACTGGGAGTATTTAAAAACATTAGTTGAGATATGTGGGAAGCACGGTGGTGCAGTGCTTAGCGCTGTCGCCTCACAGCAAGGAGGTCCTGGATTCGAACCCCGGGTTGGCCGTGGTGCCTTTCTGTGTGGAGTTTGTGTGCTCTCCCCGTGTTCTCCTTCCTCCTGGTGCTCCAGTTTCCTCCCACAGTCCAAAAGCACACAGTTTAGGTTGAAACTGACGTCACATTGTTCTCCGACTGAATAATTAGGTTATATTAGATTTTCACATATGAACCGATATCGGCACCGGTACCTGGTGTTTAGTATCGATACTCAACCGTACTTTCAATGATACTTTGCTCTGAATCTGTAATATCTGGTTTCTATCATCATAAAAATACAGTTTTTATAAAAATGATCACTAATCACCTAAAGCTGCAGTGGATCTTTTGTCAACGGCGTAGATTGGACGTTCTCGATGTCGATGCTGCTGTGGTGATTGTTGGTACAGGTGCTGTAGTTGCAGCTGTAGCTTTGAACCTGTGTCCACCAAAATGTATTTTTTTGTGCTGAAAGCGGTTGGACCTCACTTACAGAACGCTTTCTCGGCACTTGTTGTTGCTAAGCTATGAAAAGCGTCATCAGGCACTTCTGCATTCGTTCCTATTTCATGTAAACATTGTATGTGTTCTTTAGTCATGAAGGTGCATGAAGAACGCTGATGCTCATAGAATTTGCATTGTAGTAAAACGTGTTTGGTGGACACACACCCTAACTGTAGCGCTCCAGTTATCAAACGCTGTAAACGCATCCGCCTGTAAATGTGACTCTGCACGGCAAAACGGATAACCTACCTGCGTTAGGTTAACTGAACTCGGGAGACGAAGATGGATTTCGGAGAAATATCTTCACGCTAGTCAACCAGTGGATTTACCGTAAATATTGGAGTAGAGCGGTCAAAACAGAAACTTTTAACATTCTGCTGGAATTGAATTCCTCACCTCAAGAAAGTCACGTTTTTAGGATGGAAAGGGTAAGTTTTGCAGCAAAATTTATTCACAACAGTACAGTATAGACCTTCCACTGTTTCAAAACACTAAAAACAAAAAATCCAACATTTTTACCCCACGCAACATAAACGCTCGTTTTTCTCGGAAACCTCCAGTGCAGCAAGCGACTGGTTTTGCCGTGCAGAGTCACAAATATATTTTATGCTTAACAAGGTGTTTCCTCAAATTCAACGTACTGCTAACCCCAGCAAATGTTACATGTCGCGCTGTCTGCGTCAATTTTAGTAAAGTCACACAGTCAAACGATTTTGGTTGGTAGCCATGTTTTCCGATTTCTGCGCAGTTTCTCCATGCATGTGCTTTCTTCCCCTGGCAACTGTTGTCATGCTAAATATCTATCTATTTTTATTCTATTGCTGCTGCAAATGTAAATTGCATTGAAACAATGAGATGACTGTTGATTAATTTAAACCTTTCACCCAGTTCCGTATGTCCCACTCACCTTGCGCGCGTATCGAAATTTGGCACAGTTTGGTTTGACGTGAAATGATACCCAGTAGTGCCGACATCATTTGGTCGGTACCTTTAAAAGTGCCAAACCTTGTAGCCAACCCTAACATTACCCAAGATTAATTGATGCTTGTTGCTGTGCCTTTCTTTGTGCGAATTCGATTTTAATACATTAACCACATTACTGCGCAGGCTGGAACGAGAGTAGGACGAACACATCCGTTTGGCTGCACGTGGAAGACATGGGTGGAGAGCGACTGTCAGAAGGCTGTTGGCTTCTTCAAAGTGAGCAGCCGTGCCGATCAGCCGGAGACGGCGTACACACACACAGCCAGCTAAGGGCCATACGCATCTCACTTCAAACAGAAACTTTAATAACAGGCACAGAAATAAATCCCCACTTTTTATTTATTCATCTCTCCCCCCACCCCCTTCCCTCCACCCCCCCCCCCATCCTGTTGCTGGCGTTGGCGCAGTGCGTACAGACTCTGTTGCACTGCAGTAATCCCACTAGTGCCGTTCATCAACCACCCCATCCACCCGTTATTCTGCTAGCGCAGCAGCCTCGAGCCCTGCGCTGTACTCCACGAAAGCGTGTTGCGCTCTGCGGATGCTGTCATGATGAAAAATGGCAACCGACCTGACGCTGTAATCCGCGTAAAAGAGAGGGCACCTGAAAACAGCATTAGAGTGTGTGATTTGTATATAGCACGGTAAGACTCTAACAATGATGCATTTTTCTTGGCTCGCTATCTGGACATCTTTATACATACTCTAATATCCCTGTTGCAGCAACAGTACTGAGATAAACAATCTTATTTAGCAAACTGTTTTTAGCAGTCCATAAAGACCTGTGTTATTTAAACCGTATAGGTCAAAGTAAGTAAGTCTTTGAGACAAGACAATATGACTCCAGTTTTAACAGGGTAGGCACATAGAAGAAAAAAAATTATACACAGACTAAAAAGGTAATATAAACTCCAAGCTAGACTAAAATGAGCAAAAGTTACAGAAGCACAAAAATACAACACTGCAAAAAATAAAGAGAAATGTCTTAAAAATAAGAAACAAAATTACTATTTTTGGGGGAAAAAATACTTATTTCAAGCAAAATTATCTGTCAATGCAGCAAGAAAATTGCACTTGCTAAGATTTCTTAAAACAAGAAAAAAAAATACTCAAAGACTAAGCATACACAACTTAAATTAAGCAGAATATACTAGTTTTTTTTTCTCCAATTCTTTTGAAACAAGTAAAAATATACTTACAGTCTACCTGTTAACACAACTCCTTTACCAATGTAGGTTGTTTTAAGAAAAAACTGCTCAAAATTAGTTGTATTACCTAGGTAGGATGACTCAAGATAAATTTTCTTGAAACAAGTCAAATAATCTAAACAGTATTCAGTCTTACCAAGAAAATAAATCCAAAAAAATGGTGTAACAAGATTAAAATGCTGAATTCAAGTCAATTACACTTGTACAGATTTTTATTTTTTGCAGTGAAGAGTAGTAGGGTTGCAACGATACCTAAATCCACCACCATACATCGATTTCAATAAAGATACTGTTATTATTTAATAGATTGTCTGTCTAGTCTATATTGAACTGCTGCAGATCTTATCCACAATCAACCCAAAAAAGATTATTCTAGGACCATAATTATAGATTGAATGCTGCATGTAACTTAATGCTTGTCTTTCTTTTCTACCTGTAGTTGAAAGATTAAATATATTTTTCATCTCTTTATATATTGCTTACCGTATATCTTCTAGTAGTGGCCCGTCTCTTATTGACGCCCGTTTCCAATAAACGCCGGGTTTGAAGAGATGTCGCGACAAATAGACGCCGGTCTCCAATAGCAGCCGGTCTCCTTTAAGCGCCAGTCTGTAGTAAAAGATGGTGGCATCATTGGCAAGAAAGTTCAGTAGACGTCTACCGTACCTGTTTTTCAAGCTTACGGTAATACCGTATACTGCTTCAATAATACCGTACTGTTGTACTGATAATTTCATTAAATCCTGAAATTTTCATCCGGAGTTGTTGCCTACATTTTGTGGCCTTAAATACGGTACCATACCGTATTTTACTGCCAAATGAACCCCGTTTACCCATCACCATTCCGTCTGCAAGGCGAATAATAGTCGGTCTCCGACAACCGCCGGTCTCTTTTAAACGCCAGGCCGTCCGAATAATTTTTTGAATAAACGCCGGGGCTACTATTGGAAGATTTACGGTATTCTATGTGCTTTATTTGTTCCTGATACACTATAAAACTGGAGCCATGACAACTTGTTTATCTGTGTACTTGACTCACTAATTAGTTGATGCGAAATGAAAATGTTGATCTGATGTTATACACATGTACTTCATCAAACAAGCACAGTGTCAGCTGGTTTTGTTACAACTTTTTTGTAAAGTGTGATGACACAGGCTACTGTGGGCCTTAGTTCAGGAATAAAAATGTCAAATGACATTTTAGTTGCTTTTTGTTATTTGATATGAATGTGAATGTGTTAAATCAGCATATGAAACCTGTACTTTACACCTGTTAATAAATACATGTGTAAAAAGTCACAAAAAGCAGAACACTAAACAAATACAAATGTCACCAAAGTATAGCACAACAACAAAAAAAACATTATTAAGAAAGTCAAAATCAAAGAATAGAGAGAAAACAGGATAAACTCTTACTGTCAGTACCTAAAGTGAAAAACAAAAAGTAGACAAGTAGGGGTCAAACTTGCAGCTCTAAAATAAGGGAAAGCCAGAGGAAGGTCTGGGGATTAGGAGTGATGTAAAGGTCTGCTGATAGATGGAGACATGACATGGGTATGTTTTATGCTTTTTGCAACACTTAAGTTGTGTGTAAAGTAGGAAAGTGTAAAGACGAGACAAGATCACAGTTCAGATATGTGTAGAGAGGGCAGTGAGGGGGCCGGAAGTGTGTTAAAAAGTTTGATGGAGGAAAAAAAGCTATGACATAGCTTGGTTGTTCGGCTTGTAATCCTGCGAAAAGAGTTCTGTCATATGGGAGCAGTGTGACCATCATGAACCAACCTAAAATCTAAGCTGAACGACATTTTTGTGGTTCTTACTCTGACGCCTGACTGAGGCCATGTCCACACGTACATGCGTATTTCTGAAAACGGAGGTTTTTCTATGCGTTTTGGCCTTTCATCCACACGTAAATGGCATTTTGGGTCAGTGAAAATGGAGGTTTTTGAAAACTCTGGCCAAAGCGGTGATTTTTGAAAACTCCGTTTCTGCGTTTAGGTGTGGACAAGAAAAACGAGGATTTTGAAAAACGGACCGTTTCGCGTCACACTCATATGCCATCATTGTATGCGCCGTGTCTACGTTAGGTTTTCATCTATAATGCAAGGCATGCTTTTAACAGAGTTTTTTGCGATTGCGTGTGCATCGAGATATTTTTGAAAACGTGCTCGTGTGGACGCGATTTTAAAAAAAATGAAAACGGAAAATCTCTGTTATTAGAAATACCCGTGTACATGTGGACATGGCCTAAGAAGGAAAGTTCTAAAAATTTCTATTTATGAAAGTTATGAAAGTATGAAAGGACATTTAAATAGTCTAACATTATACATCTGTAGAACTGAAGAAAACTCAATAACCTGTCTTGCACAAACAGGCATGTGATAAAATCTGTGTTTTCACTGTTTGGAAATTCTGTTCTTACCTAATAACAAATCTCAAATAAGAAAAAAAATAGTGAAACAAAAACTGAAGAGCGCATTTCTTCTTAAGAACAAGGCTTTTTGATGTCTTCTGAGCTTTGCTTGTATGTTCATATGCACAATTGTCTTTTACACTTCATCTTAGTGCTTCTATTTGAGTCATTCTTGCTTCTACCCAACACATTTTTAAAACTGAAAATTCATGCCAGCGTTTCTTTACATCCCTGTATTTGAAGGGGTTCTCCAGCCAAAGGGTATTATATCTTGTGGCCACAAGAAAGGATGTGCAATGAAATCTGCATGGCTTATACTGTGTTTTCAGTTAGTTTTCCTTAATTGCTAACCACATAATTTTTAGGTGACATATTATTTTAATCAGGCTAACAATCCCTGCAAATGTTAGTGGAATGTGACAGTTCAAAGAACTGGAGCAACAATCTTGCCAGAATTTCTGCTTTCAGGAGCTTGTTTTTTTTTCCACACTGTGTTTCACAGATGAGATGATGTGTTACATCATTTGCATCATTGATTTTCCTGAGGCCTATTCCACATGTTAACAAAGTTGTCCAGAAAGGCAAATTTAATTTATATAAGCAGGGATTCTTTTTGCCCACTCTTTTTCCCAAGTAAATTTTGATTAATGACTGAAATTGTTTAATGACTCTCTCTCTCTCTTTTTCTCTCTCTCTCTCATATGTATTTCTGGTTACTTCGTGCCTTAACTATCAAAGTCAAGAGCTGGGCATTTTGTTTTTTTATCATCCTCTCAGATGCACAGCTTCAAAAGTGTTCTTGATCTGCACAACATGTGGGATCGAAAGTATCCCATGCTTTGTTTCTTTGTTTTCTATAGCTAAACCCAACCATGTTATCCTGCATCCTACATAGTCAGTACCAGCAAACTTGCATTCACTTTGATCTACTAATACAGGAGCAATATGGATGAACGCTCATAGACAAATTAGATGAATTACGGCAGAGTTGGATGGTAGTTGTGCCATGATCAGGTCTTATTAAAATTAGCTGATTTTACCTTTCTCAAAACAGGGCGACATTTTGTTTTAGGTTGTTTGGATCAAGAAGTTCTCTGTTGCATTGGTTATTTATTTCACCAGGTCAAAGTGGATGAAAATTCAGCTCATCCTGATTCATTTACTGCAGTCCTGAGTGACTTAATTACAGATTCTAGTTAATAAATCCTCCAGTGTCTGTGCTTGGTAAAGGTTACCTGTGAATCTGATTATCCAACATCTAATGAGTAATGAAACAGTTTTCACAAGTCCTGAGTGTCATCTATCAGCAACATGATTCAAAATAGCATGCAATGTGGAGAGTGGAAAGTGAGAAAGCAGTAGAAAGTTATGTTTTTGCGTAGGGAGTTGATACAGGAACTGATTCAGTCAGATTCAAACGTTCAACATCCGTTAAATCTAATGCCGATCAATAGTGCAGATCAATTGAGACATCTTTAAAATAAGCAAAATACCTCAAAAATATAGCACAAAATTGATCAACAGATACAGGAATGATTTGGTGTACGGCCTAAGATTTGCTCATTGATTAAACAGCTCTCCATTCTATTCTCTAGGTTTATCTATGAGTACGGTGTGAGAGCAGGTGGCTAGAGAGATGATGTTTTCATTGAACTTCCGAGATTGCATAACTTCATTCTGTCTCTGAGTCACCAAGACTAAATCTATTTAACTCATTCCAGAGCTGATATGTTATTGCTATTTTTATATTTTTTGTCTAAGGACAGGCAGACAGGTGACAGCGTTTCAGACAGTACAAGGTACACTGAACCTGCAAGAAGTTGAAAACATGAGAAATATGGACCATATATATACTGTATATGCAACGGTTTTCGGCATTTTACTGAACCGCTGGGTACACCCTGTTCGGTTTGGCACTCTAGCCAAACTATCGAAGCACGATAGTTTGATACGCCCAACTTTAGACTATAATAAATGCTGAAAATCTCATCAATCTCATCAATTGTGAGTAGAACACTGGTTGTTTAAATATGAGTTTAGTCTCATAACCGCAATAAGTACCGAACCGCGGGCACACTGTACCGTTGCATCCCTAATATATACAGTATACTCAACCTGGCAATGCTACTCCTCTACTGTTTCACTCTCTCTCTCACTTGCTGATGTGAATACTTATTGGGATCTCTGGGAGCTAGCAGGCCGCTCTGTCTCATTTGTCATGCTTAAGTGCAGCTCTCCACTGAGGACGAAAGCAAAGGGAATATTAATCTCAATCCCAGAGCAATCCAACACCAATCTGCTCCCATCGCCACATTCCCCTTCCTTCCCACTGCAGATGAGAACCGGACAGTGGTTAATACTTGTTAATGTCACCGCCCATTATGTAATTGTGCTAATGAAAATGACGGGCGCCTGCAGATGTGAGGAGATACCGCCAGAGTTGCTTTGCAGCTTATAGTTTATATTTCTTTTATAGGTCTACTTTTTTTTTTTTTGCTTTATCAACACAACAAAATGTGACCTCTGCACTTGAATAATGGGCAGCACCCGGAGTACTTCTGGAGTAACTTTACAGGTCCAGGATTCAAACCAGTGTCCTTCTTATCACTGGTTGAATGCCTTAACCGTTAAACTACCAACTGCCACAAGTGTAAGTGCTCTCTCCATCTTCGTTAATGAATGAATGGTGGTCCATAATAAGAGCGGAGATTTGTCTGATTTTTGTGCCTTTGTGAGATTCTTGCTGTATATGAGAAGCGGTCTATTTATTCAGCTTTTATCTGAGAAACTAAAAGTGACTGTGTGTAAACATGATCCGGAAGGTCTAGAGCACGGCGTATTTTAGCATCGTCTTTGACACACCTAATGCATTAACAAATGTGTTAGATCGGGAAACAGTTCAAGCTCTTTGCGGTGTTGTGGCTCTCTAGGACAGGGTTTTGCCAGCTCTGGTCTAAAAGGCTAAATTGGTTCAACAAAAAGGACGTGATAATTAGCTGATGGGATGAAACAAGGGTTGTGGCCCCAGGAAAACCATAATATGTCCTATTAAAACATAGCAGGTACCTGTTCAAAAACTAATTGCATTAAAATGCCAAGAAAATCATCAGTGTCTCATGTATGTGTGCATGCCCTAGTGCAGACACATTCACACACATGCTAAGACACACCCACACACAGAGGAAGTGCAGAGAAAGGAAGGGTGAGCATCATCTCACACTAATTAAGCTCATCACCATGACAACGATGAGTCACCTTGCAGAGCCCATACCCTTTATCCTGTCTCCACCCGAGGGACCGGGGGACGAGAAAAAATCCCATCTAACCTCCAGACAAAATAGACTTACGCTACAATGTGCAAACACCTTACATCACCTGTCAATCAAGTGCTCCCAACAGGGGCAAATGTTCAACAGAGCTGTTGGCACATTAACTTTACCCTTGCTGCGAGCCTAGTAGACTGTTAATAGTTCTTGGCAAAGTTTGGGAGATCATTTGAGAAAATCATTTCTTTTGTGCATTTAAAAGTATGCTGGGGTTGAATTCAATTTAAAGTCATACTAGCTGTAACATCTAAGAGGATGGTGCTGGTGTGGTGATGTGGGTGACCGAAACCCCTAGCTAGTGACAGTACATTTTGGGGATTGAATACCAGGAAAACCTAAAACCACCATTGGGCCCCAGTTCAAGTTCGTTCTGTAATTTACGTAAATACATGAGTGAGTGAGTTATTTGTCATTGTGAAGTAGTGCATGGGGACGGTACTGTGCTCGTGAGTACCGCAGTGGTACCTTTACTGTGCTGAAACAGTGAGCTTCCGATCACTGGGCGGAATCTTTATGCCACCAACTGGGGGCAGTGCTTGTGGATGGTACCTTGCTCAAGTTTCAGGTTTCAAGTTTATTGCCATTTATACATAACAATGTAGCAGCATTATCTGCAATGAAATTCTTTAACCCAGAGCCACCTCAACTCAATACTGAATAAAAGTATGGTAAAATTAAAAATAGAAATAAGTAATGGAACATAATAATAATAATAATAATAATAATAATAATAATAATGTATCATAAATAAGTAATGTAACATTAACATCATGAGTACTTTAGTGGTACCTTTGGGGGAGCTTATTCCTGCTTTTGCTGGGACCAACAGGGCGTGATTCTGTGGTCTGCGTGAATTCCAATGCCTCAGTTCATTGACAGGGACCCCTGTGCTGTAAAATATGCACCCTGCTTTGGATAAGACTTAAAACTGAGGTTCTGACTCTTTTAGAACTCGATAAAATTCCTGGACATCTGTCTAAAAGAGTGGAGTTAGAGCTCTGATGTCCTGCTACAATTATTCACAAAGGCCCTTTCAACTCTGGCTAGTTGTCCACTGTAACTGGCTAATTCTCCCTATTTCTCCTTCACAACTTTAGTAGAGAATGTGTGGTGAGTTTACTGGTGCAAAAGTTATGGCCGAACTGGTTCCCCAAAGTGCTTTGATTGTCTACGAAATGACATACAAATGTAATGTTCACTCAGTATTTTTATTACTTCATAGGAAACTGTTATTTAGTTATTTTTCTTTCAGAAACTTAGCAGGAGTTCAGATTGTGAAATTTGATTGTATATATAGTAGCAATATTAAGAGTGATGTTTTGTCCATTCAGATAACACTGGCTACTTCTATGTCTACTTTTAGTTCAAGGCTCGATGGCATAGCGTTTCCCCTTAAATTTACAAATGAATTGACCTGATGCAGTCTGGCATGGCCTCTGTCAGACAGCCTGGCACCACACTGATCACAGCAACTTGTCATAAGTTTCTCCCTTAACGATTACAGCAGCCCGTCAAGACACTTCTAAGTTATAGTGAGATGACAGTCGACTTCTTTCTGCCAATCACCAAACTGGTATCACAAAAAACCCAGATGTACCAGAAGAATATGACAGATTCTGACAGCTCCTTCATGCCATGCAGTGTCTGTCATAGTGTGTCCTGTTATGAACAAGAAATATTGGCAGTATTCCTTCAGACATACTATCAGTCTAGCATTTCTTTGGAGCGGTCAGCAGTATGAGGTGCATTTTTTAAAGATGTCCTCAGATGTTTTTGAGTTGACTGTGGGTTATAATTAGAGGCAGTGCTACCATTAGAAAACCTCTCAAAGAATTGCTGTTGACACAAGAAGAAGAACGGGTCAGAGAAGGAAACCACGCTGGCAGCACAACAAAACAATGGAATCTCAATTTGACTAAACTCTCATCCAACATCAACTTAATGCAAATAGCACAGCATGCGATATTGCTACGATTCTGCTTTTATGGTTATAAATATACAGCTCGCAATCAGTTGGTGGGTAACGTTCACAAGCAATCAACCACCATATTCAACACCATCGAGTGTTTTCCCACCATCTCTACCATTGTTCATTGGTCAGTATTTCATGTTTTACGAGTAGCAACCCCATGAGTTACAATTTCCTAGAGCTTTCTATAATTTGAAAATGAATCACGGGGTCGTAATTTAGGCTAGAATTGTGTGAAATGTGCTGGTCATAACACACAATTGAATAAACCATGGCCTTAGTCATAAGTTGCTGAATTGAATAAGGTACTCTATGGTCTTGAGTTTGATGGTTCTAGACATGTGCTATGCAGATTATACATCTTTTCAACACTAAAATCGATTCAAAAATATAGTCAATTATATTTCTAAAATAATTTATAAGCAAAGAAAAACCCTTTTAGGGTGCCAGATATTTTACCCATCAAACAGTACATTTACACATGACAGCTCCTCTAAACTTTCCCTGATTTCCTAAAATCCCAGAATCTACATAAGAATCTAACACTTTTGTTAGAAGATTTTGTTAGAAATCTCATATCACATAATCTCATAGATGCTCATAACTGTTCCTTTCTGGTGACTTCCTCGCCAAATAAAGTTGTGTGCAAAGACATTTATTTTCCTTAGAGTTCGTAAACAGGGGGCTCAGTCCCTGCAGAGAATAAAACTGAACAAATATGAGTGAACACGCAGCAAAGCCGCTCGGGCTCGGCAGAGATATCGTCCTGCATGCTGTTGAGAGGCGATACTCACGTAGGTGAGATTATTTGTGATGGGAGAGACGTCTCTCCAATGAAAATTAATTTACTCTCATCGGCAGCCGGATCTCTTCCACTTTGGGAGGACAGGTGGGATCTGAGGGAGCAGGCAAAGCAATTTATTTATGCACAACACGACTCTCCCGGTTTGCACGGGTCAAGCAAATAAAATTGCAAATTGATTCCCTTCTCCCTAATTGGAAAGAGGTACGTGAGGGGGAGGAGGCAGATGTGGCGTCTCAAAAGGCTGCCGGCTTCAATCATTGTCAAGAAGGACTTTGATCGGCAGGAACATCACGCATGTTTTTTTGATGAGACTCTTCAGAAATGTACACAAAGATATTCTGAAAGCTTTCTCATTAGTGGCTTAAAAGTCTTTTGCTTTTTAGCCACTAATGAGATCAGGTTACTCATACACTGTTAGAACTTGTTAGCCATTGAGTTGGCCACTTGTTGCCAAACGTGGGTGGTGCACGTATGGTTGAGTTACTGAGGCATGGTACAGGTGAAATAAAAAAAATATACATAATGAGAAGTTGTTCGGGGTAAAAATAGAGGAAATTGTAGGCCTCATTATCATATTTAACAACGGCTATCTGTAACAATTACTTGGTGAACCCAAACACAGAGTATGTTAAATGCAGTCTTAATTTGGAGAAGGGTCTGAAACAGGCACAAATTAAAACCAGTAGAGACAGTTCATGAATCATCCAAGTCCAAATCATAAGGCAAAACTGAGAATAATTCGTAAACACAAAACAACGGTCTGTACACAGTAATGCAGAACAGAAAACTGCTCGGTATGCAGCAGAGATGGAGCTCGAGTCTGAGACTTGGACTCAAGACGGACAAATTTAAGACTCGCCCTCAAAACACTTGAGACTTAACTTGGACTCGAGATTTGGAACTTGTAAACAATCTCATACAATTATTGTTTATTTTCATTTATTTTATTGATTTCAGTTTTTCTAACCTATTGATGTTTTTGAATGTATTAATGTACCACTTCAATGGAACTGGCAACCCCCGACTCCACAGCGGAGCATAAGTACTGCATACAAAACACTCTGAAAATGCAGCGATACAATAGTCTTCTATTATTTAACGTGAAGTGTGCACTACCCTTTCGTGGGATGTGCTAGGAGTTGCCTTGGTATAATTCTCTCCCAGGATATTATGCGCAACTTCACGCATCAGAGACTTGAGACTTGACTTGGACTTGGAAAATATGACTTGTGAAAAATGACTCATTCAGTCCTCCACAACGTCAAATGACTGTCATGAAAATGCAATACAAACATTTTCTTTGCGTTCCTCTGAAAATCGACAGAAATTGGCACCAGGAAAACATTGCACGCAGTGTTTATTTGACGCCATCTGAACACGCAGGCAACCAAACGCAGGTCATGAACAATGGTGGAAAAACGGTAGGCATTTAGTCCGCACTGATCCGACACCACGAACGCCAGAAAAACGCTTGATTCAGACGTTCGTTGAATGTAGTGGTTGTAGCAAGTTAAAAGGTGACACTGATGTAGTAATCAAGGGTCTTTGTGAAGACCCGGAACATTCATTTGGTGGGAGATTCTCTACTGGATCTGGTCTGAACCTTACACTATCTATATTAATACATTTGTATAGTACATATTACAAAACAGGTATATAACAATACTAGTGGTATTAGATTTGCAGATTATAAGCATGTTTAGACTAATGAAAGAAATTAGTGTTGAAATATTTTTATTCACATATTGTTTTCTATAATATAAATGAAACGTTTCATCCCATCATATAATATAAAACAAAACAAAACAAAACAAAAAAAACCCATAGTAATCCAGATGTCCATTTGTGAAAAAAAAAAAAAACCTTTGGCAAAATTTCTCATTTTGCATTCAAATATGGAGTTATGCGTTCAGGTCTCCACGTCTGTGAATTTACAGTTGACGTCCTGTTTTGACTTGATGTCTAGTCCTGAAAGTGAGTGAAGGTGGACGAAAATTTCCATTTACATTTGACATATTTGGCCCATTTTGGTCACAACGTATCTGATCTCGCAAAATAACGATGTAAAATTCCAGAACAACTGTGAAACTATAAAGTAAACAATTGAAAAACTTGAATATGTGACCCGATCTGCCATAATGAGTCGGAAGTCGGTTAGATACGGGCCGATTATGTTGAAAAACATCAAAAATATCGATTTTTCTTTTTTGGTCTTATATGAAAGAAAAGGTCTTCAAAATTAATCTCCCAAAGTTTCATCATGGAAATAATTGTGAAAATGTACTTAAATAGCTATTTAAGTTGAGTCGCAGCTGTCAAATCTTACAAAAGAATGTCCAAAATAAATGCTGTTTTCGCTTTATTTGTTGTATTTAGTAAATAAATGTATTTAATTAAATATTAAATATATTTAATAAATATTTTGAAATAATTAAGTTCAGTCTGATTTAATATATTTTCCTAGAGTATCTAAATGCCTGTAGTAAAATTTTGTTGTTGTTGAATACTGGGTTACCTCTTTGGATGCTATGGATTGTTAAAAATCTCAAAAGCTATTAACTTTCATCTGATTTTCGGTTTTCAGTTGGAAGAATGGTGCTGCGATACCATAATTCAAGCGATTTAGCGCTTTGTCCAATCGTTCAAGATATAGCTTTGACCAAGATATCAATTTAAAGCTTATTTTCTCATCTTTTTTAATGATACCAAAACCTCAATTTTGAATTTTGGGTCATTGTGACTCATTTTGCCAGATCAGGTGACATATAATTAGTGTCAAACGTTTTGGGCTAATCTGAAGTTTTTAGAAGTCATTTTTAGATTTTTTGCAATAAAGAATTCATACATGTAAAATCAAACTGAGTCTCCAGTCATTACAGAAATTTCTATGAATGTGGGCATTCTACCTCTCTCTCTCTCTCTCTCTCTAATGTTTGTGTCAGCAGGGGCTGAGCTTGATTATATTGAGAAAGATGTCAAACTACTCCTCCTTCGTGACACTGGCATATTTTTGCCTCATGACATGTTCCGAATCAGGGATAGACATTGAAAAAGAAATTAACAGCAAGACATCTCAGTCTTTGATATGAGCGCAACTCATTTTCTCAGCGCTAATGAAAGAGTCCATTTCTATTATGGGGTCAGGTACCTGTGGCCAGCAGACCTCATTAGAAGAAGCGATAAGTGGATGATTCATTTAGAGGTGAATAAGGGATACAGATAAGATTCCAGACCCCGCGTTTACTGTCCTGTCAGAAATGAGACGTGTCTGAAAGCTATTAGGGATAAATTGGTCTGATACGTTGTATTTTTCGGGTTTATAAGCCCTCAAAAGAGCTTCAAAAGGTTCGCGTCCGGAACAGAAATAACATTCTAATTAACCAAGATTAGACATTTCTCTTTTCCGTCGTTTGTGAGCAGAAATTAGGAAATCAACTCTGACACGCGGCGGTTAAAACAAAGCTTTTAGCAGGTAAACGTCACCTCCTGCGTTCATTTGCATTCCGTCCGCGTTCCCCGTCCCCTTTGCCAAACATTTAATGTCAGTGGGGAAGAAAGATGGCAAGAGCCCATAATAACATCCCTAAAGATTAACATTTCCCATTTCTCCACTCAGGCCTCACCATGTATTATTCATGTGACTGCTTTGGCTGTGTGGTCGTGGGTTTATGAGATTTAGGGAGCACGTCGTTCTTATTGATCTGCATGACTGCTCTTTTATTCATGAACGTTTGACTCTCTCTCCCTCCTGGTCTCTCTCTCTTTCTCCCCTCTCTCTCTCTTTTCTCATTTCCAAGCAGGAAGCTGATCTTTGTGTTTCCTCAAGACCAGAAGCGATGTAATTTGTGTTTGTCTGAGTAGAGTTCTTATAGATTGGAATGAAATTGTTTGCGAAATGCTCATCAGCACAAGCATCCCATCCACCACACACACACACACACACACACACATACACACAAGTCTTGTATTACTATATTTGTGAGGTCCTTCCATAGACTCCCATACTGACTAAAGTACATAAGTTTACAAATCTAACCCTAACCTTAACCTCAGTAACCAAAAGCACATCTTTTACCTCTTTTAGTTTCTCAAATAAAACAAGCACATTTTCTATAAAGTCATTTTCTCTCATGAGGGACCTCTCAATGTCCCCACAAAGCCCAAAAACAGATAAAAAGTGATTTTTAGGGGACAAAAAGGTCCCCAAAATACGATAAATACATGAACACACACACACACACACACACAGTTGTTTGCATGCCAAAACAGATTGTAATAATCCAGACACACTCATGCAGAATCCACCTGTGTTTGTTGTTTTGGCCACACTCCACATCCAGCGTATTCGTGAACAAAAACATAATACCTTTCCAGAGGTTTGCAGCGCTACTCGAACATTCCTGCACCCTCCCTTTTACTTTGTATTCACTATGCGACAGACATTTTCCTCATGCTAACTGGCCAAGGCTTTGCTGTATATTTATGGATGTGTAAGTGTAAACAAATGCTGAACACTGATCTAAGGAAACTCCAGGTATTCATCAAAAAGGTCAGCATGAGTGTTTATTTAGCTGTGAAGCGAAAATTCACAACAAACAAGCGGACATTTCCATTTTTTAAATATTTTCCATTGAATTAGCCGAATATTCGGTTGAAATCATTGTGCATAATGTAAAATTAAAATGCAATTTATCAAAGACTTTATTAAAGAGTTACATCTCAGTCGTAATAAGAAACTAACTGAAAGTATTTTACACTTAAAACATGTTCTGTATTCGCAGTGTAGCGAATAAACCTAGCTCAGCCCAAACATTGGAGCCACCTGCCTAATATTGTTAACCTGTGATGCTGTGGGATTGTATGTTAGTCATTCTGTGGAACCCAATGGAAGTGGTGCGAAAGTTCAACAAGGAGACCCCTAATGAGCAGCTGGCATGTCAGCGTAACTCTAGTCTGTATAGCAATGCTTCCTGGCCTTCTTCTTTGCCATTACAGCCGTTCAGTTTCGCCCGCCTCCTCCCTCCACCTCGGCTTCCAGCAGCAGTGCAGGGGCAGGCTCATCGCCTTCTGCCTGGTTTCCCCAGCCAGATCTGCCGGCTTCAAGGCAGGAACCAGCGACCAAGCGACGGGCTCCCTCCAAACTGTCACATACACACTAAAACGACAACCTGTTTTCTCAATAAAATGTATCTTACCTTCCCTAATCCGAATGAGATGCTCCTTGGTTGAACTATTAACATTTTTTTGGAATGGCTGAGCTGTGGCAGCTCTTCTACTGGAACAAAACAACATGGCCCTTTTTGGAGTGGAGTCTGACCCTGCAGACGGGGTGTTTGAAGTCGCTTTATTGATGATTCTGCATTGATGCAATGGCAGACCATATCGATCTGGGTTTTCCACTGGCGGTCAGCTGTCCCCTAGTGGTCCGCGGTGGCAGTGCAGGAGGTCCGTGACATGAAATGCACTACTGAAAAAATAAAATATTCCTTTATTCATTTTTAAAAATTCCAGAATGATTTGGGCATCTTTATGAATAGTGATTCAATGCAAATATCTAAAAAGGTAACACAAATACTCCCTCCACACTCAGCCAGGAGTTAAGCGAATTATACTGTAATGACATTGCTTGATTTTCTGGCTACGGGATAAAAATTCTAGTTAAAAGGGCATCATGGTAGCAACTGTAGCTGCACAATCTGTGATTCATTCGCAAACTGCGTGCAATGTGAAATAACGTAGAAATTGATGGGCTGCATCATGACGCATCGAATGTCGAATCAGGTGAAATGTTGACCCTAATAATGTTACTCATTTAGAAATGCATTGAGACCCATAAGGTTCACACCTCTACTGCAGACTGGAAGATCTTGAGAGCTGCAGTTCTGAAAGTGCTCCCTCCTGGCATAATCCTAACAGCCTCCAGTCAAAGTCCACTTAAATCCATACTCTTACATTTTAAATAACTCTAACTCATGGGTGTACTAATGGCAATATTCCCTCACATCAGGGTCCCATTGTAATGAGGTAATAGGTTACTTCGATCTGTCATTTATCATATATATATATATATATATATTTTTATCATATCATTGTTTTCTTTAATCAAAAAAATAAAAATAAATGAACCTTATATATATATATATATATATATATATATATATATATATATATGTGTGTGTGTATATATATACATATATATATGCATATATATATATATATATATATATATATATTTATTCATTTATTTTATTTTTGGATTAAAAACAATGATATACCGCAACAACGAGAATAAATACATTGAGCTAAAACCAAACTCGAAGATAACCTCTCAACCTTACTCTTACACTAACATGAAAACTGTGACAACACACACTGCCATGTCCATACCTCTGCTGTGGTGAGAATGACCTACAACGACTAGTGGTGAGAAAGGTATTGGTTGGTAGTGTGTGTTATAGTGTTTAAAAGCCTAAACCTAAGTGGCTAGGGAGTGTAAATCCTAAACATTTTGACAACATAATGTAAAAACACAAGTCAATAATCTGAATCAGTGATGGTGAAATACCCACGATTCTCTGAGGACCTGTAAAGTGTTGTAAAAGGTAATAAAGCCTTGTTCAAAGCCTCTGCAGGGAATCAGATTGGGGTGTAGGGATTTCACAAGAAACAGATAAGCCATAGTTTTTGAATGTTTCTTTTTAAAGAAGCTGGGAAAGGAAACATATCATGTAAAATATCACTGAGAACTGTGACAAAGAGCCAAAAATCATATGCTGTAAGATTCACATGCCACTCCAACTTTATGCTACCGGGTGGAGGCGTGTTGTGCAGGGGTCACCCAGTGGGCCCTTCACGATGCAATCTAAAAACATTCATGACAGCAAATGTCTCCCCTATTCCCCAGCAGTATGCAAGGGAAATAGCGGAGGCGTTTTGGGACAGGAAGTAGAGCACATACACTGAAGCCTTCATCACCTGTACATCAATGCATGTACCAATGTTGCATGTTCAGAGTACAAATTATGGTTAACTGTATTCCATTACAGTTTAAATAGATGCTAATGGGAATACAGTTACATTGTTAAAAAATAACGGACATATGACAGTATTTTTCTGTTTCACATGTTTATCCTCTCTCTAAAATTTTTTTGAAACTCCCTTGATCACCAGAAGCCCCTTTAGAACACACAGCCAAGATTCTAATGTAAACGGCCATTTAACGTGAGTTGCTGCAGTCACACAATGGAGCAGTCAGAGCTGAAGCCATATGACGAAACCGGGGGCAGAATAAGCACTTTACTGTCTTGAAAAGTGGACAATATTTGACATTAAAAAAGAAAGGCGGAACAAAGGGTGTGATTGCTATTCATGTGGTTGTAAAAACAAGGCACAATGTGGAAGTAATCAAAAATTATTCAGTGTGACCTCACGTAAAACCAATGCAACTTGTTGCAAATTTTAAAATTGTTTTTCATGAAAGGGCATAAATCCAAGCTTCTTGATACCTATATGGAATGAATGGGGCGACATATGACACAAGAGATATCAACATTCAAAAGTCGGGTTTCTCCTGTCACGCCAAGTGAAACGGAATCTGCAGTTGACTATCGTCGTAACACTCTGAGCGCTGATGCGATTGACTATGTTTGCATTTACGATAGCCTACGCTGCATTCACAGCCACACGGATAGCCTACCTGCGTTAGGTTAACTGAACCAGGAGGCAGATAGTTCGATATCTTCCGCTGAAAGTCAACCAGTGGATTTACATTAAATATTAGTAAGCCGGTCAAAACAGAAACTTTTAACATTCTGCTGAATTGAATTCCTCACCTCAAAGTCCGCGTTTTAGGATGGAAAAGTGGTTTTCAACCAAATTTATTCACAACAGTACGAAATAGACCTTTCCACTGTTTCAAAACACTAAACCAAAAATACAACATTTACCCCATAACCTCGCTTGTTTTCTCGGAAACCTCTCCGTTGCGACAAATGGCTGCGTGGAGGGTCATATGTTACTCACGTAGAGTAATCTAGCGGAATACATTACAAATTACATTTTAGGGCATGTATTCTGTATTCTGTAGTGGAATACATTTTAACAGTAACCAACTGTTCATCATCACATATGAAGGGTTATAGTATGGTATGATATGTTCCCTCTCTGTGTTATTACCATAAAATAAGAATAAAATCTAAAATCAAATCTATTTGGTGTGATACGCTTTATAGCCTAAAACAGCATCAATTCTTACAGTACCTTGCACACAGTTTTGAACTAGGCTGGTAGGGTTGTTCCAAACATCTTGGAGAACTAACCACAGTCCATAAATATAATCCTACAAAAATAATATAATGACTATAATCTACAAGTAATATAATGACTATAATCACGAAATAATATAATGACTATAATCCTACAAAATAATAGAATGACTACAAAATAATATAATGACTATAATCCTACAAAATCCCTGACTTTGTGCAAGTGTACCTATAAGAATTGATGCTGGTTTGAAGGCAAAGGTGTGCTGCAAATAATATTGATTTGAGTTTGGGGCCACTGCTGTTGGCTCACTTGCATTTTGTAAATTGATAAAAATAAACAATCATTATTTATATTTCATAAAGCATTCTTTGTTTACAGCATTTTTTCACACCTGCCTAAAACTTTTGCACACTACTGTATTTACCATCATTATTAATTATATTCATATTTTGCCATGTCCTTATCAACCATTTTAATCTTAAACACTGCTAATAACTTAGTCGCAGTTAGCCCTTCCTTTTTAGTGCTCAAATGATTGGTTCTTTTTTAATGAGTCTGTTTTTTTTTCATGCAGCATTGCTAGTACCAAATCAAAGAGTGGCAGATTGTAAATGTTTCTATTTACAGATGGTTTTTAATGATAAGAGCGTGTCTGGTGTTGATACTAATGATAATGTCAATCACTGATCACCCTGTTCAGGCATTTACCTAAAAAGGTCAACATGATCCAATTGAATGTGAAGAAAAAAAGCTTTCCAGCAGCAACTCCCAACAAACAAAAATGGCATTTTCAAAATTTTATATAAACCATTCAGGCAATATACATCTATGAAGAGGGGTCCTGAAGTCCATTTTCTTAAGGAAATGGCCATCAGCACTACGTTCTGTCATTGCCATACATCAACTCAAGCTGGCATCTAAAATGCCTTTGATGTTATTGAATGCTCTTGGTGATAACAGGTGTGGAGAATGACTCTAGATGTCAGTGCGGGAGACTATATCCAGCTCAAGTTCTGACATAACAGCATAGATCTTTCGGCGGGTAGGAATCTATACATTCAGGAGTCTAGCATGAGGCTAGACTCCTTTCCTGAAAGCGAGGAAGGAACCTGCTGGCAAATTTAGAATTACAGATGTACTATCTTAAAGCACAGTCAGTAAAAAAGCCCCAGCGTGTGCCTAATGGACCTGGGTGAGAAAGTGAGGGCACAGTGCATTGCCTTCTTGCACAAGCACGCTTAAGTGGATCCCTGTTCGTGCTGGTCACTGGGATGCTGCTATAGATGGGATACTCACATGGGAGACCAGCGAGCAATGAGCCGGGGACAGGTTTCTACAATTAGAAAGACAAGCAAGCCATTATGCAAGCACCAACTGCAACCAGAGCACTCTCGTAATAACTGGTTATATTTTTGCCCAATGTAAAATATTAGCAGGATTCCATTTGAATCTTGCAGGCTTTCTCTTTCTTGTGCATGGAAGTAACCATATTGAGGCATCACAGCTCAGTGAAACAGAACAGTAAGTAGGCAGAGAACAGTCCAGCAAATGATGTTCTGAATTGATGGGTATAGCATTTACAACATTTATTGGAATGTTGGAAAACCATCCCTCAAATGAAAAAAAGATCATTAAAATATTAAAAAAAGCACTAATAATTACGCCAAAAACAAAATACTATATCAAATAACCACAAACAAAACATGAGCAAGAATCTGATCAAACTACACAAAAGAAATAACCAAAAATAAGATACATTTCATCAAGTGAGTGATTATTTGTCATTGTAGACACACCACAGCACAGCACGGTACACCACAACCAAATGTGAGCTCTGCATTTAACCCATCCGTGAACAGTGGGCAGCTAAGGCAGTGCCGGGGAACAGATGAATGCACTCATGAGTACCTCAGAAATAACACCAGCCTGGATTGACCTGCAAACTTCAGATCACCCGAGGCGAGAACACACCCTACCCGTGCGCCACCAACTGCTATCAACTGAATTATTAAATGCTGTAACTAAACCATCTTCCAGCATTTCCATGTGCACTTCTATGGTGTTTCGGCACAGAGTTCTAACTCCGAAAAAATGAAATCTTTATGCTCAGAACACAGCAATAAGTGTCATGCACATTACTTACAATATATGTACTGACATGTCCTTTACAATGTGCTGAAGTGACTTTACAATGGAATGTAACATTTGTCATATTAAATCCATCTATAAGATTACTGTAAAAATTGCTTAAAAACATTGTTCCTGTCACATGGAATGTGTGTTTTTTTAGAACATGAAGTACTTTTTTAGACCAAATTGTTATTTTCTGGAAACTAATATAGTTCACTAACTTAACCCTTTTCCACAATCTCTCTCTGTCAAGAATTAAAATAAGCTTGTCATCTCTCTCTCTATCTCTTTCTTTCTCTACATATATATATATATATATATAAACTTTAAATTAGTGGGCAGTATTCACATAATACTTTCAAAACATGACAGGTTGGAAATGAGAATTCAAAGTGATAACTTTTGGTGGATGATCTCCATTTCCTTTCTAAGGAATGCACAGGTAAACCATGGCATGGCCGAGGCACAATCTGTTAACCGGGTGCAGATGGTGAGTTTCCAATTTCACGCTTTTACTCACCACACAGAAGGCTACCATTAAAAATGGCTAAGGGTCCTGACCTGACATCTCCTTCAGAGGCGAAAACGAACGTGGGAAGCAGGATTAGTGTGATGCCTAAGGTAGAATAGGACGTAGAGGCAACTGTTAGCTTCGACAGCATATAAAATGTTAAACAGCACATTAAGCAAGTCATTTTGCTAACCGGAACCAATACGACTGGCAAGCCACCCAGATCCATGATACTGCCTTATTATGAACAGAACCTGCATAGTGGAACGATATTTTTATCTTTTTTGATCTCGTCACCAATCACAATTCATTTTCTTTTTAAAATACATCTAGGGAATCTCAGTGATCTGTTGTTTAGGTGGAAACCTTGAAACACCAAGAAAGATCTGTATCTCTCCACTGTGCAGCTACACAGCCCCAAACACAGCAGGGATTTATGTGTTGTGTGTTGTGATGTTTTACTCCTGTCACCATCATAAAATTCTTTTATGATTTGTGCCATAGTAGCCCTTTTGGCGGTCTGTCCCATGCAATATGAATTATGTTGACCTCTCACATCAAGTCTTGGCCGCCACTCTTTCAGTTCACTCTCTTTATGCTTTTTAGCCCCAATTTCAGTCCTCTGTCAGTTGAGCTGTCAGGTGTTGCCCTGGCCTTCAAATTTCTTAGATCTTGGTAAAATCAGACATCTCTTGGATGTAAGCAGACAAGTCTGATATGTTGCAAATTCATATCACATTTTGCATGAGGTGTAGTCGGAGAACTACCTATTAAAAGAACCAACTATTACTGGTGCTCAAAATGGCCTGCAACAGGATTTGATTCACTGTATGTTGTGACACAGCAATGTCATCACCATCATTAAAACCAACTGTGTCACTGTAGCCCTTCTGTTGTTCTGCAGGCACAATGACCTTTGCAGACCTTTGCGTTGATGAGGTTTGGACACTCAACACCCTGTCAGTGGATCATGATTTTTTTTCTTACTTGCCCCATTACCAGTATGTACAGGTTCAAAGTGATAAGTCAATCCAAATATCAGTCTGATGCTTTACAGCTGATGTCACGTGCACGCCCACACTGTAGCCGCCATATTGAGTACTATATCGAGCATATCGAGTACTGTGTTTGCGTCCAATGAAGATGAAGTAGCTGACTGTATGTCTGTCTGTCTGTCTATCCGTTAGACACAGTTTTCTAATAATAAGCTGTTCAACTGTTGCCTGTCTGTCAGCTGAGAACTGACCGCTAATTTCAATAACTAGTTATCAATAAATGGTAACTATCATGACTGTGAGAAGGAAGTAACTATTCTTAGGTAAAGCTGAAGTTAAGACTACTAATACTACAAACAAAAACTGACATACTTATAATAAAATCTTAAGAACATAAATAAGACAACAGCACATAACTTGTTAATAAGGCCTTCGCTACGTAGACTAGTTCACCCCACCTCTTGTAATTACAAATGGTTTACCCAAGACTAAACAGCCTTCATCACCCTTACATCTCATCCTCGGTTTACCCACTAACCCTGCTCTGCAATATGACATGATTTAACAGCCCTAGCTACCTTTGCTGCTCTAACAACAGCTAGAGAGCGCTAGCAACTGTTTACTCAAAAGAACGCGACTTACCTTTCATTTAAACAAGAAGATTTTCTTCTTGTTGAGATGCCATAATTTATATGACGATGGCTTATGTACCAGGTAGATGTACATGTTGTTGAAGGAAAAGTCTGGTAGTGTGTCAGTGGATGTGAGTTGATGGAAAAGCGTCTGGAGAGGCTCTGTGCAGTTGCATCAATGTTGATTTTTCATTGTATATCTTAAGTTCTGGGGCATCAAAATGAGAAATATCCATAACATCGATAGGTAGCATAACTGAAGTGAAGGCCTTACAGGTAACGTTAGCTACAGCATCCAGCTGAGAGGATTGACTATGACATCACCCGACTGATAAGCATGATTTAGATAGATAGATAGATAGATAGATAGATAGATAGATAGATAGATAGATAGATAGATAGATAGATAGATAGCTGCCTGATGCTCCTTCACGGATGGGTTAAATGCAGAGGTCACATTTCGTTGTGGTGCACTGTGTGCTGTGGTGTGTTCACAATGACAAATAATCACTCACTTTAATACAGGAAGTATGGACGATAATGATAAAAAAAAAACTATGAATATGTATTGAAAAGACAAATTTGCACAGTTTGCAGCTGAAAAGGAACCGTTGCAGCTGCAGCCTTAAGACGCTGCTAAAGCTACGGCATGTGCTAATGCGCCTCAGTGACTTCAACCACATTCATAGGCAGCTAATGGCCCTGTATTTAAGAGATCATATAAATGGGTCACTAATGCTAAAAGTTTCCAATCACTCATTCATTGTTAGACACATTTGTGTCCTTGTGGGTGGAGTGTCCCATCAAGTTCATCTTGCTGTGACTGATGATGTTACAGTATACGACACATTTCATGGAATAAAACTTGATGCCATTAGAGGTAAAATTTTAGTTTCAGTTGAAATCCTATGATTGCTCCCATAAAGCTAAAATAAGATTACCCATCATTACCCCTGTTTATTATATATATAATCAGTATTATGTTAGACTACATTTGTAATGAGCCTTTCATTAACCTAACAGCTACCATCCAACCCTTAGTAATTTATTGATATTAATATTTTAACCTAATGAAACTGCAAAAGTAATAGGAAAGAAAATAAGTTGCCTCTAGAGAATGCTTTGCCTGAGGAACAAAAATAATATTAAATAATACAGTACACATTACTGGAAATATTGTTACAGAATAAGAAATGTGGAAAAGTTATTTTGTTAATATCAAGATAAGTAATAGCAATTTTTATTGAGATGTTGAACTGAAATAAATCATGGTCAATTGATGGTCATTTCTGCTTCATTTGTTAGCCCAAAATATTGTAAAAAGAAATTACATTAATTCTGAAATTACTTCTTATGTTATGATTGGGCAGGTGCCAACAGGCGTTGGTCAGCTGAAATCAATGGGAGAGAGACAGGAAAAATCACACAGACTCTTACCAATATCATACAGTAACATGCATATTTCACTATCTGGAGAGTGTGTTAAAAGACACAAAGGAGGAGATCTTCAGCAGCACGTCTTCCTCATAATAAAACTTGTGTTGAAAAGGACAGTGTTTTTTTTTTCCCTTCAATGACGACTTTTACACCTCCTCACTGTAACCTTTTCCACAGCTGCCACTTAAGTGACAGTTAAAGGTCCCCTCTAAAATTAAAGAAAATGACAGGGCTTGTGAGGCAATGCATCTCTGGCTGGTCTGGCAGTATTGATTAGATCCGATTTCTGAAGCAAAGGGCCAAAATCACCTCTAATGAATAGGCACTTTTACCTTAGACCATGTAGCAGTAAATTGGAAGCCAAGCATTTTAGATAATTGCCTTGTGGAAAGAGATAAGAGAACAAATTGCCAGGCTTAAGGATAAGTTTCCTCTTCGGGTTGCCGACTGTGATTTCAATGTCTCCACTTACCATTTACCCACTTAAAGAGAAGCGTAACTTTTTAAGTCCACTGAATACACCATCAGTTTAATATAGTTGTTAAAAGTTGTGCATGTTTTGGTCATCAGTTTGACTGAAACAGAGTTGATTAGTGAACCAATACTATGGTACTCACATGGGGTGGTCTAATCGTAGCATACTCATTTACAGTCCTGGAGGTCCAGCATTCCCACCATTGAGCACATATGTATCTCTGTAATTGACTCTGTAATTAGAAAAAGGAAGTTACACCGGTTGACAAAATTTGATAAAATGTCATAAATATTGCAAATGACTCTTTATAATTATTACTGTTATAATTTTGCACTATGGAATGTGGGTAATATTATTAGACGATTTTAACTAAAACCTAAGGCTTTTACCACTAGGCTACCAACCCATTAATCGGAACCAAATAATTAAAGTCTGCAAGTCTTTGTTGGTCTTGCTTATTGTTTGCCAAATGTGGGTTTCAGTCAGACTTTTTAAGAATACACTTCTATTAATAGACTGGGGATCGAAATCTTTCATATTGAAAACTGTCAGTCAAGTTCCACTTTTAGCTTAAAATGTATATTTTGTGTCTTATTTATTTATATATTGTTTATTCCATGTGCCTTACCTGTTCTTTGTTCTCTATTTCTTGTTGCACTGTGTAAACTGGAGCCACATCTTCTCGTCTCTCTGTATATCTGTACAGTATATAGAAGAGATGACAATAAAGGTTACTTTGACTTTGACTTTGACTTTGGATCAGTTGTGTATGTGCATTTTATTTTGTATGAGTGATGGTGGTGGTCTAATTGTAGAATACTCACCTGAGGACCAAGAGGTTGTCGGTTCAACTCCAGCTCTATCCTACTGTTAAAACTACCAGCCCCAAGTCATTTCAGGCAGACTGTCTTCCCATAGAAGCTGGAAGTCTCTCTGGATAAGTCTCTGGAAAGTTTTCTTTAAGCACTCTAGATCTGCTACGTTTTTAAGAAAGAATTGGTAGATAAGGCTATGAACAGGTCCCAGCAGATGCAACTGTTAAGAAGCTGGTGGAGACACAAGTACAAAAACAAAACGTAAAACTTTTACGTTTTACTTAGTGGAGTCGTGAAATTAAAAATGAAAACATGAACCAATGAAAAACAAAGAATGAACAATCTAAAGATTAGACTGGAGGCATATAAATAAGCAGAGACAAAGTTGAGATCAAAGAGACCATTGCCAGTGGAAAATGGAGTCTTAAGTAGTCCATGGCTGACAGGAACATACCCCGTTGGAACCTTGTCGCCTCAACCTCTATTGCCCCTAAGCCAGTGCCTAGAGTGTTCCCAGTGGTCATACTGCAAAGACAGGGTTTTGTTTCTAGAAGTTTCCATATATTTTTCACACTTCATTGTTTTCTAATCTGACCTGGTTGTTGCACTTCCTTTCCCTTTCTTCTTGCACCCATGTCTCGGAACTCTTTGAACTCAGCCCTGCCACATTTTGTGTTTGTTCTAATAAACTGAACTGTGAAGTCACGCACCGGTGTCTCTTGCCTCATCTCTTCTGACACAAATATGACACTCGTGTTCTGTATGATATATTAACGACCCATAACTTTTACCAGGTTGGCAACGACAATAAATCTGAATCACAGCTATTTGAAATGAGTAAGAGGAAGAGAACTGAGAGAGAGAGAGAGATTTATGAGAGTGATAATCTGTAATGACCCCTGGTTGTCATGTTTTCCAAAAGGCCATGGCTAGGTAATGAGGATCACAAGCCAGTGCAGAATTAGACTTGAGAGTGTTTGGGCGCATGAGTCCTCAAAGAACACTAAGTAAAAACAGGGTTGAGGATAAGTGGAATGCTTGGCATTAGAAGGAGATCACTGTGCGACTGACTCCATGCAAAAATATCAAAGCTCTCCAAGAAGCCTGACAAATATCAATGCGACATGGAGCGGACTGACATTTCACAGCTCAGCCAGTAATAGCGCATTTAAAAGCAATTAGGCGTGACAGAGTTTGGGGAAATCATCCATTATCAATAGGAAGAGTGCCAGGGTGGAGTGATCTACGCAGCAGTGGGGCAGGAAAAGTGCAGGAAAATGCTCCCCTTTTATGCTTTATGCAACCTTTCTCTTCATGCAGTGATGCAGTGAAAAGCATTTAATCAAGCACATGACATTATTTACTCTGCCATAACATTATGACCACTAACAGGGGAAATCAAAAACATTGATTACCCGGTTACAGTAGCACCTAGCAGGAGGTTAGACATATATTAGTAAACATTATGGGGCGGCACCGTGGCACAGGGGTTAGTGCTGGCGCCTCACAGAGAGAAGGTCCTGGTTTTGAAGCTCGGGGACGGCCGTAGGGCCTTTCTCTGTGCAGTTTGCATGCTCTCCCCGTGTTCATGTGGGTTTGCTCACGCAATATGGCAAAGGCATGCAATATAGAATCCAGGGCAGTAAAGTTAACACTGTGGTACTTATGAGTAAGGTACCGTCCCCAAGCACTGCCACCCTGGTGCTTGTTGGCTGTCCACTGCAGGTTAATTGCCGACTCTAATTTGGCCCCGGTAAGGTGTGAATGTGAGCGTGATTGTGTGAGTGCGTGTGCCCTGCGGTGTGTTGGCGCCTGCCCAGGGTTGGTCTCCTCCTTGTGCCAGGGATAGGCTCCGGTCCTCACGGCCCCAGTTGGGATTGAGCGGTTCACATAATGAATGAATAAACATTACGTACATGAAGTTGATGTATTGGAAGCATTAAAAAATGGGCAAGAGCAGGGATTTGCAAGAGTCAAATGGCGATAGGCATTGAAGACCATCTCCAAAACAGATACCATAGCTCAGATTGCTCTACATGTGCATGAGAGAAAGGTGACAAAGCTCACAGTTTATCACAGTATGTTGCATATGAGGCTGTCTAACCACAGATCTTCTCAATATAAGAGATAATGTTACAGGCGGTAGGTGTAAATCACATAAATATCTGAGCACAATCAAAAAGTATGAAATTAAGACACACTTCATTTAGTTCAACACAATATATATGGAATGTAAAGTCTATGAACAGGAAATCATTAGTGAGAGAGAGAGAGAGGGACAGAGAGAGCTTCGATATTTTTACGGTTCAAGCCTGATGAAAAATCACACGCACAAACACACACACTTACGCCATCTTTCTTTTCATATGGTGATGCAAGGTACAGACATCTGACTAGAAAAGTGGTTCAGGTGTATTTAAACCCACACTTGCACACCCATAAACTTCCTCTCTCTCTCTCGCTCTCTCCCTCTCTCTCAAACACACACACACACACACACACACAGTGCATCAGGTGCTAATTACTCACTAGGGTGAGCTGCAGGTGGTCAAGCTTAAGCCCGTAATTCCGACATTAGTGCAGGCAGGTTGCTATTCCCATTTTTAATCTGTAAATATAACACTTCTTTACATATTCACAGTACGAAATCTAATTCAACAGATGAGTGCAGTGGGAGTTTTCAGCCTCACTCCCGCTGTACTTTAATTAAAAAGATTAAAAAAACTGGATTTATCCATGGGCTTAGTTTCTTCAGCGTTCTTTCTGGTCCAGTTATTCTTGCACATCACTGAACAAAATACACTTTATTAAGAAAAAAAAGAGGAAGGTTGGGAGGTCATGTGTCTTGTGGCTTAATCTGCTCTCTTTTGAAATTGTCGCTCTCTCTCATAGAGCATGAATGCCAATTTTTCCAAAAGGATGGTTCTGAACTTCGTTCTGCTGACTTATCAATGATTATATGCATACTGCCCACAGGCCTCCTTCAAATGAACAGTTGAAACCCTCTGTAGACCGACACACTCATATAATCTGTGTTAAAATATAATTAATCATCATGTCTTACATAATACAGTGCACCGTTTTAATATCAGCATGTGTGGTGCTCTTTTCCCCTGATAAAACCAAGCTTAATTGGACAGAAATGGGCCGAAAAACAAGAGGCCATTTGCACGGTTAAGATGTGTCCCGGGAAGTCAGATGGTCTCAGTTGTAATTTTATATCACCCAGTTACAGGTCTTCCCTGGCTTACCAGCGTGTGAGTATAAAAATTTAGACAGGACGGGTCCCGGGGAGAGGAGGTTACCATGGCAACAAAAATGAAAACATCAAATATTGATGTGCAAACTTAACAGAAGCAGAAGCTTTCTGGTGTTCTGTACATGCCTCTCTAACTGACGTCCATCTTTTGATGTCGTGCTTTATACATCGGCAAATGAGACTGCCGAGTCAGCCGGGTCCCAATGGAGAAGAATTTCTAGGAACGTCACTGAAACAAGAAGAGTGTGAGAGAAAAGAGGTGATTTTCAATGCTGAAGAAAAGGAAAACCCAGTTTTGACGTGAGTACACACAAAAGCATATGACGACTGTTGTCTGATGATTCACGCTCTGTTGACCAATTTATTTACAAATTATCAGGGGCAAGCAGAAGGCCTTACAAGGAGCAGGAGAAATGTAAGTATAAAAACGACAATGGGAAAAAAATGGCAAAAACAAGACCATGATACCAGGAATGGAGAAGCCAAAACAGATCTGAATCATGAGAGAGTCTGAACCCGGGACTGAAACAGCATCATAGCAAACAACGACCTGAATAAAAAGAACAAGCACAGAAAAAATGTGTCTAAAACATAGGAAAATTGTGTCTGAATCTAGAATTTAAACATCAGCACGTGATGCGGCGTCTCCTGTTCAGTGAAGGGAGTAACAGCGTTAATAGCTTCTTCTATTACATACTGCTAATACAAACCTCATATTGTTATGATCACTTATACTGTCTGCCACATTTTACTGTCTTAATTCTGCTGTTACGTACTGCTATATAACCTCAACTGTGATGATCATTTATACTGTTTGCCACATTTCACTGTCCAAATATCACATGCTTCTACTCTGTCTGCTACGTACAATGCTGCAGTTGCACTCGGCACTTTAAAAACATCTCATTGCACCTGTTATCTGTCTCTAGAATAATTTTGCAAACTCAGGTTAAAGTTTTTTTTTTTAATTTAGTATATAAATGCAGATACACCTGTACCCAGGTTGAGCCCTAAATTAAAATTGTACTCCATGCCGTCTGCACATATGTAACTTTATGTACCTTATTGTATATAAGATATAGTTTTATTTTTTTGTCTTACTTCCCTGACCTCCTTATTTAAGTTTGTATTTGTATCTCTATTTTGTTATTTTTCTAATTTGCCTAATTGCACAGTTAAAAGAGCGGATCAGGATACATTTCACTGCATGTTGTACCTGTATAATTTGCGCGTGACAAATAAAGAATCTTGAATCTTGAAACGGCATTACAATAATGGCGTTACTGAAAAAATCTACAATGATATATTAAATTTGATAGGTGTCTTGTCTCACATTGTCCCACAGCGATATTAGAATAGTGTAGATTTGTGTACAATGTTTTCTGTTAAAAATGTATTATTTTATTTATATTTTGACTTTTATTTATTTTAAGTGTCTATTTCATTAATTACACATATTTAATAGTCAGTGTTATTACAAATAATTGAACATTGAACATACATCTCCCTCCATCAAAGGGGGAAGGGGGATCCACATTTTTGAAATACTGTATTTGAACATTTTTTAAAAAATGTAATGCATAAGTTACTTTTCCTGGTAACTAGTTACTTTTATAATGCTGTAACTCAGTTACTAACTCAGTTACTTTTTGGAAGAAGTAATTAGTAACTATAACTAATTACTTTTTTAAAGTAATGTGCCCAACACTGCTCCTAATAATGCATTTCTGCTTTTATACTGTATCTCGTCTTAAAATGTATTATTATTTCTATTTTGAGCTGCCATATTATTGTAGTTTTTATGTGCTTCTCTGCGTTATTTTGTAAAGTGTTTCTAACACTTGTATGTGTTAAAATTGTTAAAATAAACATTCTATGTGTATAGAATGCTCTCTAAACTAGTTCAAGGGTATCTAAGTAATTGCATAAAAACACAATTACATTATTCGTGATGTAAACACAAGCGTTAGTGGAATGTCATCATGCGCAAAAATGTAGTTCTCTTTCAGGAAGGCTAAAAGCAGCTCATTTTATAAACCGGAGTCCAAATTCGCTCAAAATTACCCAAAACTTTAGTTTTTCATTCATTCATTCATTCATTTTAAATTCCAGCCTGGGTCACGGGAGGGAACTACGGGCGCAAGGCGGACACCAACCCTGGGCAGACGCCAACACACCACACAGCCACACTCACATTCACACCTTACACGGCCAATTTACAGTCGCCAATTAACCTATTTAACATGCTTTTGGACTGTGGCATGCAAACTTCACACAGAAAGGCCGACCCAGGGTTCGAAACCAGGACGTTATCGCCGTGAGGAGGCAGCACTAACCACCGTGCCACCGTGCCGCCCTGGTATTGTTCAAACTCTTAATTAAACGTAAAAAGTCTGAACAGGTTAAGATTCTACAGTTTTGTCTGTCCTGAGGGTCATAAAAACATCAGGAAACAGACAAAGATTGTCTGTGTGATTGATGCTTTGTTCCAGGTGTGATTTCTGTCCTACTCCCAGAGGTAACATTGAGCCCTCACACAGAGCCGTCTCCCATTTCAGAATACCTGTAATTCTCTAAATTTCCTCCCATCTGGTTTTTCCTGCGTAATGAAACTCTAAGAAGCAGTGAGTGTGAATAAAATACGCTTGATATGATTTGGTTGGCAAAGGAGAACACATTTCAGAGCGAGTGAGATGTCCATTTTATAACTGCCACTTTAATAAATTTAATTTATATGCAGAGAAAAAATATATGATTTCAAACATAAGCCTCGATATACAGCAATAACAGTCTAGACTTCACATCAACAACTGACTAGACTGCTTCAGGGATTCGATCTGTAACCTGTCCATCAAACCTCATAGGTAGCTAAATAAATCTTTAAATACACAAATCATCAATCAAATACAGCAAGTGAACAAATCAACATCGAGTATTATGTACAAGAAGAAGCTTTTTTTTTAACATCTACAGCTTTTGAGTCTTTGTCAGAGTGGTGATAAAGCATTTTCTTTGTTGGACATTCAGAGGTCTGGGATGTAAACCAGTTTGAAAGTTTACGTCCGTTCTCAATTCGCCAAAGAACATGAACGCATGGTAGCGAAGCAAGATACTGCATACACTCAAAACATTCAGGATTATCAGAGGTAATATGAACCGATGACTTTAACAACACTATGACCCATGCTAATTGAACTTTATAGTTGGCATCTAGCAGAGTACGAAATAATACGCTTGTGATTTTCTTTTTACAAATAGTCTTTTTGAGCTTAAAACTGCTACAAAACAGTGTAATATAAAATATTTTTGCAATCAACAAAAATAGCTTTTTAAAAATTAACGTACACAACAATTTAGGACTCGTAAATCCTCTGTTGTATCTTGTTTTTTAGAAGTCAGAACTAGAATGAATACAAATATTTTTTTTTATTCAAATTTCTGCTAATTTCATTAGCACTTGGTGCTCAAATAATGTTGCAATTCTCACAGATCCACTAACATTAGCGTTAGCAACCGATTAGAAACAGCGTTTTGCATTCATTCTAAAGCTGACGCGTGCTGCAATATCGCAGTGTGTGACAGTGAGAAATCGCTCAGGCCTACCACAATCAGGCTTTTACACAAGATGTACATTAATTCGGTAATAATAAGGTAATAATACGGTACAAAAAGGAATGAGAGTCGAATTCCATCCACGACTCACTCACTCAGCGCTCAGCTTAGCTTTAAGAGTCTTTGTGTGGTATTTAAGGCAATGGAGTCCGTTCTACCATTCACTGAAGTCACAAACAGGTGGAAATACAGACACCGTTCAGCGCATCTTTACAACCAGCAACGTCAAATAAAAAAGGAAGTAGTGGAAACATACGGAAGTTCATAGAGGACAAGCGACAACATTATTTTTAAAACAAAAGTGGTTTTCTCAAGATCACAAGTTTTTACTTGTTTTATTTTCCACACGGTGAAGCTGCAAACGTCAGAGCCTCCGTTTCAAGAGATAAACAACTGGAATAAGCGGTTCGGATAATGAATGAATGAAAGAATGAATGATTATCATCCAGCACTGACAGGCATACTACCGTGTCGACGTGTGGCAGTTCATGATCAAAGCCAAATCGGACGTGTTTGTCTGTGATGTATTGCCAAGATCACAGGCGAAAAGAAGTTGCGATCTTTAGAAAATAACTTTGGTTTTTTCGAAAGTTATTTCGCCAAGATCGCAGAAAAAAACCACTTACAAAATCAATACAATTATTGACGCCATGTTGAGGCCACAACGTTGACGTCTCCACCTTGAAATAATGAAAGTTGTTTTCTAAAGACGCTACGATTTATCACGATAATGCTTTTCGTTATTGGGATTACGAAAACAATGACTCATAATAATCTCAGTAACAGGAATTTTGTTACATCAGCATTGTGAGACAAATAAATCCCAATTTTTATCTCACCGCCCTTTTATAATGGCGAAATCCTCCCCAAAATAACCTGTGATCTTAAGAAAAAGGCTTTTGTTACATCAAGATCAAGAACGCAAGTCATGTCATGATCTAGACATCAAAGCTTTTGTTATGTCAAAATCACAAAAAATAACTCCGTCCCAAGGAAATGACTTTTGTTACATCAAGATCACAAAGAAATCAAAAATAACAAGTTGTTTTCTCAAGGTCACAAAAAAATAACTCACAATCTCAATAAAACAACTCACACCACATTAAGACTGCAACATTGATGTCCTCTATTGACTTCCGTTGAAACAAAAAAAAGGAAAATTACGATAAGAAAACAGGACGTCAACGAGAACAATCCGAGTAAGACACTGAAAAAAGTGAGCCCCTTTGTCCCTAAGAGGGCGTGTCGTAGACTTCGACCCCACCCTCGCTCCTCGCTCGCCCCCGTCCTCTGCTGGCCGGGCGGAGGCGTCGGTGGCGCTAGAGAGCGGTAATCTGAGTCAACTCGGAGTTCGAGCTCTCTGTCCCTGGATTGGGTTGTGGCTCGGGGCTGACCAGGGGCAGCTCCACGCCTAGTCACGCCGGATTGCTGTTGCCGTCTGTGGTCTTGCAGTTGTAGGCGACGTCGCGGGCGATGCTCCTCATGCGGCCCGACTGCTGGGCGTCCAGGCTGAAGGGTGACGGCTGGCAGAACTCACGGAAGCAGCGCTTGAAGTTCTCGTCCAGGAAGGCGTACAGCACCGGGTTGAGGCTGCTGTTGACGTAGCCCAGCGCGATGCAGAAATGCATCAGCACCACCGTGTGCACGCTGGCCAGGTTGAAGCCCAGCGACTGGGCCAGCGCCATGATCTGCACCGGCGTCCAGCACACCACGAACACCGCCACCACCACCAGCACCATGCGCGTGATGCGACGCAGATTACGGTCCTTCTCCTTGGAGCCGGACAGGATGCGGACGCTCTTCAGTCGCTTCACCATCAAGCTGTAACACATGCTGATGATGGCCACCGGGATGAGGAAGGACAGCAGGAACACGCACGTCCCGAACACGGGGTCCCAGTAGTCGCGGGGGTCCGGCAGCACCAGAATGCACTCAATGCCTGGGGGGAGGAGGAGGAGGAGGAGAAATGAAGACGCCATCAGTATCTTATGAGATCTAATGTTCCTGTTACACAGTGTAGGATGTGGCATGCAGCAAACAGGTGGACAAAATACGCTACTCTATTAACTAAGGCAAAAATATATATTCATGTCCATATGCATGTATTCACATTTAAATTATCGGTCATTCTCTGAAGTCCTTTCACAAGGGGCAGGTAATAGACATGTACGGAATGCTAAGAACAGTCTTTCTATATTAATATAGCGTCACATTTGCGTTTCATATTAAATTAATTTGCTATAATATAAAAAATATTGGCGACTTTGTACTGGATTCAAACATGTAAATGTCATGTGGGATTTTTGCCTGACTGTGATCATGTGATCATGTAAGAGAAGATGCTGGCTTGTAATGAACACATAAACAATAAAACATAGACATCAGAAAAGTAATGATAATAATGATACAATTTTACATTAGTTAAAGCAGCGTTTCCCAAGCCCAGTCCTCGCGGCACACCGCTCTGCACAGATTCGGTATTTCCTGCACCTCCGCACGCTGATCCAACGTTGCTAATTAGCTAATCAGTAGCATCAGCTGTGCTGTGGGTCGGGAAACTCGAATCTGTGCAGAGCGGTGTGCCGCGAGGACAGGGATTGGGAAACGCTGAGTTAAAGGACTGGAGTATTCAATTAAAAGAAGTACTAGAGTATTCAGAAGTAAATTTTTTATATCAATGCATTGTTTTATTATTGCCACTAAGCATTTTTAAAACCCAAATTTGGGACCAATCTACTGCTGAAGGTCATATATGTGACTCTGCACAGCAAAACCAGTCGCTTGTCGCAAATTTTCAAAATTGAGTTATTATGTTTTCATAATAACTATACGATACGTATATATATATAATTGGACGACATATGACTGAGATATCAACATTCAAAGGAGTCGGGTTTCTCCTGTCACGCCAAGTGAGAAACGGAGAAATCTGCCTTTGAAGTTGACTATCGCCGTAGCACTCACAGACGCTTGGTGCACGTTTGCATTTACAGTAGCCCGCTGCATTCACAGCCACACGGATAGCCTGCATTGGGTTAGCTGAACTCAGGAGGTGGATTCGGGAGAAATGTCTTCGCTGGTCAACCAGTGGATTTACGTAAATATTGAAGTAGAGGCGGTCCAAAACAAACTTTTAACATTCTGCTGGAATTGAATTCCTCACCTCAAAGAGAATCACGTTTTTGGGATGGAAAGGTAAGTTTTTCAGCTAAATTTATTCACAACGGTATAGACCTTCCACTGTTTCAAAACACTAAAAACAAAAAATCAACATTTACCCACACCAACATAAACGGCCGTTTTTCTCGGAAACCTCCATTGCGACAAGCGACTTGATCGTCATCTTAAAAATCTCAAACATGGAACTCAAATAAGACCATGGCTGCTCTGGTGAGGGTCTTTCACTGAGCTTTAATGCCAGATCTTGCCATTTTAGAAACCACAAATTGGCTATTCAAACACATATCTTACAGTTTTATGGGTTTCGGAGAGCCTCAGGATTTGTTGTTCTCATATGACCAGGAAATATCTCCTGTCACATTCTAGGAAAGACTATTTGTCCACTGATTCCAAAGATATGTAGATATGTAAGTAATGTGTAACCAGATCCTTCATATAAATGTAGTGGCATCAAAGGTATAATTGGTGTTTTTCAGATGAATTGGAGTAAAGTTACAGTACTTAAATATTTTAGTGTCCACCTCTAGAAATGTAGAAACGTTCCAAAAAAGAAGTCTAAGAAAGGATTCTTCCAGAAAACCTGAAGGTTCTGGGATGAGAATTCTACAAGAAGAGCAAATTCGATTTTGATGAAACATGTCTGACAAAGAATAATTGAACAGTTTTCCAGGAAATATCATTGAGCAATATTTGGAATGACTTCTTTTCTGTTAAAAGGAAATCAAAACATATTTTAACACTACAATGCCGTTTTTATCTTTTTGAACCTCTTGTGCATTTAATCAGACGTACTATGGGTTTATAGATTCCTAGAATTCAGATTCATAAATGTACGTATCAAAAATAAAAGTACTGGATGGTTTTATATTCAACCATATTATACTGAAACCTTTATTTATTATGCACATCTTACACTATTATGAAGGAGATATTACTTTTGGGGGCTTGGAAAAAGCTTAATTTCATAATTCTCACAGCAGGGATCTATTCTTATGTGTGAGCACACTGTACTTATGCCCATGGCTAAATGTAAAACACTGCTCAGCAATTCTCACCAGAAATGTTTTATTCCCTCCTTAATGCGATGTCAGCCTCCAGACTGTCAGAACTTAAGTAACACCCACATACACGCCATCCTTTAACAACATGCTATCTTCCAAAGATCAGAGGGTATGCAGAGAGCTTAGCACGAGATTATGCTTTTTATCCTGCAGTTAATCATTTTCTCTGTCATCCTCCAGACATGTTTGACCATCAGATTTTAAAAAAAATATATATGTATTTATAAAAGACCCTGTAAAATGGCGTTTAAAGGTCACACTGTTCACCGGAATGGGGTTTACAGGAAACTAGAAAAATGGAAACTTTATTGGATGATGTCCAGGATCTGCAACAACTCTGTCATGCTTTACTTTGAAATTGTTGGCAGGCCTTGGCGGAAACACCTGGAATCTAATGAGAGCGGTTTTAGGAGAGTTCTCAGCTCAGACATGTTTGTTAGACTTAGCAGGTCTGCTGTGGTTCCCAATCTGCTGTGGAACTGGATTTGGTTCAAATGAAAAAAATCAGGGCATAACACAACTTGAAGGAGAAACAGGGAAACAGCAGAGGTTCATGCTTATTAAGGTCATCATGCTTCAATATACACCTAGCAGAGATAAAATCTTAATAACAAGATAAAATCTGGTCAGCTTTCACCTAAAGGGGTTTTAATTCATATTTATGGGGCTTGCTAACCATTCAACCCTAACAACTCATCCCTTCCATGATGTATTTGTACATGCATTTATTATATTATTCTCAATTAATTGTTTACATTGTACACATTAATTTTTATCACGCTACTGCCTCCGCGACCTTATGGATTGGACGGAAGTGGTTCAAAAGGTAGAAAAGAGTCATTCCTGTAGCGCGTAAGCTGCCATTGAGTCATCCAGCCCACCCTGCGACCCTGTCGACATCAACTGTGAGTACTCTCAGTTATTTAATTCATCTCTCTGACCGAGTGTGTGTTGCTAGAACGCGGATTTATTGGCTAATCCAGCTCTTCGTGTAAAGAGTTCTTAGGTATCAACTCCGCGTGACAATCCCTACCTACTGGCGTTCTCAGCGCGATTGGAGTTAGCTCCCTGCGCTACTGCGGGCTATGACTAACGTGCCAGTTTGCTTCATCTAACCGGAATCACTGGAGACTGTGAAAGTTAGGCATTCGGTTCAAATCCTAGCTTAGTCCCACAGCCGAATCGTGAAGCAGTCCGACGGCCGCCTAACCGCCGCTGGAATTGTGCGTCTGTCTTTTGTTGCTCATTCCTAGCTTGGAATCCTGACAAATGCGTTGTAAATGTTTACATGGAATAGGAACAAGCAGCGGAAGTGCCGATGCTGCTTTTCGTAACTTAGCAACAACAGAGAAAGCGAGGAGAAAGTGACGGCTTTAAGATTTTGACGGCTTTATCATGTGATCATCATTGGACGTCTTTTAAAAGATACTTCTATATTATATTTTGATGTTGACTACATGACTATATGTGACTACTATGTCTTTAGGCAGTTCATTCTTCCAGTGTATCCAGACCACTTAATCCCAACGCTGGGGTCGCAGGGACGGAGCCTATCCCGGGAACTACGGGCGCAAGGTGGGGATCAACCCTGGGCGAGCGCCAACTTACTGCAGAGCGCACACTCACACGGTCACCTGAAATTCACCCTTACAGGGGGCCCAATTTGGTGTGGAGTAACCTAGCGCATGCTGCTGGACTGTGGGAGAAACCGGAGCACCTGGAAAACCCACATGAACATGGGAAACATAAACTCCACACAAGACCCTCGGCCGTCCCAGGTTGAACCCAGGACCTTCGCTGCAGGCGGCAAGCGCGCCTGCGCCACCGTGTCTTTAGGCAGTTATTGAGATTTCACATTTTGGTGGCATGCATTTTTGCCATGAATGGAAGGTTTGAACGGTTGTACAAACGATTTCACATCAGTGTACAAGAGGTTTTGATTAGTACAGTTGTGAGAACCTCAAGAACCTCATTGTCCAAAGGGCAACTGGAAAAAATGGTAGATAGTGTTACACAATAAATATTGCATATTTGTGCGTACAAATATAATAGTAAAGTTATAATAAAATGTCACTGATGCATGTTTTATAAAATTGTATGAAGCACATGAAGTATTTCCTTTCTATAGCAACCCTATGCGATATTGACTGACTCTTCTACGGCGGAAAGTTCAAACAAGACTGGGCAGGGCACATGTGGGTCCTTGGTCATTATTTTTGCCAACATTGTTTGGGGAGGGACACTCAACTTTGACAGGTGTGACAGTAATGACTCATCTTCTCTCCAAAACTCACCGTTCCTCGAAAATAAGGGCACATCCTGTGAGATGCTTTTCTTTAGAACACCCCTGTTAAAAATTGGTGGTGATGGTGGAAATGAAATTGGAAGCGAGGGGGTTGACTTTCAGTTTCCTATGGTTTCATCTCTACTTCTCAAGGCTTTCATGCTATGTTTTATCATAGTGCAGACATTAGAAAGTAATTAAGCTACTTCCCTGCATTTTTGTGTTGATCCCATTAAATTGACTTTTATGTCACTCATGAAGCCAAACTGCAACATTTGCAATTTCGAATTGTCGTTTCAAAGCAGGCGTTCCAACATTCAATTAAATGTTGAAATAGTTTGATTCAGTAGAAAAGACTAGTTACGGGAAGCGTGTGGATACTTGGTAGGTAGACTTTGAGACAATATTCAAATTAAGATGTCAGAAGCTGTGCTAATCGTCCATTGGAGACGGTAACAGTCTCACCATGCTATTAGCCTAGATTAGTGCTGATGCTAATCACAAATAAACTATTGCAATATTTTTGTTTTGTGGGGCGATGACATGTTTAAGAACCCGTCTCTACATAATTATGATGCCAGAAAGCGTTTATCTTGGAGTTCTAGGGACCAGAACAACATTGGCAAGATATTGAAGCGTTATGTCGCGTCTGCGAGTAAGCTTAGCGCTGTTTGCTGGCGTGAATATAAAAGCGGAGAAGCTCGCCTAAAAGAGGTTAAATGTCTCTTTTACACACACGGGACATGAGCATCTGTTTATAATAACTGGCGACACTCCATCCCTCCAGATCTGCCTCCTCCTGACGCTCTCTCTCTCTTTTATCTCTCCTTCACCGCCGTACAGTGTCAAGAACATGCAGAATCTTGGTAACCGAATAAAGTCCCTGCTTAAGGGAGTTCTGGGAGAAAGCACGGTGTCCAAGAGAGCTTGTTAAAGGCGTGCAGCAAGAGAACATGCTGGCGGCGTTATGGCTTCCAGGACTCCAGCACATAACAAGCTTATCACAACACTCAGCATGCTGCTCATGATGTTCCCTCTCAGGCTCTCGTTCACTCAGAATTAGAAGTTGATGCCACACAGCCAGACCCACTTTACCCAGCAGTGAGAACTGCAGATCAAAGAAGACATATAACTGTGAGTGGAAATACATAACTGTGCGTGGATGGATAGATGGATATATAAGTGATATACTTAGTAAGAGATATATTGATTGATATTTATTAGCATATCATTCTGTCATATTGTTGTGATGAATAGATGAATAGATAGATAGATAGATAGATAGATAGATAGATATTAGATGAGCGGACGGATGGACAGAACAAAGACAGATGAATGAATGACAATAAGAAAGAAAGAAAGAAAGAAAAGAAAATCAGGAAGTTAGACAGATAGATAGATAGATAGATAGATGAATAGATGAATAGATAGATAGATGAATGGAGATAGATAGATGGAAACCAATAGATAGATAGATAGATAGATAGATAGATAGATAGATAGATAGATAGATAGATAGATAGATAGATAGATAGATGGATGTATGGATAGATAGACAGACAGAATGATAGACAGAGCAATAGATAGATAGATAGAAAGAACCATAGACAGACAGACAGACGGATAGATGGTAGATGAATGAATAGATAGATAGATAGATAGATGAATAGATAGATGAATGAATAGATAGATAGATAGGTGGCAATAGAAAAGAAGAAAAATCGGGATAGATAGATAGATAGATAGATAGATAGATAGATAGATAGATAGATAGATAGATAATGGATGGATGGCAATAAGAAAGAAAGAAAAAAGAAAGAAAGAAATCGGGAGAGATAGATAGATAGATAGATAGATAGATAGATAGATAGATAGATAGATAGATAGATAGATAGATAGATAGATAGGGGGATGTATGGATGTATGGATAGATAGATAGATAGATAGATAGATAGATAGATAGATAGATGAATAAAAAAGAACCATAGACAGACAAGAGACAGACAGACAGGCGGATAGATAGATAGATAGATAGATAGATAGATGAATGGGCCGGAGCCTACAATAACACATTCCAAGTGCAGTACTCAAGGTACAGTTGCACTTTTTCAGTGTTTCTTTTTCAAATTTGACCTCAAAATAATTATTTCTTTGTTTATTTTGAATTTATTCATAAATATTTATGGGTATACAGTTTCGTCATAGAAAAACATTTAGCGTGATCCATACAGAAGCTCTGATCAGCGTGGTTCTCAAGTTCTACCGTCATCCAGAAACGCGATCTATCATCAGCCAGACTCCTCCGACTCCGTCCTCGAGTACCACCATAACGCCACAGTCTGAATCTCTTCGACATGATTTGGTGAAGGTTGATGTGTATTTCAGGAGGGTGGCAGATCTCCAGGAAGCAGGGGCGTAGCCTGATGCAGACACTAATTATTCATCACTTTGCAGGGGTCAGCGGCGCTTTGTTGAATTCCACACTGGGAATTGTTTATCGTTATTAATGAGCGAAAACCTCACAAAACATCCAGAGGCTGGTGTGTCTCCGTTGAGAAGTCTTTATTGAGCGTTAGCGACTGCGTGGAGATGAAAGAGTTAGAAATGGAAGGGGCAGTCTTCTCAATTTACACCGTACTACAGAGAGGCTCCATTCATTATTCATAAAAATCTATTAGGTTCATGAATAATGAATCATACCAGCTGACAAGGTGTCAGAGAGCCGGGCACAGAGGCCAGAGCACAGATTTATCTCTCGCTCATCTGGATGTGTGGCCATCTCTCCCTTCCTCTAAATCTCTCTCTCTCTCTCTCTCTCTCTCTCTCTCTCTCTCTCAAACACACACACACACAGACACGTGCATTAAGACAGATGCATGGCACCTAGCGTAGCGTTAAACACAAACACTTTGCTGCACAATCCAGCCTTAATTCAATTACCTCTGTGAATAACTCAACACTATGTCTGCACAAGAGCAGCCTGGCCTAATTAAAATATTCGGATCGAACTGAGTACACGGAGGAAACGCTTTTAGTTCCATTGTTTTATTCTCGGCGCTCTGCAAACCGGTTTAGCTGATCTAATTCATTATTTTTAAATAAAGGCAAAAGCGCCAGGGCCTTCGCTACGTATATTAATAAACTTTAGTAGTTGTGGTTTACCCTGGCAGATACTATTGTCCCACTGTTGGCGCCAGGTGTTTGCTCTTTTGTTATTTGAGGGCTTTTTAGGCATTTACTTATTGAAACCAGGCATTAATTATTATTCACTTTAGCTTTCTTTGTCGGCTGCTCTTTATTATTGTTCTCCTGTTATGTGCAGGTGTTACTTGTGCAGCAAGACAGCTACACACACACACACACTCTCAACATTACTCAGACCCCCCAGGATTTGGCAATGTTGCGATCGCAACTATGAACACAAATTCAGCCTATACCTGCAAATTTATAGCAACCTTGAAATTTTGTGTAATTGCTGCAATTTTTGCCCAATCACTATAATTTCCCGCACAGCGTTGAGCCGTACGTCAGCGAATTCACTTCCGTGTTACGTTTGGATGATGCAGGAAACGTGTGATAAAAATGCCTCAAATTTACCTTCAAAAGTAACTGAATGGTTTTAAAGTTAGCTTTACAAATAATAGGGGTTTTCTCCAGACAATGTTCATTATCTGAACCATTTTAATCCCCTATCGGGATCACCCCGGGGACCGAGGCCTGTCCCAAGACTACAAGCGCAGGCAGGGAAGCAACCCTGGGCAGGCCGCCAACACACCTGGTGCACATAGTAGGTTTTTGTTCCCTTCATTTACAGTTTTTTCTATACTCCAGTCGGCTTTTTGTGCATTTCTCCAGATCAAATTTTAATTCTCAAACTGCTTGCACAAACTCACATTATCTCTAGTTAGTTGCGCAAATCATAAGGCCAAAATCTCATTATTTTTTGAACAAACAGTCAATGCTTTAGTACATTCTTGCAACTGATTTTGTACAATTGTATACTGTTTTTTACATTATCAATTGCTTATGTCATATCAGTCAAAAGCATTATACTGTGTATATCAGTTAAATAGTCGTACCTCCCTAAATATCTAGGCAGCACTTCATCGTTTACGTCAGTACGTGCAAAAGTGTTAAACTAGTTGTCAAAATCTGTCAGTAGTATTTTATAAATGTCTCTAACTTGAAAAAATGTGACCTAAATTGATTAATTAATCTCCAGGTGGTGCAACTCTCATTTTTACGAGGAGGAATGTGTCAAGCATTAGATCGAAAAACCAATGATAAACCAAAGTTCTCTACAGTGGTTCAGAATTGATCCCATGAACCTTCAAATTGGCAATATATACAGTACACTTTTCAAAACAATACAGTCGTTGGAAAAACAACAAGGAAATGAACAGGGCCAGGAGCCGGAAGAATAGAGATGATGCGAGGTGGAGGTGTGGGAGACAATTTAGAGAGGATTGCAGCATGTGAAGAGTCTTGCAGGATGGATCCGATGTTGAAGATATTTTCCATTACTAGCTGTGTTGCTAGGAGGATATACACTGTGATGTGGATGAAATCATGGGCTGACAGACAGGAACGTCAGGATGTGTAGGAAAACTCTGTACTGTAATTTGCCCTACAGCGGTGCATGTACAGCTCTGCCCAAGGGGTATTTTCTGTGTTTTTTTAATAATAATTTGTCATCTTTTCTTTTTTGTCATTTGTAAAAGCCTTTTCTTTACTGTATAAACAGTACAAGACAATAAAAAACTTTGAATCATACAACCAGTCTGGTGCGATCATTCCCTCCCACACACTGTAATGTGTTTCTTTGTAGTATTGATATTGCTATACCATGCACGAAACTTATGCATTATGCATTTTCAGTCAGTGTTTTTAATATCCTTGATATAATTTTCATTAGAAAATACTTACAGAGCAATATTATATTACGACAACATGACTGATCATTTTGACTATTTGTTTTCATAAACGCGATGGGCCGGACTTGTCATTCTGATGGCACTGACAGCTTGAATGGCATAAATATTTGCTTCTGGGACAAAAACAAAGCATTCTGAGTAAGCTATGTGCTTTTGCAGGTAATTTAGTGTGTTTTGCAGTTTTGCACATGTTCTGAAATGCACAAACTGTTACGTGGGGAATGTTAAGAATGATTAGAAATGCACCAAAAGCAACTGAGAAAAAACTGTGACAACGAATAATTATAAAGATAGAAAATCACAACTTCTTTTCCGCATCGCTGACTTGCTCTCGCAAATTTATTGCAACAAAACGCCTTAAACACTGCAACTTGCAACACAATTTTTTAAAACTACAAAATCATACGTGTAAACGCAACAATCTCAAGAACGCTGAACGGATGACTGATTAAACTGGCCAATTAATCAGCGTAATCTTTACTTCGCCAGTTATTTTGAATTTTCTCCAGTGTGTTCGTGTAGAATCTCAGTAAAACATTCTACTGCATGTATTGCCAGGTGACTCTTTCAATCTGCGACTACATCTGTGTAATTCCTTCGATTATTTGAAATCACAAAGATATACGCTCATTAGAGAGAAAAAATACCAGCTTTAATAATTGGAGCGTGTTACAGCACAAAAAACAAATAACAACAAAATGATTGGTCATTAACTGCAATCAAGGTAAAAGGTTCGAATTTTAATTGTAATATTGATTTGAGGTCACTGATTTCTACTCACGTGGTCATCCTCAACGTCCCCGAGCACCATGGCTGGAACTCCGATGGCCGAGGCCAGCACCCAGACACAGATATTGACTACCTTGGCGCTTGTGGTGTCGCATGTCAAGCGCTGACCGGGTGGCACCTGACCGCGTGCAGTGCTCATGGCTGTCAGCGTGAAGCGGCTGGTGAACCTTGTAGTGATCAATGGAACCACCGCCTTGCTGGCCAGCGCGTTGCCAAAGGGCCAGAAGCCCAGGAACACATCAGTGCCCTGGAAGGGAAGCGTGGCCAGCACCAACGCGTCGGCCAGAGCCAAGTTGAAGATGCAGATGTTGGTGGCTTTCTGTTTCATTTTTTAGTTGTACCTGCAGACAGAGAAGGTAGAAGTGATTAAAGAGAGACAATCAGACAACTATTTTAAGGTGTTAAAGCACACAGACAGACAGACAGACAGACAGACAGACAGACAGATAGATAGATAGATAGATAGAAATAGGATAGGATGGGTAGACGGGCAGACAGAACAATAGATAGAACGATAGAAAGAACCATAGACAGACAGACAGACAGACAGACGGATAGATAGATAGATAGATAGATAGATAGATAGATAGATAGATAGATAGATAGATAGATAGATAGATAGATAGATGAATGGGGCAAAAGATAGATAGATGGATGTATGGATGTGTATGGATATATGAACAGAACAGACAGACAGGAATGATAGATAAGGCAATAGATAGATAGATAGATAGATGAATGAATAGATCAGGAGGTCAGGGTTTCTCCTGTCCATGAAGTGAAGGCATTTGTATTTACGGTAGCCACGCTGCATTCACAACCACGGATAGCCTACCTAGATTGGGTTAACTGAACTTCGAGGCGGAGATGGATTCGAATATCTTCCGCAGCTAGTCAGCCAGTGGATTACAGTAAATATTGGAGTAAGCGGTCAAAGCAGAAACTTGCAACATTCTACTGGAATTGAATTCCTCACCTCCAAGAAAGTCACGTTTTTAGGATGGAAAGGGTAAGTTTTTCAGCAGTTTATTCACAACAATTACAGTATAGACCTTCCACTGTTTCAAAACCTCGCTCAAAAATCAGAATTACCCCGCGCAACATAAACGCTGGTTTTTCTTGGAAACCTCCGTTGCGACAAACGACTGGTTTTGCCGTGGAGGGTCACAAATAGGGACTTCACATTGTCAAAGATGGAAAAGAAATTCTTTTTATCACTGCAACTGAAAAGTGATAAATACTATTATTCTGGATCTAGTTTTTCATTTTATTATTATTATTATTATTATTATTATTATTATTGTTGTTGTTGTTCATTATATTTGTTTAAACTGTAATTATAAATACAGACCGTCTGCTCCCAACACATGGGAGGTGAGAAGAAATGCTTATCCGTTTAAACATTTAGGTTTGACATTGTTAAGAGACAGTCTGGATCTCACAAACAACTAAAAACTAATATGATTAAACAATATTTGGGTATGTTGATACAAATACTAGTTTGAAAACGTTTTGCACTGATTGCAAGGAAGATCTTACACAATGTTTTTTTGCATTAGAGGGCCAGCCTTAGCGGCTACAGGGCTCATCTAATCCAGCAACACTGTTGAGGCATATGTTTATTACACCTGTTTTATTTTACTTTAAAATTATCCCAAGTTCAAAGCACGGCTGAGCAGTCGCCTGACTGCATGATGAAGTAAACGGAAAAGATAGCGGCCATGAAGTATTACTTCATCCCAATTAATTGACATTTAACAAGCTAACTCCACTTCATGAAGCAGTTACTGGGACAGTCTGCTCCCATTTCCATCTCATTTCCTGGCACGGCTCTCTTCGGCATCTGCCCCAGCCAGTTTGTGTGTTGGGGGAGAGTTCTGTACTGCTGGAGATGAAAGAGGAGGAATATATTTAGCATAATGAGACCCTTTTTTTTTCCATGACATCCTTATTCTCCGTCTTTTTCTTGTTTTTCTTGATTTTTTCTTTCAACTCTCAAATCCTAGCTCCCCCTCTCCTGACTCTGGGCTCTGGGAGGTTCGAGGGCGCTGCTCAGAGAGCATCATTAGAAGCAGATAACCATCCACCTCTCTCTCTGATCATTGCGTAATAAGACGGGGGTGTAGTGTGAGTGTGCGTGTGTGTGAGCACCCACTACAGCCTTAACTTGCACATTAAATCTGCACATGCACATGGAATATTTATTGAATATGCAGAAATATACTCTCTCTCTCTAGGTGTCGTTTGCGGTCTCATGTTAATGCCAACTTCAAGATGCAAAAGACACATTCAGGTCCAAAAATATTAATCTCCTGCCAAAAAAAAAAAAAAATTCTCATAAGTTTGTGTCCTTGAGTATGTTTTTGGAGTGTTTGTTAGAATTGAGTTAGTGCTTATGTCTGCAAGAAGCTTTAATGAGGTGAAGAGCCTGCACACACACACACACACACAGTCCCGTATTACCATCTTTGTGAGGTCCTTCCACAGACTCTCATAATGACCATTCATTCATTGATTCATTTTCCGAACCGCTTCATCCCAACTGGGGTCGCGGGGGGACCGGAGCCTATCCCGGGAACTTACGGGTGCAAGGCGGGGACCAACCCTAGGCAGGCGCCAACGCACCACAGGGCACACACACTCACACAATCACACTCACATTCACACATTACAGGGCCAATTTAGAGTCACCAATTAACCTACATTACATGCCTTTGGACTGTGAGAGGAAACCGGAGCACCCGGAGAAAACCCACGTGAACACGGGGAGAGCGTGCAAACTCCACACAGAAAGACCCTACGGCCTTCCCCGGGGTTCGAACCCAGGACCTTCTCGCTGTGAGGCGGCAGCGCTGACCTCATAATGACTAGATAATTTTACACCTACACCTAAACCTGATCAAATAAAACATGCACATTTTCTATAAAGTCATTTTTCTTCATGGGGACCGCGCAAATGTCCCCACAATGGCCCCCAAAAAATGAACAAAATTGATTTTAGGGGACACAAAGGTCCCCACAATGCCATAAATACCTGCCCACACACACACACACACCACAAAGGCATATGTTGTGCATTATTTTACATATACAATACCAGTCTAAAGTCTGGACACCTTTGTCTTTGATATAGTATTCTCAAACACATCCCAAATCTTAGGGTTAATATACTGTATATATGCTATTATATATGTTATTTTCTACAACAAACACTCAACATGCATAGAAATGAACATTACAAAAGGAATTTGTAAACATACGAAACCCAATTTTATATGTAAGAAATAAGGCGTGAGAAGCATCTAATGCTGGGTGATTAAATACCAAGAGAGCAAAATCCTATGACAAAGTCAAAAGATGCATTATGGATTGACAAAGTTATCTAATAAAAAATAAATAAATACATATTTTGGTCACTGCATGATCTATAACCCATATCCACAAATAACCTACATCTTTATATTACATATCTGAACGTGACACAATGACATTTTGTAATTTTGCCCAGTTTATGCCTTAAAAGCAGTTTCTTTATGGACAATGAGAGGTGGACAGTAACGAAGTACATTTACGTGAGTACGGTACTTAAGTAGCGGCGGCATGGTGGCGCAGTGGTTAGTGCTGCCGCCTCACAACGAGAAGGTCCTGGGTTTGATCCCCAGGTCGACCGTGGAGCCTTCCCGTGAGGAGTTGCATGCTTGATGAGTGAGGGATTATTTTGTCATTGTGAACACACCATCCGTGAAGGAGCAGTGGGCAGCTAACAAGCACCCAGGGAGCAGTGCTTGGGGACGGTACATTGCTCATGAGTACCTCAGTGGTAACTTTACCGGCCCTGGATTCGAACCTGCGACCTTCTGATCACAGGGAGAACACCCTACCGTTACGCCACCAACTGCCCCTGAAGGGCTGAATGTGAGTGTGATTGTGTGTGGGCGCCCGCCCAGGGTTGATCCCCGCCTTGCGCCCCTAAGTTCCCGGGATAGGCTCCGGTCCCCCCGCGACCCCAGTTGGGATTAAATGGGTTTGGATAATGAATGAATGAACTTAAGTACAGTTTTTGAGTATCTGTACTTCACTTGAGTAGTATTTTTTGGAAGCTTATGACTTTCACTTCACTACATTTCAAGGGTTAGGGTTAAGGTTCTTGTTATTGTTACTTTCACTTCTGAAAGTGGATGTTTTTATCCCCTTTTCTAAAATGTGATTGGTTTTTTCACAGGTGACAGGCTAACAGAAATCAGTAGGGTTACGTCATGCCTGTAGACTGTAACTACAATACCAAGTTTGGTTGCCAGCATCGCATTTTCAAACATGATCATTCGATGGCAGAATGGACGGAGACGGAGAGTCTCTGCGTAGTGAATTTAGGGACATTGCTCACCTCTGTGGGCACTTTTTAAGACCTAAGCCTAATTCCTTGTTATATATTGTAACCAGAAATAGTCACAAAGCCCTGGAAATGACAGATTCTTTGAGAGTTTTGGCAGAATTGCTTGTTTGGAACCAACTGAGGTTTGACTCAGTTGGTGACTGATTGAGAAACACATGGCATCCTTCCACAGATTTTTTGGAGACAAATGGGGAAAGTCTTTTGGTGACATTGCGGCTCTTTTGAAAAGAAGCCCAGAGGAGCAGCGCTAGAACACACACAACACATGGCATCAAAGGAAAGTGAGCGGCTGAAGAGGAGTGTAGGAGAGAGATAGACTGAAGGAGGTAATGGACTGGGAGATATCAGGAAATAGCGTGACGAGGAGAGTAAGAGATGAAGAGTTCGGTCCAATTATGGGCAACTTTGGGTGGTGGGTGGACTAAAGAAGGAACACTCACATTATGGACATAGGTTTGGAGTCTGGTTCTACTCTACCTCCAGCACTGACACAGTTGGGTCTGTGAGTAAGACCCTTAACTCTAAGTTGCTCCAGGGAAACTATAATTAGGTGAAGAAAATGAAGTTACTCTAGAAATGAGATTCTGACAAAGGTAAAATGTTACTTATAATAAAATGTATTGTTTGCCACATTAGTCCGCTCAGGGTTACGGTAAAAGTTTAGGAAAATTAATTGCAGTCTACAGTATACTATAAGACTTGGCAATTTGAGGCTGAGATCAAAAGTGAGAATAATGTTGCGTTCGATGAAACTTTTGGTCTTGGACTATGAGTGTGGATGTTGGAATTCCAACTTGGTAATTCGGGATTGAATGTTGCACTTGATGGAGCTTGAAAGTAGGGAGTTGGCATTTGCAATTAAAGCCATTTACAATCACTGTCTGCCTTCAGTTTTCTGTTGGGCAGTGTTCAAGACGAGCATTTAAAGGAACTACACCGCTGGTCTAGTGGTTAGGACCCTCGCCTCCGGATCAAGAGGTTGTGCCTCTAGCACTAACACCACTGCGTCCATGAGAAAGACCCTCAACCCGAAGATGCTCCTGGGAGACTGTCACTGTAATTTGGAAATGGAAGTTGCACTGGATAAGAGCTTCTGCTAAATGCCGTAAACGTAAACTGAAAAATAATCAAAACCGACATTCAAATCATTTGAATCCCGGACCGGTAAAGGTACCACTGAGGTACTCATAAGCAAGGTACCATCCCCAAGCACTGCTCCCCAGGTGCAACCCAAGTCAGCAACTAACCCTTCATGGATGTTGTAGTGCACTGTGCGCTGTGTTGTGGTATGTTCACAATGATTAATAATGATTAACTTTCACTTTCAATTAAACCCCAACTCAAAACATTACCATATTTCTAAGATGTGACCCTCCACGGCAAAACCAGTCGCTTGAGGCAAATTTTCAAAATTTAGTTATTTTGTTTTCATGAAAGGGCATAAATCAAGCTTCAAAACGATACCTATATGGAACGAATGGGACGACATATGACTGAGATATCAACATTCAAAGGAGTCGGGTTTCTCCTGTCACGCCAAGTGAGAAACGGAGAAATCTGCCTTTGAAGTTGACTATCGCCGTAGCACTCACAGACGCTTGGTGCGGTCGCGGCTATGTTTGCATTTACGGTAGCCTACGCCTGCATTCACAGCCACGCGGATAGCCTACCTGCGTTAGGTTAACTAAACTCGGGAGACGAAGATGGATTCCGGAGAAATATCTTCACGCTAGTCAACCAGTGGATTTACCGTAAATATTGAAGTAGAGCGGTCAAAACAGAAACTTTTAACATTCTGCTGGAATTGAATTCCTCACCTCAAGAAAGTCACTATTTATTTTATTCACCATTTATTCACAACAGTACAGTACAGACCTTCCACTGTTTCAAAACACTAAAAACAAAAAATCCAAAATTTTACCTCACGCAACGTAAACGGTCGTTTTTCTCGGAAACCTCCGTTGCGACAAGCGACTGGTTTTGCCGTGCAGAGTCACATTTATAATCCTAAAGCTAACACAAACCTTATTACATTTTCACGTTTTACAGGTACGGTCCTCATTGTTAAAAAGTCACTATATCACCTTAACAACAAGATAATTATGTATGCTGATTCTTTCAAAGTTCCAAACACAACAACACACACACTGATACACAACCATGTACACACGCTCTTCATGCTGGTTGGTGCGGGCTGGTCTCAGGTCATTAGCTGCTCTTGAAGGGGGAATGTTGGAGTGGGTAGGGTGGGGGTGGACGGAGGGGGTCTGATGGAGGATATGAGATCTGAACAAGCTACTGGGAAGGATGATAATGAGCCAATTAAAGGCCTACCCAGAGACAAGCTCATCACCAAAATAAACAACAAACACATGCAACTGATCTGGGTAAAGGTCTAAAATTTAATTCTTCACTTCCCCTCGTCCTTCAGCCCAACTCAAAATGAATAAAGCCTGCATAGACCAGAAATAAACTGTGATACATCACATGGGGATTGATGGAGGTCGGGATGATGCGGTATCTAATGCATTTTAAGTAGCATTGCTAAAAAAACACACTTGATCTGTTTAAGCTGTTCGTTAAGATGTGTTTTGCAAAGCTTGGTTTAAAATTGAGTGCAAAAAATACATCTGGTTAGTGCTAGACTAACAAAGACGTGTTGTGTTGTCTTGAGGGGATGTACATTAGTATGAAAATGCTATTTTAGTCATTTGAGGGTAGAACTGAGTAGCTTCTGGAGAGTGCATTCTGTTTTGATTCCTGTTAGACTTATTAGCTTCCTGTTATTACATATTGTTTAAAGTAGAACATCAAGAGTAATAACTCAATCTCCAGTATAAATATTTATTTATGAAACGCCTTGTGCTGTGATTAATTTAAGCTCATTCTAGCGTCCTCTTTCTTACCCACATGTACAGTATATCAATCAAGCGAGGAAGAAAACCGAGTAGAAATTCAAGCGATTTTTTTGTACCATCATAATTAGAAGTGTTACAGAGTGAGTCCATCAATCAGCATCAGTGAGTGTTCGTCAGGATTCACAGGAAGAGAATTCATAAGACATTGCTTTCACATTCTTTCTGAGATATTAATGTTGAATAAAGTAACAAAAAAAATCTCGTTCAGGCATTGAAACAGAATGCAGAATAAGCCATAAAAGAGTAATTGTTTCAGCTAGCTTTTTTCCAGTGTGCAATATCAGAAGATTACAAGGAATAATATTGTTTTCTGCTGTTGCCGACATTTGCAATATCTACTAACGCTCTGCTAAAAGGGCATCATCTGACTTGTGCTGTTGTTAAAGTGAATAAATAAGCAAAGGATAAAATCATACTTTAACGTATGGCCTTTCTAACTGTGATCAATGTGTTTCATCTAAACAGCATATATTGTTTGGATTGTTTTATATGTTAGACAAATTATAACTAAATAAAAATCTGCTATATAGTAAAAAAACTGAAGTGTTACATAATGGCTAAAGTTTCAACCTTATTTCTCAAAACGTGTTCTAATATTTACACAGAACTGCAGGACTATTTTGACTGGATTTTTATCACTGTAGGTATTTACAGAACTCTTAAAAACCAGGACTTAAAAATATATATTCACAAGTCAACAGTTGGAAGGCGAATGAAGCATTGTTTTCCTTGAGAAATGTTTTTTTTTTGTCTGTAAAAAGGGGGTTCAGAGAAAACTTGGATAAATGTTTTAAGATATGTCAGACCGTTCTATTTGAGGCGGCAATCATTAATACAGCCAGACAGCATGAAGTCTATAAATAATGAGTCTATAACAAACAAATGAGTCTATCACAAACACAGAGAACATGCTGTCTGTCTCACAGGTTACATTTAACAGAAGATGAGTTGCAACACGAGTGACTCAGCCACTCAGGACTCAGGAAATTCACCTCTTTGCCTTTATTTTGTGTGCATTTGGGATGGGATTGTGTGGATCACGGTCAGTTTATAAGCTACGGATGCATGGTAGCAGCGATGCTGATGATTTCCATCATGTACTAGACTATCAACCGTCGTGTTCGTCTGTGAAATTAAAAATAATAATCAGATTACAATTGAAATAAGATGGACAATGGTCTAATGGTACCTGTATAATTTGCATGTGACAAATAAAGAATCTTGAATCTTGAATCTACTTCAGTAGAATTTTCGGATGTCTTTACTTGACTATTTATTTTTGTGCCAATTTGTAACTTTTACTACGTACATTTTTAGCACGAATATCTGTACTTTCTAATCTTTCTATCTGTACTTTCTAATCTTTACATTTTCATCTTTACATTTTCAAATCAGCCTTGTTCTCATTTCAAACCAATTGTTTGGTTTAATTTAAATGACGTTTATTCAGCCAGTCTGCCATGCATTTTACCTATTCCGTATCAATAATGCACCCCATCCAGACAACTTGACTGATTGGTTGAGGCTTAAAAACTTAGTAAACACTATGTTTACTACACTTTATATTTCTCTGCTTGCGCTCTACATAGCACTCGATATGACGTCCAGTCAGCTTTGCCCTAAAATGGTGGTTTTGTCCATCGCCAGGGTACTTTATACTTTTAAACTTTAAGTATGTTTTAGATTCTGTACTTTTACCTTTAACTTGAGTAAAGAAGTTGAGTCAATACTTCAACTTTTACTTTTAGAATCTTTTCAAACACATGTATCCATACTTCTACTTGAGTGAAGAATGCGTGTACTTTTGACACCCCTGGTTATAACAGTAAAATGATCACAAACAAGGTGATGAAATATGTATTTTACACTCTTTACACCTTTTCAACTTCTTCATTCCTTTTAAAGGAATATCATAAACTCTCCCCTAATATGCCGATAAATCATAGGCAGTGTCATCAGTTCACACTGCGTCAGCTCTCGGTGGGCTCCAGTAACGCTATGGCACGGATCATTAATCTGGTCCAAAACTGGAATAAATAGACTTGCAAGTCTCATGCTTAACTCAAGCAAGAATCATTGCTGATACAAAATGTTCTAATTCCATTTAATTTATATACTTTATATGACATATATATATATACTTTATATTAACTTTAACGGTATCAGCTATTGCTTATAGTGAAATGAGGGACTGTCCTTTCGACTGCCATCATCACTCTGTATTGCAAATAAAGTGGATGAAGAGGGATTTATGGATAATTCATGAAGAAGTAAAATCAAGTAATTATAGAACAGAATACATTCTATTTTTAAAAAAAGTCATGTACACTATTAATCTGGAGTGCGTGGAAACAAAGGCCAGTACTATACAAAGCCATTATCTAAAAGTTTCAGGGATCCTCATTTAACACTTGGATTTATACTGAAAGACCTCATGAATAGAGGATAATCATCATCAAATTAGGTACAGACCTGTAAGATCCCAGCCCAGACCGAGGGAGGAATCCACCTCACCAGAAAGGCCATCTAACCAGGACTCCAGCTCCGGACCTTCACAACGACCACAGTTTACCAGATCAACGTCACCAGAATTCTAAACCAATCACATCCACATCACCCGTATTTAAGGACTTTTAGTTACAACCATTCCCTGCGAAGTATTGTTATGCCGAGTGCTACACACCAAGCGTTCTTTGTGTTTTTCTGCCTCGGTTTTGACCCTTGCTTTCGGTTTTTGGGTTACCCCTCTGCTTCTGGCGATTTGGATTTGTTTGCTTCATGGACAGTGTTCTCTGGTTCTGACCTGTGCTTTAATAAACTCTTTGCTTTTTGTCAATTTACCCCTTTGCCTTTGACATGGTTCTGTCGACTCTGCGTTTGGGTTCACCCGCTTGTCGTTAAACTGACCCACTATCAGTGTAGCAAAAACTCATTCAACTGCTAAATCTGACTATAGTATATGCCTCTCTACTAAAACACTGAGATTCATGTGTAGTTAGCTGCAAATTTTCACATTTTCTTTCTAGGTTTTTTTTTCTTTATAGTGGACTCCTCCTCCTGCCCATTTCATAAATATCAAACTTTTGACGTTTTGCATTTAAATATTGCCTGATCTTCTGTTAAAACATGTTTTTTTTGAGATCTTTATGATCTGAGCAATGATATACTTCTTAACGTGGATCAGTAAATGATGATTGATCGCCTATGCCTGAATGAATGAATGAATGAATGAATGAGTAAGAGAGGCCCATTTTAATTTGCTATCCCTAAATGACTTAAGAATTTTACAGCAAATATTTTTTGCCAACTGTCTTAAATACAGGATGTTCCAAATAGATCAACCACTGATCATTTAAGTTCACTCATAAACCAGTATAAACCAGGACAAAAAGTGTCAACACATTTATTTCCTTGGACATTGTGGTTGTTAAAACCCTGTCTTGCTACGTGAGAGAGCCATTTTCTACTCTTTTTTTCAAGAATTTTCAGAGCTGGTGGAAATGCGTCTAAATACATGCTGAATACCTCAAAATCAGCTGTGAAGGACGCACCATGGTCAGTTGTCTTCGCAACAGAAGCCGCATTTGTAAAGGACTTAAAATTAGAGGGAACTCAACAAACGAGAGAAAATATACAATATATTGTTTACACCTTGTGAGAGTCTTTTCCTGCCGGCTGAAAGCAGATGGAGAGAATTCGACTACAGCAAAGACACACAATGTTAGAACATGAGAAAAGATGGCCTCTGAGTCGGCTTCTTTTTGTATCATAAAAGGTGGAACTGAGCAACATCAAGCGTGGAGTATTCAAGGATGTAAAATTGCTCAGCCTAAGCACCGTGAATGCAGGAGCTGAGACCATCAGACCTACTATATGTAAGCCTTTGAGGAGAATATAAGGGGCATAGCCTCAGAATTTAGAATTTAGTGTGTGTATGCGTGCGGAGATGGGTTTAGGCAGTTGGTGGCGTAATGGCACGGTGTTCGCCCCGTGATCAGAAGGTCGTAGGTTTGGAATCCAGGGCTGGTAAAGTTACCACTGAGGTACTCATGAGCAAGGTCCCGTCCCCAAGCACTGCTCCCCGGGAGTTTGTTAGCTGCCCACTGCTCCTTCACGGATGGGTTAAACATCACATTTGGTTGTGGTGCACTGTGTGCTGTGCTGTGGTGTTTTCTCGATGACAAATAATCTCTCACTTTCACTTTCTTTACACAGAGTTATACGGTCGTCCTAAGGATTGGAGATTTGAACCAATTTTGTGTTGTTATGAGGACATTTTGCATGTAGCCAGGGCTTGTGAAGATGCCTTTAAATGGTAGTTTTTCAAATTACATGCTACATACTGTATGTTTCAAAATAACTAAGCTACAGCCAAACTACTGTTTTAAAATAGCGGTCAACTAGGTTTTCAGGTTTCTTCAAGGACGTGACGGCCCTAAAAAGTCAAATTTTTGTGAGTCTGTAAGGAATGGTCCTCACTTGATAAAAACGCTTTTCTAGAAAAAATCCTGTTTTTATTTGTAAAACTTCCTGAGTTTAATGTATAGATTAGGGTTAGGTGTAGCTATAGCATTGCTTACATCTAGCACTCATGGGAACCTTACAAAGATAGCAAAACCTGTCTGTGTGTTGTAGTACTGAAGACCGGTCTTAAGACCAGTTTTTCAAAGTCTCGGCCTTGTCTCGGACTCGGCCTTATTTGTACTCGGACAAAGACGACTCGGGACTTTTTTTCAAGACCAGCTGAGACCACAACTTTGAGTATATTATTATTAAAACTGACCGACACAGGCATTTTGCATTAGTGCTTCAATAATTCGGGATCCCTTTAACTTACAGAAACCACTCACACACCATCAGAATCACAAGACTTTGAACTTACCGGACATTATATTCATTCCTCTGTACGTGAAATTATTTCTGAGTAATTCCATGCACAAAAAATGAAGCAATTGCGTAAAAACACATTAATTACATTATTGGCGATGTAAACACACGTAAGCGCTTGCGACTCCAATATGGAACACCATCATGAGCAAAAATGTAGTTCTCTTCCAGAAAGGCCAAACGCAGCTCATTCTGTAGGCCAAAATGAGTCCAAATCGGCTCAAAATTACCCAAAATTTAAGCATTTCTTCATTTTCGAATAATCAGAAAATATATATATATTTTTCCATTTTTTAATGTTAGAGAGTAATCAATAGGGAAAAAATAAATATAGATAATTATAACATTATTTGTTACCAAATCAAGTGTTTCACTAACCTTATTTTTCTCCACAGTACTGAGCCATAGAATGTCTATGTATAATAAAATCTCTGCAAGCCGATAAAACAGTGAGTTTGGTCTTGAGGAGTGTTATGATGTAGAGCTGAAACGATTATTCGAATAACCCGAATAATTCGATTACAAAAAATGGTCGAGGCAAATTTTCTAGAATCGAAGCTTCGCTTAATTCATTTTATTCGCTACAGCATCCGCCGCTTGTGTTTCACACAGACGCTTATTAATGACGCACAGTGGCGTGATCAAAACGAGAATAGATCCCTCTGTGTGTGAACGTATTTGTGAGATATTCCGTGCACAAAAACAGAAGTAAATGCGTAAAAACGCATAAACGACATTTTTTTATGATGTAAACACGTGTGCTGTGTTTGTGAACGCGCGAGCGCCCCCGTAAGCGCCATTACTCGCTAAAACGCTCCGTTTCTGTCAAAACGTCCCCTTTATTACAGACAAAACGCATATTTTAGCTGATAAATAACCACAACAACCAGCGTTCCACTCACAGTACCGCCATTTATTGAGATTTTCTCATCGATTTTTTCATAGTTCGTTCCGGAACGCGCTGAACCCTTTATTGTGACGTGGCATGCGCGGAGGATTGTGGGAAATGAAGTTCTCTTCCAGAAAGGCAAAAAGCAACTCATTTTATTGGCCAAATTGGTTCAAAATGACCCTTGAACTTCATCTTTCTTCATTTTCAATTGAATACAACAACATAAAGTGTACATGACTAACTTCTACTCACACTACAATAAGCCTAATAACAAATATATTGTCATTGTTGTTTTTTAAAAATGTATCCGATTACTCGATTAATCGATAAAATCATCGATAGATTATTCGATTACAAAAATAATCATTTGTTGCAGCCCTATTATGATGTGGTCACTTTAGATAACTGCTTCCAGCAAAGTGATTTCCTCATTATAGATATGTAAGAGAAAAATATTGAATAAACTTGTTTAATGTTGCTCAGTGTATGTTGTTTGCTTTGTTCAGCTCTTTTTGAGGGGTGCTTAGGCTTTGCATGTTCCACCTATTTCTCATGTGGTGTAAAACATGCACCGGTCTCGGTCTCGGTCTCTTGTCTCATCTCGGCCTCGGCCATTCAGAGTCTCGGTCTTGTCTCGGTCTCGACACACTCTCTCCTCGGTCTTGTCTCGGTTTAGGTGGTCTCTAGTGTGTATTCCTAAAGGCTGTGTACTTAATGGGTATTTGAAAAAGCATTCTGGTGAATGTTCACTAAGTCACTCAAAATCAAGGCTACATATCGACCATGAATCATAAATCTTCGGATCCGTCAACATCCGTAGAAAGTAACAGGCAGAAATGGCTGCCAGCAAACATGAGTGGAACATTTGGTTCCTTACATTTCCCACAAAAGATATGATTTTGTATAACTAACTTACTGCATAAATATGAAACAGCAAATCCATTTGAAGGGAAGTGCAACAGAACGAAGAAGAGCATTGTTACGAGGAGGACGAACCTTGTTTGAACCCATTCAGCATTGGTTCATATTAAATTATACAGTACTGTTATTCAATTCAAACATGATAAGCGTCCCAGACGGATGAACTTACAAACGCAGGGGTGAAGTTCTGGACAGACACCAGATACAGTTGTGGAGCTGAACTGCACTGCATCATGTTGGAACCAGTATTGTACAGAACTTGAGTAATGTTCTCAACAACTACAGTTACAATGAAAGTCATGTACTTTTTACGCCAATATTTGTCTATAGACAACAGTAGATATACTTGGCCACCAATAAATAATAATATAAACTTATTACATGAGCTCATATAAACGTATTCAATATTAAACTTTTGGAAACTTGAACGCTTTTATGTAAGCGTCAGCACAAAATCCTTAACCTTACATTCATACTGTATGCCCAAGTGCGTTAAAGTTACTCTGTGCCAACATGATGGTGATTGGTGCCACGGTTGGGTCCTCATTATTTCTGAAATGACAGGAATTCGAAAATTGATGTCATATTCAGAAAACAATAGGGATGCACGATAACATCGCAAGCATATCGGAATCGGACGATATTATAATTCTTTAAGTCATCGGCATCAAACTGACGCTTAGATTCGCCCAATATTTTCAGCCGATATTTGATGATGCATTTATTTACGTGGAAAAAGGTAGTGCTTGTGCGAGGCATCTCCAAAGTCAAGGTCAGATTTTGTATGGCCTGCACCTTCCGTCTTAAAATGTATGGCTTCATTTTGCCAAAATTCTCAGCACGCAGTGGAACGTTGGCAAACAAAATCTCTTTTCGTGCTCAACTCTGCTTGCACGCACGAATATTTTGTAACTGCGTATTTGCCTCACTCGCATATGTACTACCGCACTTAATAGTAGAGTAGGTAAGGCGCTCTATTCATAGATTTCTATGCGGTAGTACGCATTTCAGGAAATAGCTGGGGTTGTAACTTAATGGCTCTTTACACACTAAGTAGTGTACATATTTCACTTGGTACATTACATTGGGCGGGAAGTGACTTTTTCTCAAAATGTTGTGCACTATGCTAGAAATGCTCTGCCCTCGCTCCACTCTGCTTTCACTTTCACTTGACTTGTGTTAGAACTGTCAGAGTTATGCCGTTATTTTTGCGCGCGCAGTGGAACTTTGTCGAGCAAAATATCTTGTCTCCCTGCGCTCAACTCTGCCTGCGCTCGCGCTTGACTCTGCCTTTCTCATTTGGGTCGCAGGTTCGAATCCGGGGCCAGTAAAGTTACCACTGAGGTACTCATGAGCAAGGTACCGTCCCCAAGCACTGCTCCCCAGGTGCACTGTGTGCTGTGCTGTGGTGTGTTCACAATGACAAATAATCGGATATCACCAATAAGTCCCATATCGTGCATCCTTAGAAAACAACTAAAGCACTTTGAGTCTTTGAGTCAAGTGTTTCATGTTATTGCTAACTGTTAATAATACCAGATAAATACTTGTGGGATTTGAGTACATTTATGAATGAGCGTTTATGTTGCGTGGGGTAAAATTTTGGATTTTTAGTTTTTAGTGTTTTGAAACAGTGGAAGGTCTATACTGTACTGTTATGAATAAATTTGGCTGAAAAACTTACCCTTTCCATCCTAAAAACGTGACTTTCTTGAGGTGAGGAATTCAATTCCAGCAGAATGTTAAAAGTTTCTGTTTTGACCGCTCTACTCCAATATTTACGGTAAATCCACTGGTTGACTAGCGTGAAGATATTTCTCCAGAATCCATCTTCGTCTCCCGAGTTCAGTTAACCTAACGCAGGTAGGCTATCCGTGTGGCTGTGAATGCAGCGTAGGCTAGCGTAAATGCAAACGTAGCCGCAACCGCACCAAGAGTCTGTGAGTGCTACGGCGATAGTCAACTTCAAAGGCAGGTTTCTCCGTTTCTCACTTGGCGTGACAGGAGAAACCCGACTCCTTTGAATGTTGATATCTCAGTCATATGTCGTCCCATTCATTCCATATAGGTATCGTTTTGAAGCTTGATTTACGCCCTTTCATGAAAACATAATAACTCAATTTTGAAAATTTGCGACAAGCGACTGGTTTTGCCGTGGAGGGTCACATTTAGTGTCCGATACATCTAGCATGTTTACTCAAGTAGCATTCTATTGACATTACACTTTACTGGAGTCCTTTTCTTTGTTGGGAATTTTCACCTCTTTACTGGAGTACAGATTTTTGAAACTTACATAACCTTTTCAGAACAAATTTTTCTCGGCTTGTGTGGAAGTGTTTGCTAAGGTGGTCTTGTTGCCAGGTGTAGAGACGTTACCAACAGATAAGTCTGTCAGGTGAGTCAGTCACCATTGATGATGATCGCTAACATCTGCACTCAAACAGTCCACCTGTGCCACCTTGTACAGAAACACACAACACACAGAGTTGTGAGTAATCAGAATATTGGAAACACAACTAGGAGGAAAAAAAACAAGTAGAAATCAAATCAGCCCCATCCTGGCACTAATGAATGACAGCATTTCTAGTATGAACAAGGCCAAAGAACATATTTTGATTCTCTCTATCTCTCTCTCTCGCTCACTTACTCACACACACACACACAAAAGTGCTGTGTTACAGGTTTGCAAAGGTTGTGATAGTGTAAGACGCTGCCTTTCACACATTTGCATTATGCATTGTGCATTGTGCATAATCATCTCTCTCTCAGGAAGTTATGATTGTCTGAGTAACATGATCCATTGTCTGCCAAGAGAACTAAATTGCCTCCGCACTCGCAATATTAGCACACAAGGCAGTCATGCATACAAACACAAACACACATACGCACACAATTTTTAAGAGCAGAAATTAAGCATTACAGGTCTGTACCCCGGGCCTCTGAATGGCATTGGGGAAATTACCCTTGCAGACATAAATCCGCAACCCCCATAAAGCACCATCTGAGGCTTCATTAGAGCAAATGGTCGGAGACGTGCTGGGAGAGCGGCATCGGCCCTGCCAACCTTCATACGCCGGCCATTTATGGCTCAAACAGATGCACCGCGCCGCTCTCCTGCAGAATCCTTCATAAATCCGCAAACCTTATTTCTATTGGCACTTAGGCTGCTGAACCATAATCAAACCTTACTCTGGAGTCCTGTTAAAGTCATTTCATAAATGACACGCGAAAGAGAGAAGCAGATCTTTAGCCTTGTTGAGTACCAGGCCCCAGGTGGACTTCCTTAGGTGGAACATAATCCCCCAATGCTCCAAAACGCAGAGACTGCCAATTAAACCAAGTTAAACCCTCTAACTCCCTTAACCTTCCCGAATCACCATCATTCCTCATTTCACACGATGCTGCCTGTCAGTCTTTACCGTCGTTCCTTCTTTCTGCATTCCCTCATGCTCACAAGCTGCCAGGAACATCCAGCTTTGGCAAAACTCCCAGCATACACCCAGTCATGTCAAATCATGGATGGGGTGCAGGGAGCCAGACATGCTTCCAAAAAGAATTTGGCTAACTGCACTGTCAGGCATAAACGCCACTTAGCAGAGACAGAGTCATCAAGAGGACTTTAAAAGGTTACATTTATTTATTATAATATTAAGTTTTCAGTTTAATTCGATTCCAAAGAAATTCATTTTCACTAATAGTAGCTTAGTCTGTGTCACGGTGGTGTGCGTGGAAGAACGGACGCATGACAATTCTTTTATTTGCCAAATACAAAACGGAAAATGGGAAGAAAGACAACGTTAACAAATGGTAATATAAATGTGGCCGAGGCAGCTCTACGTCAGTGGTTAGCACTCCAGGGATCAGGAACCCAAGCCAAAGGACGGAAGCATGACAGCCTGCGTGGTTTACTTGCAAAGATTTGAGAAACAAATCCAGACTTTAAAATGAATCCAGCATGAACTCAGCATTAGTCATGATATTTTTAGGCATGAATAATGCATTTAGCGTCTGATTACATTTTCTAATTTGACGATGACACACTCGCAGGTTGAATTAGAAATAGTTTTAATAGACGCCATTTTTTCACAAGGAACCTGTGCAATTCAATAACTGTAGATGAGCTAACAATATGAGTCGTATCTCAGACGGAAACAAGCTCTTTCAGGCTAATTCGCACACCCTTAAAACAAACCCTAGTTCATGCTGCAGTGTCACACACTGTCTTCAATCATTCATTCACTGATTTATTATCCAAATTTAATCCTGACCGGGGTCGCAGAGGGGACCGGGGCTTATCCCGGGAACTATGGGTGCAAGGCGGGAAACAACCCTGCGCAGGCCAATTAGGCCTCGTCCACACGGATGTTTCGAAATGAACGCCCTCTGCTGCGTTTTGTAGTTGCGTTCGATTGGCGCTTCGCTGGCGTTCGCAATAGCGTTTCACTGGCGTTCGCAATAGCGTCGTTTTCCTCGCGTTCGTCGGGATTTTGACGCCGAGAAAACGTTGCATGCAGCGTTTATTTGACGCCACCCGAACGCGCAGCCGGCCGAACGCCGGTGCTGAACGCCCCTGTGGACGCTTGGATTTGCTCCAATGAGCAGAAAAACGGTCGGCGTTCAGTCGACGCTCACCTGGCGCCACGAACGCCGGGTTCAGACGTCCGTGTGAACGAGGCCTTAACCTACAGCGCATGCTTTTGGACTGTGGGAGGAAACATGAACACTCAAAAGATCGAAACCCAGGGCCTTCTTGCAGCGAGGCGGCAGCGCTAACCACTGCACCAACATGCCACCCACACACTGTCTCGCCTTGTACTGTATATGTTGCAATGGATAATCATTTTCATTTATGGCATTAAGCAGACGCTCTTATCCAGAGTGACTTCCATTTACCAATTTCAGGAACAGTCTCCCTGAGAGCAACTTGGGGTTAAAGGAAGCAATCATGGTAGGATTCGAACCCACAACCTTTTGGTCCAGAGGTGAACGTCAGACCACTAGACCACCGCCACCCCTAATCATAGAACCTGCCCAGACGGTCTGGAGTTTACTTCTGAGAAAAATGCTCATATTTATCAAGTAAAACTTTTTTAGACCTTGTGCAGAACTAGTATTTAAAAACTAGATTTTTTTTTATTTGGATACGTCCCAAATGCGTTGGCACCAAGCACTTCGATTGTTACAAGACGGCTCTAGGTATCTGCTTAAAACCCAATGGTGTGAACCACGTCTGTTGCAGCCTGATAGGGAAAAGACAGCCCCCAAAACCGCAAAGCCATAGCAATCAGACGCGTTGCAAAGGCATTTCCTAAAGGCCACCATCCAATATTCATATTGTGCTCATACAGATGCTGACAGCTCTGCTGAACGTGCAGGAGGGTAACGGAGACACGGATTCTCTGCTGCACACTCAGGAGGAAGCCAGATAGCTCTCTCTTTCATGTCAAGCACATAATAGCAACAGCCGTGATCCACCTCACACATGTGTATGTGAAAAGTTCTACACACATACACACAGATGTGTGGACATGCACATCTACAGCTCCATTAAGGGAAATTTTCTTCAATTTGTAACATGCTGCTGCATGATAAAACGTCAACAACACTTGAGTCACGTTGTGTATTTTGACACATAGTTTTCGTTAATGGTGCTGGCAGCATGATAGCTTTATAAAATCCCATTTTTGCACCCTAAACTAACAAATAACAGTTTTCGTACAATCTTTTGTACGTCAAATTACCTCAAAAGAGGTATAAACTGTCTCTATTGATATAAGATTAGTGTTTCTGCTATTGTTAATATTAGCGTACGATCAAGGTAAAAAAGTGAATGGGCCTCATTCACCAAACATGCATACCTTTTTTTTCTTAAACTCCTCTTACGGGCTTTTCACAAAGATTCTGGTATTCACCAATGTTTTCTCGTCTGGAATTTGTTCTTAGCTAAGAAGTGACACACACACCAGTCGTACTCACATTTGAGTGATGATAGTTTGTTCAGAAATCGGTTGTGGCAGTTTTGATCATTGTACAGTTGATAAAATGATAGTATTTTAATGTAATGTATTGGTGGACTTTTAAAAACAACCTTAAAATTAATAAATTATTAATTAAACAATGTAATATTTAATTAATCTATAAATATTAATGTAACATTATTTATTGATACTTGAAAGAAACATTACAGTCTCATGCCCTTTTAGGGAAAATTGCGGCCATTTCCCTATGCTAATTCAGAAAAACTGGCACACGCTTTCAGTTACGAAGACGTGGGAGTCATCATTCTTAGGAACACAGGGGCAAACAATTTTGCTGCGTAAGAACGTCATTAATCCGACATAGATTCATTCATTCATTATCTGAACTGCTTAATCCATATCGGGGTCGCTCGCGGGGACCGGAGCCTATCCCGGGAACCAAGGGTGCAAGGTGGGGACCAACCCTGGGCAGGTGTCAACACAGCGCAGGGCACGCACACTCACACTCACATACACGCCTTACAGGGTCAATTTAGAGTCGCCAATTAACCTATATTGCCTGCTTTTGGACAGTGGGAGGAAACCGGAGAACCCGGAGGAAACCGTGGCGAACACGGGGAGAGCACGCAAACTCCACACAGAAGGGCCCTAAGGCCAACCCGGGGATCGAACCCGGGACCTTCTTACTGTGTGGCGGCAGTGCTAGCCACTGCGCCACCGTGCCGCCATGACGTAGATTATTTTTAGCAAATTTCTTAAGAACAAATTTAAGAAAAATCTTAAGACGATATTGGTGAATGAGGGCCAATGTCTGTTTCATTCATATTGGGTCATCCTAATGTGATGCGGAATGCGTAAAGGCTTCCTACAATTTGCCTTGTCCACTTCTCATGGAACAAATGCATTAAGTCAGGTTTTGTAAACCTTATTGGGTCCTGAAAATGCCGAATCATTTTAACCTACTATAGGACAAACTGATACTGCTTGAATTTGATTATTTGATGCCTCACCATTCTCTCCCTAGCTGGCAGCCCGTAGCAATTTCTGATGGGGGCGGTTATGAGGCAAACTGCACATTGTCCTTCCTCCACCAATTTCCCGTCCTTTCATCCTTCAGAAAAGCCTAGTCTGCCCCGCAGGCCATGGAGACGGTGGGCTTCTTGCACCGAGCCCACGCAGATGTCCGACAGCGGCTCCCTCCCAACGCACTGTAATTGTCATCCAGGCTACACACAATCTGACAACGGAGGGGAACAAAAGAGGAGATGAACAACGGCTCTGCGACCCACACGGGAACCAAGGCTATGATCAAAGCCTGGTGGCACGACGACGGGCTGCAGCGGCATCGCTGCCACGTAGGAGACCGACTGCTTTTCATCCTCTGTCAATGGTGGTTCGGGTGGCTGAAGACTGCATTAGCATCGCAAGCACGGGGTGAAACCTCTTCACCAGAACTGACCGGCCAATCAGACCAGAGACACTTTCTGACTTTCAGTGTGGCAATCAGCTGTCACCACAATGAGTATTTTTGGTAGGTCTGACATAGCATCTTTGTTGTGCAAGGGAAACAAAATGTGTCCAATAAAGTATTTTGCAAGAATATTGTGTGGCAGACAAAATCAATTAAGAGCTGGATTCCATCCTACCTCCAAGGAGTCTGACCCTGTCCAAAATGGTGGTTTTGTCTAAAATGGTGAAGAACCAAGAGACCATAGGTTCAAATCCAGCAATATTCTACTGACTACCACGATTGGGTCCCTAAGCAAGGCCCGTAACCCCAATTGCCTCCCACGAGACTTTATCTGTAATAAATTAATGTCGCACGGAATATGATCGCCTAATAAATGTACTGAATGTAAATGTCTAAAGTAGTTTCTAAACAAAGACGCATCACCAAGTTATTACAGTGCATATTACTACTCCAGGGACATGTTTGGCGCTGCTTTCCCTGCTGTAAAAACTGCTAGAAGATAATGCTAAAATTACAATAAATTAATGCTTCTATTGCATTGTTAATGTTCATATTGATTTCCCATGTTCCCATGTTTTTCCTGTAACCTAACAAAGTGCTAATGGTTCATGACCAAACATTCATTCGTGTGAAGTGCTATTCTCCTTCTAAATGGTGCAAAGTAAACTTCTGTTGAAATGATGGCCTACTGATTCACTAGAAACTAAGTGACTGCTATAATAAAAGCCTTATTGCTATTCCTGGAACTGTTCACATGCAAACAATGAGGAAATCAATAATTGGTTGTACAGTGTTCATAACAACCCCTGCCACTTACAAAGCCTCAGCTGTCGTCCATGTTATATGAAAATGTTTATTCAAACTGTAACAGTATTTTGTTCAATTTCTAAACAGTGCTATGAAAGACTCGATCCTCAATATGAAATGTCTCAATGTGAAATGTCAAAGTGAAACTGTAGAATTAGAGAAATATCTTTGACAATTTTGTCAAAATTAAGTTGACATTTAGAGTGGATCATTAGCTCTGACTTAATCTTGCAGTAATGAAGTTTTCTGGAAATAAAAGTCAGAGAATCAATACTGCAAAAATGACACACAGAGAGGTTTTATAATTGCAGTGGCATTCAGGTATGAATAAATGAGCCTAGAAAGTTAACATAAATGAATGAGAGTTTTCTTCTCTTTATTTTATTCCTTGCAATCCATATAGATAGATAGATAGATAGATAGATAGATAGATAGATAGATAGATAGATAGATAGATAGATAGATAGATAGATAGATAGATAGATAGATAGAGTTGAGGGGCAAAATTCTTGCTGCTTAGGTTTACTCATAAGATCAGGTTAATACATACAAAACTTTTTTGTTTTTTGTGTCTCTAATGAAACTTATATCACCTCCACTCTAGTCATTTATTTTCTAGCATTCCCCACAAGCTGAGCCACACGTTATTATTCCTGCTCCCAGTGGAATATTTTCCACACAGCAATACGGACTCGTAAAAATGTATGACTGTTAACAATACTCATTTGGATTGCCTCATTTCTATTGCATTCTCTGATATGCCTGTTCATATCCACAATCATACCCTGGCCCTCTTAACACTGCAAATTAACTGCCAACAAACTAATTACCACATGCTATTGTTTACCGAAATACATGACATCAAAAATAAAACAACGTGCTAATGACTATTATTTCACAAGTGTTGTTTTAATAATTAACTGCATAAGCAAACAAAAATGGAAACCTTAATTTAATTTCTTTTTACAAATGCAAAATAGCACTTTCTACACAATAAACGTATAACATACATTTTAGTAGCACATTAATTGCAGCCACAGAATCAAATAACAAGTCATGCAGCACCAGTTTGTTCCTGAGGTCCTGTTTAATTTTTGGGTGTGCTTTCAACAGGATGTGCTGTCTAATGTGAAAAAAACACGCTATGTATTGTCCCAATTGAAGCTGGGCATCAGACTGAAAAGCGATGTGCTTGGGTTGCTGCTACAACATTTACACACTCTTAGGCCAGGAAAACAGCAGTCATGCCAAAGGCAACATTGTGGAACTAACGGTGACAAGCTGCCTGAAATTCCGCCTCTCTACGTAGCCGAGTGAGCTCGCTGCAGGGAGAGGGAGAAGATGAATTTGTTACAGGTTCCCGGTATCGATCAAAAAGGCTTTGGCCTGAGAGGACAAGCTGAGCAGTCAAATTCCAAAGAGCCCAACCCAATATACCTCACAAAATGGTTTATGTACCAAACAATCTTAAAAAGCAACCTGTATCTACACAAAACTTAATCACTTTCAAATCTGAGTCCAACCGAATTCCTCCAAAATATATTAAACGACAATCTGAGTCCTGAACTTGTAGAGCAACCAAACTCCTTCACACGCCAACAGAAGTTTACCCAAAAGTTCTTCGCACAAAAACTCAAAACTGCTGCACATGCCAACCATCACCTGCCCAGAACTTCCTCACATACCAATCTGAGCCTGACTAAACATTTACATGTCAGTTGGTACCTACCCACAAGTATCTTAAATACAAACCTAAGCTTGGCAAAAAATATGTATCATGATAAGCCTGCCCAGAACTTCTTTATAAACCAATGAGCCCAATCAATCTTCTACACATAGCCAACCGAGCCTACCAAATGTCAAACTATCTAGAAGATCATCTTCTGCCTAACCATGTGTGCCTCAATCATTCCATACACTAAACCTAAGTCTCCCCAATCTGCTATGCAAAATTGAGCCTCCATGAAATTTTTTCATATTACAAAATGATCTTGCCCTAATCTTACTGTAGACATTTACATGTGACATGTGACTGCAGAGTTACGTATCTTTCCTCATTACAGGGACAACTTTGCAAGAAGGACTTTGCTCAGGCTCTCAATTGTGGTAGTGCTGGAGGTAGGACGGAGTCAGACCTTCATCCCTGCCTTTATCATTTCTCTTTCTGAATCTATTCAGATCTGAATTATATGACCACCTGAGGTAATCCAAAAACACCCATGAATGCCAACCCGAGTCTACCTAAACCATTCTCACATGTTAACCTGTTAACAAGAAAAACAAGAGAAGATGGATGGATAGAGAGCTCACAATCAGTGAACAGCTTTCATCCTCCAACCTCTCATTGTTACGCAACAGCTAGTAATCTCACTACACCTGGTGCCCACAAAACTCCTCTGCTTCTAACCTCAGATGCTTTCATAGATTCTATCTGCCTACAAATGCAGATATGCATCAGATTCATATAACAGCACATAGACTTAAACCACAGTGAGATCTCAGCGGCTTTAACTAGAGCTCTGATGACACTTCATACACTTTTCAGCAGTGGCAGTTTATAACTGGGGCATGTGTCACACAGGATATAGGGCACTTCCTCTGGGCAGAATCTTGTTTGGCAGGTTCTGTGTTAAATATTTGCCATCATAACAGAACGAGATATTAACGTTTATTTGAGATTTTCTGTAATGCAGTGACCAAGATTGTGTTTTGATTTTTAATGCATAGTGTGAAATGATTAAAAACAATGATCTCATTTTATTTGGATAATTTAGTGACACTACCAGAAAGAAAATAACTAAATAAATTATTAATGCATTTGATACATCATTCAAACAGTTACTCTATAAACTGTAGTCCAAGGAACAGCAAAGGATTTGTTGAAAATTTAGGGTTAGGAGATAGGGTTGGTATAGAAATCCTGCGGTCAATATGCTTGTTGTGCGTATTTATAGATAGACATTTTTTACAGGTTTGTTAAAATTGCTATTTTATTTCACATAGTCATAGCTCATGTACAAATAATATACTGCATATTTACACAGAATTGTATATGTATACTATATACAATATGATATTGTGCTGTATAAAAAACAGATGTTCTGTAAACAATGCATCTTTTTATGCATGGATTCTAATCACATTAGCTTGATCTTTATCAAGTAGAATTCACATTTAAAGAGGCATCAATTTAAGAGGACATAATGATTGAAATGGTTAATTGAGAGAAAGAACAGGTGACTGGATCATTTTTTTTATTCATTGATTAATTATACTTTAATCCAATGTATGTTTTTGTAGGTTGATAAGTCAGCTCTTAAGGCTCTTATCCTGAGCGACTTCCATTTTCTGAATTTCAGCAACAGTCTCCCTGGAGCAAGTTGTGGTTAAGGGTCTTGCTCAGAACCCCAATGACGGTAGTGCTAAAGGTATGACTTGAACCCACGACCTCTTGGTCCAGAGGTGAGTGTCCTAACCACTAGACCACCACAATGTGCCTATGTGGCAGGCTTATAGTAAGATACCCGCCTACATGTATCTATAGAAACCATGAAAGGCTATTTTACAGAACGGTAATTAATGGAAGCCTAGAAAATGACATTTCTATAAGCACAACTGTCCACTCAGGAAAAAAGAAAGCTGAAAAAGTTAACAGCCTCCAACGAAGCAGACAGATGGATAGTGGGCCTGGACGGGAGGGAAACTGCAGAACTAAGACTGAGCAGTTCACTCAAGCCACTGCCAGATTAGTCACTGATATCTCATTGTTAACCACACGGATGATTCAGATGAACGTCACCATTGCAGGATACGTGAACAGTGCCAGATGGGGAGTTCAGGAGTGCGGCTAAAGCTGCGACCTTGACGTGTCCGCCAAGAGATGTGGCTGAATATCTGCGTTCAGCATTCTCAACTTCGTATGAACTCACAGCATGTTGTGTAGTTAAGTCATTACTCACAGGAAAAGGGCCTTGAGTAAAAAGTACTACATGTGAATCCAGTCAATTACAGTGAAAAAATCAAGGTACAACATAACTCACGGAGAGAAAATGTCTATTGAGGTTGTCTGTGATATATGATGGATCACAAGGATTTAGGATTTAGAATGATTAACCTCCATCTGTCTCAAATGTCTCAGTAAAAGTGACTGGCCAGAAAATTGCAGCAATCAGGACCATGGTGGATGAGGACTATAAACACTGTTGAAGTGATTGTAGGAAATATGAAATATGAAATATGAAACGACTATGAATGCACTATGTTGCACACAATGTCCTAATGCTTCCTACCCACTTGAACAAAGCATTAAGAGATTCTAAGAACTGGAGAAAAATAAGAAATGCTACAGCCTAAAAGAGTGTAGTGTTCAAGAAATTGAAATGGTGACTCAAAAGGACAGAATAAGAGACTCAGTACGCAGGCAATAAACATAGACACATGATGTGTGTAAGAAAGTGTGTGTGAGAGTATGTGTTTGTGTTTGTACAACAATTAAGGAAGCATCTGGTTTCCATTACATAATGGATCCTCATGAGACCTGCCTTAGTGGTTTCCATTAGAAATATTCCTTCATGTTGGGGTTTTGATAACCCTTCCCTTTTTGTTCTCCTTTTTTTTCTATTTATTATTATTATTAATTATTATTATTAATTCCCCCTTTTTTCTTTTCTTCCTCTTTTCTTTCCCCCCTCTGTTCTTTGTTTTGTTTTGTTTGTTTGGGTTTCTGTTTTTTTTCCCTGAATCAGTCCTTCCTTTGCAAAATCGTCAGAGGCATATATATTTAAAATTTTGCTCAATGAAATTTGTAATTAAAAATAAGTTGATTGTCCTCGAAAGGGTAGGTGGGTAAGCGGGATTTAAAAAAAAAAAGAAAAAAAAAAAATACTCCTTCAGCTTGCATTTAGCTCCCATTGAGAAAACTGGGCAAATCTGTCATTTTTTATTTTCAGACTTATGTGGACTCCATTGGTGAAAGTTAGGTGTCCAGTTACAGTTCAGTCAGGGCTGAATCAGGATATATTTCCTTTTCGTTTTTGTACTTGTATAACTTGCATGTGACAAATGAAGAATCTTGAAATTGGGAAGTAAAACAAGATCAATTCAAACCACACCATCTAGTGCAAAATAATAGCATGTTGTAGAGGTGCTGAAATGACTGCAAGTTGCATGCTATATACGAAATTCTGTGCAGAAGACAATAAAAAGGAGGCCTAATCCCAAGTCTGATAAGGAAGTACACTTCTTTCCAGGACGTGACCAAATTAAGACACTTTCCCAAAGTGCAACTTTATGGAGAGCTTCTCTCTTAATAGCATGATGACAGCAATTAAGTGTTTTCCCATTACAAAGCATACTGTGCTGTTTCAAGCAGCTTTGTCCCAGGGTGCCAAAAGGTACTGAGCCAGAAAACCTGCAACCCTTGGCGTCGAACATAGGAAACATAAATTACCCAAAATAACATAACTAGCCAGGTTAGCTAACCAGCTTTCTTCACAAAACCATTCCTCTTCTCTGTGTTGTCATCTGCTCTGCTTTCTACTGAAGTACTCTATGTTTCCTCAATAGTCTTTGAACTGATGCTTTATCATCTTTTTTGTAAGTTTGCTTCTATGTTTTTTTGTTTTGTTTTGTTTGTTTTTTGTTTAGTACAAAAAACTGAATACAACAAATCGGCAAATGGTCGTGTACCAAAAAAAGAGTTCTAGTATGGAAGCTCGCACAATCGAACCACATTAGAGTCCATACAAAATGTATAACCACAAAAATATTCCAAAAAAACCAAGTATAAAAATAGGAGACAAAGACTAAACAGAAATGATAAAAATAAAATCACCACAATTTATATAATACAAACAGATTAAAACAGCTTTACTGCCAGGATTTTCATTTTACTAAGGGCATCTGAAAAGACTTTTAGGTCATTTTTAAACACGATAAACAAAGGGGGCTTTTAAAATATACAGCATTTAGGTATAAATATTTTTCTTCTTTCCTTGAAACAGTAAGTTTGCTTCTATGGTTTAAAGACGGCTGAAATACAAGTGACGTCATCAGTACGCGACCGCCGCAGATTCGAACCCGCCTACATCATCACACGTTTTGCATTAAAAAAAAAACACACCGCACCGTAACTTTTCCGGTCGTAGTAAGCGGTCGTGTCGTGTCCTACCGACAGAAAAGCGCCTTCACTGAACAACTCTTGTGGTGAGCTTAGTCATTTCTTGTTTTTGTTGTTTTTTTCGTCGCTTGTGCGGAAATGGCTTACCTGATGATGACGTACATGACCAGGCAGTTTCCCACGAGACCCACCACGCACACGATCATATAGACCACGACGATGGTGACCCTGACGCTCCCGCGAAACAGATTCAGTGTCCGTTCAACTCGCTGAAGTTGTTCTGGAACAGAGAGTCGTTGTAAAGGTGCCTCAGGTCCGCGAAGCGGCGGACTCGTTGAGGAACTCATGAAGCGCGCCTGTCATCAAAAATAAAATATTTTTTATAAACGACATACTCACATCGGCATCCCTTCGGAGCACCAGTAGAGTTTGTCATTACAAAAGCACTGAGCGTTTCCGAGGCCATCGAGCCCTGCTGTTGCAGAATGTGCTATGCAAAGCGTGCCGCGTACCCGTCGATATTACACAGTCTGCAAACAGCGTCCACCTATACAACTGCAATGCGGCTTATCCACACGGCGGCCTGCTCTGCTCTCTAACGATGCTGTTAACACGGCATTGACAACGCACCAGTCACAAGTCATTTCAGATGGAATTTTCGTTACGCACCGCCAATTGCGAAAAAGCCACCGAAGAATCCGTCTGATCTCCTCCTGATCTCTCGGGGTTTCTGACTGATGTTTTTCTGTCTGATTTCGATTCAAGGAGCGGACGCGCGCTAATTGGTGCCAGATATCATGCCCTCTATCTGTATCTGAGCGCTGTTTTCCATAGCGGAAAAGCATTTCAGATTACTATATATATCTGAAGGATGAGAGAAAGCGCGTGTTTTTTCTTCTCCTCCTCGCGTGGGGGAGAGGAAGAGGCGGAGAGATGAAGAGAGGGAAGAGGAGGTGGAGGATGGAGGGAGCTTCGGCTGTATTTGCGAATCTTCAGACGCGAGCTTAGATCTCCAGTCAGCATCTCTCTCGCTCTCTCTCTCTCTCTCTCTCGCTCTCTCCGTCTCTCTCTCTCTCTCTCTCTCTCTCTCTCTCTCTCTCTCTCTCCGTCTCTCTCTCTCTCTCTCTCTCTCTCTCTCTCTCTCTCTCTCTCTCCTCTCTTTCTCTCTCTCTCCGTCTCTCTCTCTCTCTCTCTCGTACGCGTATTACAGACTCCAGTCTCGAGGCTGATCTGGGAGAAATGAACGATCCGTGGCATTTTGCATTTTTTTTCTCCTTTTTCACTTGTGCCTTTATCATAACCCAGAAATTGAAACTTTGACGATGAGCAATATAAGGGATTCAGAGTCTAGCACTGAACAGATATTATTATTATTATTATTATTATTATTATTATTATTATTATTATTATTAACACATTAACACATTCACCAGCTTTTTACTCCGTGATCTCAGAATACTGAATCCTACGTTTTCCATTTCCATTTTCTGTTTGGGCAAAAAAACAACAAATAAAATCACGTGTCCTTTAAAACCTACTGCATAATTCATCCCGGTGCTTCATATGAAAAAAAAAACCTTCTATACAAGTCAGGGGAGTGTGTAAGTAAAGCCCCGATCGGTTATGTCTGAACCTCTTGTCTTTATGAGAACAGCGACAGTGAGATAAGGTCACACACACATACCTCGCAATTTAGCAATTTGAGATACTTCCACTGATTCCTGTTTTACTGGATGTAAATAGCTACACCTAACCCCAATCATAACCTCAAAAACCAAAAGCAAAACTTACATTTCTCTAATAAAACTCTTCTATAAAATCGTTTTACTTGATTGGGCCATTTTTCTTCAGCTATAAAACTGGGCAGGTCTCAGGTTTTCCCATGTTTTAGGGGACAATCAAGTTCTGAAAACATGGATTTAAAAACACGCACACACACCCCCCCACACACACACGCGTGTAACGTGGAGCGTGGGAGGCAGTTACGTGGCGCTGTCCGTGGTGCTGAAACCCGCTATAAAATGCTGACCTCATGATACTGCTATTTATATTAGATCTTTAGCTTTAACCTCTTTAACATTATCTTTTCAAAAAACACTTGATATAACCCATTGGCACAGAAAGTGTAGTTTCATAATATTCAAAGTGTACATACGTTTAACTGCAATAACATTTTCCAACATTTTCAACAACTGGCTTTTAAGAGTTAACAGCAGCAACAAGAAGAAAATAGTAATATATTCATAGCAGCATTGTAAAAGATAAATATAGATTTATTGTATAATATATATTTTTATACACATTTCTCTTTTATTTTCTGTTTAGTCAAAAAGGTCTGTTTAGGTGGTTTACAACTATATTTGTTATGCATATTTCCATACAATGCAGTTCAATAAAATCGTAACTTGGATATTTGTATTCCTATATTTGCTGTCCTGCTAAATTTTAAACACAAAGTTAACTTACTCAAACAACATATTGTCTGAAAACTCATTTGTTTCAGTCATTGTTTACAGCATCATAATCACAGTCACTTCAGTCACCTTTGGCATGTTTTAATTATGTTATAGTGATCACTGCATTTATACAAATAATCAAACGTCAATATATTCATAGAAATGTTTAATACAATTCTGTAATCCAAATCTTTTTATGAGATTAAACTATATTCATTTTATCTCGTCTGCTATCGTGAATGGAGCCAGCCTGAGAATGGAGTGATACAGAGAATGAAGTACCAGCTGCTTTTTTTGTGTACAGAACATTTGGAGCAGTGAATATTGATGCATAGAATAGTTCTCAAGATGTGCTATATTTGGGAGAGCTGGTTAAATGTGTGTATCTCTGTGTATGTGTGTGACAGAGAGAGAAAGAGAGAGAGAGGTGGAATGAGGAGACTGCTATATGGCCCACTAATCTCAGCAGTAACAGCACTCTGACTCAACTTTACCCTCTGACCCTGGACACCATCAGTAAGAGCAAGCTGCTGTCAGCCTTGGACCAATAAAGACAGGAAGAAAGTGATCAGGCAGGATCGAGCAGAGCGATGAAAATGGTGCATGGAGGAGGAGGAGGAGGGTTGGATGTGGAGACAGAGACGGAATGAAGTGCACAGAGCAATATTTATACAGCAAAAGAGAGGCAGGAAACTGATGGCACCAGGGAGAACAATATCAGCAAGGTATTGTGGGAAACCAACAGAGGTCAAGAGCTAACAAGAAAACTGTTGTGCAAAGAACCCAGGGATGTGGGGGAGAAAAGGATGGACAAGAGCGACGAAAGTAGATGTGGATTGTGAAATGGTTTGCTCATTACGTTTTGAGAGGACTTGTCTTCGAGCACAAAGAAAAGAGACAGGAAAAGAACACATTAATGGGCAATGGAGTGTTTGTCTAAACAGGTATGAACAGCAAAGGAGAGCAGGTGAAATTTTGGATCAAAATAGTCCGTTCCTGGAAAAAGCGCAATGCGGTGCAGACAGAAGCTGAGCTATGAAGATAGGTGATATGAAGACAAAGTCTGTGTCTGAAATATTGGGACGCTTTGAGAGACGGAGAGTGCTGAGAGGGTCAGAGCCACAGGGTTGGATAGAAGGGCAGCTGCTCACAGGAAACCATGACTAATAATGACTGAAGCACTCTGTAAAAGAGAATCAAAGCTTTCCAAACTCGTTCATCTGTCCTCAAAAGGGAACAACACTTCAAAACTACTTCGAAAAAAAGCACAAGAACTTTTTCAGTCTCTCAACATTCTTCTACTTTACAAGTAGGGCTGCTGTAATTGGAACAGAATAGACTCCAGTACGAGAGACTTTTTATGTTGTGAGTGTAAACAAAAGATTTATTGGAAAAATATGAGGGGCAAGTCAAAAAATAGAGGCATCATCTCAGCCTTAGGGTCTGTTTATTCGTGACTTGTATTTGTCATAAGCATAGTCATAGGAGTATTGAGAGCATGATTAAGAAAAATAGTGTGATGTTAATTTTAAAAAATAACTTGCTGTTTGGGCTATTGTGTGCATAAATTAATGGCATCAGGAATAGTAACATAGTGGTGCATAATGTGACAGAATACAGATGCACTATGTTTTGTTTGTGAGCTCACAACATGTTCCGCTCTGGACTCTTCATTGATGGTGAGCATTGTGCACATCAGCCAACATGCACATATATGATTTATACCTCAAACCTGCCATGCTGTCAATAGCTCATATGAATCTTTCTGTCTTTATCATAAATATATAATTTTGTAATGGCATCTTTCAAAAGTTTGATGCACCTAAAATGTTCTTTACACCTGTATGCATTATTTGTGCTCATCTCTCTCACACACACTGAACAACATTAAACAAAAAATGTTACACTGCTAATTGTGTTGCCGCTTAAAAAGAGGCTCTCTCTCTCTCTCTCTCTCTCTCTCTCTCCTTCACACACTTGTATCTCATGCCGTGTATTGACCCAGCATGGCAGAGGCAGGCCTGTTCCTGGAATTGACTCGAGTGGATGAGAAATGGCGGGCGGCTGCTGCAGACCTCATATCTACTGAACAGTTAATGAATTGTGTTTTACATATGAGAGAGAAAGAGAGAAAGAGAGAGAGAGAGAGATGGGGAAAGATTGGGATGTATGAGCCTAACTCTAAATGAAGGGAATACTTTGGCTTCAGCTGAAGTTGTGTGTGTTGCTTTGACATCTCCATCCTCATTATACCCGGCATGCATACTAAATCTGCCCCTATGGGAAGGCAGCAGCAGCAGCAGCAAATTGCATAATGTGCACTGAAAGCAACCTCAGCAACATAGCCAACATCCCTCAACACTGTAACACTGTAGCGTAGCAAGGAGACACAGCGAATCCACTGCTTTAAATTTCTGTTTTGAACTCCTTTTGACAGGCTCAACACTGTAATTTATCTTGCGGACTCACTGATTGACTAGTCAGCTGGTTTGCTAATTGGTGGCGAAAAGCTGAGAGTAAACACTGAGCGGGCGAAGACATTCCTAGTGTTTTAAATTCCTGTTTAAAATACCTGATGACAGACTTGATGCTGTAATTTATCGCATATGCTTGCAATTGACTAGTCAGCTGGTCGTTTAGCGTTGAAAAGCTAAGCTAAACAGCGTGAAATTTAATCATTATGCTGCCCCCTGCTGGAACCAACTGCCCATGAACATCAGATCTGCCCCCAGGTGGAGTCAGATTCAAATAGACTGCAGTACTTTCCTTCATCCACAGTTAATTACTCAACTTTTATCTCGGCAATGCAGGTTTTTTTTCGCTTTGTCACTACTAGTACATGACATGAAAAAGAAAAGAAACAGATATTATTTTTTAAAAAGGAAAAAGAACAATGTGTTGCCATTTGATTGCATGCATAAATGAATACTGTCAGGAATAGTCACATAATAGTGCATAATGTGACAGGATACTCATGCAGTATGTATTGTTTTTGAGCTCATATGCAGACACACGTTCTCCTCTGGTCTCTTCTGTAATTTGACAAGTAAGTCAGCTGCTAAGCCAGTGGTAAAAAGCTGAAATTAAACGGGGTAAAATGGCATTTAGCAATTCTGCTGCCCGCAGCTGGAACCAACATCAGATCTTTGCTTTCCATTGCTTTTTATACTTAATTTAACTTAAATAACCAATGTATTTCTATATCGCACATATTATAAAAATATTGCCTTTCCAGTCTGTGTGGCACCACTAGAGAATAACAGATTAGAACACTTGGGAAAGTGGGGAACATTATTTTGAAAGAGTATCTTCTGCATTCATTGACAGCCTTTGTTCAAAATGTACTGTATATACCAGAAAGTAGTGCTGACGTCTGCTTAGAACCCTCAATTTCCTCCCCATAAGCCACTCCTTGGTAGATTCCCTGGAATGTTTTAGGGTCATTATCATGTTGCATGCTCCACACCCTTCAGCTTCAATGTCTGGACAGATGGTTGTACATTGTAGTCAAGCACCCTTAGTTACGATTACAAATTCATAGTGGGTTCTGTGATAGTGAGCTGATCAGGTCCTGCCGTCCAAACCGTAACATTTCCACCCCCATGTTTCACAGTGGCTGTGAGTTTTTCTCTTGATTAAAAGCTGTCTTTGGTTTAGGCCAAACATGTTGTCCTTTTCTGCATCCATATAATTCATTTTATTATTCATCTGTCCAAAGCATGTTGTTCTGAAAGTTCTGGTCTTTGTCTATGTGGCCTCTGGCAAACTGCAGTCTTGCCCTGATGTTTATTTGACAGCAAGGGTTTCCTTCTTGCCCACCTCCTATGTTTCTGATGGTAGATGCATTGGAGACTTCTTTCAGCATCTTGCAGTCTGCACTTGGTTGCTTCTATGGCCTGACCCAGTCTTGTTGCCAGTTATTTTAAACGTTCTCCACTTGCAAATTATCTTCCAGACAGTGGAAAGACTGATTCTAAAGTCTCTTGAGATCTTTTTATATCCTTTTCCAGACTCATATGCATCTACAATTGTCATTCTGAAAGCCTCAGACAGCTGTTTGAAACTAACCTTGGTGAAGGCAGTCATTTCAACAATCAAGAGCAAACCAAATTAAATATCTGTGCATTAAATAAGACAGGTTTCAGCAAAAAGCTTTGTAAATGTTCTAATCATTTTAACCTTACATGGTGCACCTGTAATGTGTAATTCTAGACATTTTAATATGAATGAATGTGAGGGTGTCCTAACTCTTTTTCTCAGTATGTTTAGTTGGATGAACTCAAAAGTATTTGAAAAAAGAACACAGTGATAGTGACACAACTAAAGAGTTTTGATAATGTTTTACATTATCTTAAGCATTTTGCTAAGCATTAAGGGGATCATTAGAGACTAATTGAACAAGACATAGACATGTGTGTCTTTCAGCATACTGAACACAGTATCGACAACGTCAAAAACAAGACCAGGCTCATCACAAAGTTTGATCTTTTCTATGTTTAGGAACTGTTCGATAAAAGTCAGTCCCTGCATATTGCAAATGTCCTCAGAGACCCCTGAAAACTCGGATTCTGCTGTTGTTTAGTTAACAATCAGGTCCTCACAACCACCTAATCCGCTGCCCACACGCATGCACACACATATGATCATTTACTTTAAGTATTAAAAACTAACACAGACAGTCAGCAGGTGGTCCCTGCGTAAACAAAACAGGCTTGGCACTTCTTAATGAGTCTCACCTCAGCTCTGAGGTTTATTTTTAAGCATCGAGCTTCAATTAGCTTGTGCCCTGCTAAGGGCATAGAAAAATACTTAATACCCACAACATTACAGTAAACACACACAGATACATATTGCAACCACATCATAAGACAGCAAAGCGCTGGAACATGACCATATATGGGAATTAAGAAAATGCATTTTGTACATTAAGTATGGGTGTAACAATACATTGATCTACATCGATACATCAACGATTAATGAGCTCATAGCATCAATCCAAAATTAAAACATTAACCAGACATCAAACATATTGTGATGCCATGAAGGCCCTGTTTTATAAAATGTGAAGGTTGTTTCTCACTTAAATGTCTGGTTGAGTTCAGGAATAAAAATGCCATATGATATTTGAGTTGCTCTTTGTGATTTGACCGTTGGTGATGTAACATTTAGGGAGTCGACCCCATGATCAGACGGTTGTTGCTTTAATTCCTGTACCAGTAGAGGTGCTACTGAGGTACTTATGAGCAAAGTACCGCGCCCAAGTACTTCTCTCCAGGCAATTGCCTGGTGCACCATCTGCTGTGCTGCGTTGTGTTCACAATCACAAATAATCACTCGCTTAAATTCACTCAATTCACTTTCAATTTCATTTTGATCGCTCCTGGATTGAACTGAATTTAAATCATACCACAAAGACTTTGAAAGGTTTTCCATTGAATTGGCTGAATATCTTATGATGAAACCTGTGATTTACACACCTAATATAAAATTAGACTGAAGCCTTTTTTCTTGATGATGATCGGAAGACAGAGAGAAGAGAAGAAGTCTCAGAGAAGAAGAAAAAAAAATCTGGAGGTGGATGGATCCAAATATGTTGGAAAAACAGAGAGTGAGTGGAAAGAGTGACAGAAGGGCATGAACTTGATCTGGCCGGTCTACTGTAAGATCACACACACACAGACACACACACACACACACATCCCTCAAGTATAGACAGGTCAGCCCCTGTCCATCTGCTGGACCCACTGCTGAGCAACAGAGAAGAAAAAGCCCAGCGAGAGAGAGACGAGCAATTACACACATTCAGAGCTTGACGGACAGGCATGAAGGTCAGGATGCTGATGCACTGCACAAACACACACACAGGTCACAATACTATCTCAATCTGCTGTTGACACACACATTTGTATGCAAAGTTTGCTGTATTGCCTTCTCTGACATAATATGGCACCACTAGAGAATATCAGATCCAAACACTGGGAAAGGGGGAATTTATTATTTTGAAAGAGCGTCTTGTGCATTCATTGACAGGCTTTGTTCAAAACAGCTGTTGAATATACTAGAAAGTAGCTTATGCTTGAGTCAGTGGTGGAGTGAACGATTTTTAAAGGAGTACAATGCAGAAGCCACACAAAAATCTGACCCCCAAGTTCTTAAAAAAATCCTTAAAAAGATTGGAAGCATAACGTTCTGCATTACACAGTCAAAGAGAGCTCAATTACAGACTTCCAGCACAACAGCCTGAGGAGGACTGGAAATGATTGCTTAGAGATGTGAAGAATCCTGAAGGATTTTAAGGCCCTATAATTTCAATCACCGCCTTTTGGCAGAGGATGGAGGAATGCAGGTCGTACGCTTTGCCGCAGGGAGCGGAAATGCAGAAATGAGCTTTCAACCATCAAATTTGAAATCACATTGTTATACTCTGGAAACTTGGTGAAAAAATGAAGAGAATGTGTGAGACAGAAGTGGTAGCTTTAAGAGTATTGCATATGTCAGGCAAGTTGTCTAGACAGAGGTTGTTCAAAAAAAGGGACTCTCCACCTAATAATGTTGACAATATTGACAGGAAGCAAAATATGTCCCTTAGCCTAAGTTATGCTAAAGATTGCATTAGCATTTTTGTTCCTTCACAAATAACTTTAAGTATTTGTGAAGAGAAACCATTTTGTGTTGTTTGGAAGCTGATAATGCCTTCCGTTTTTTTTGTGCAAAACCTACTAAATAGCCAATGGAAAAACTCTAATCTCTGTGAAATCCAATATCATCATAATGAAGCATAGCTAAGTTAATTTGAATAGCATTTCACTGTGATGCATTTCACAGATTCCCAATATACCCCACATAAAAACACAAATCACAGACACTTAATTTTTTTTTTTTTAAGTTCTATTTCAACAGGACTTTGATCATGAATTCCCATCACCTTTTAAATACTTTTAAATATCTAATTGACCATTTGACCCCGTTTTTGAAGATGATAACTGAAATGATAATAGAACTAAATCTGGTAATACAACCTTAAATCTTCTCTTAAGTTGATCAGTCAGTATTGACTAGGAATTTACTAGTATCCACCATTTTTGCCGGTCATTAACAATTGTTGACATCCATTTTATTCATAAACATTTTATTGCTAGGACCATCGTAAACAGCAACAAAAATCATGAATCATAAAAGTAAGGCACAGCTGGAAATGTATGTTAGTATCTATGGCTTATTTTGAGTATGAATGTAAGTGAGTGATTGTCATTGCACACAGTGCACCACAATGGCATGTGAGCTCTGCATTTGACCCATCCATAAAGGAGCAGTGGTCAACTGACATGGGCAGCTTCCAGGAAGCAGTGCTTGGGGACGGTACCTTGCCCCAGTGGTATCTTTACCGGTCCGGGACTTGAACTGGTGACCTTCCGATCACTGGGTCAACTCCCTAACCGTTAAGCTACCGACTGTCCCAAATGATTGATGCTCTTCTTTTTTGCCACCCATTATCAAGTATATGTGACCCTCCATGGCAAAACCAGTCGCTTGTCGCAAATTTTCAAAATTGAGTTATTGTGTTTCTATGAAAGGGCATAAATCAAGCTTCAAAACGATATCTATATCGAATGAATGGGACGACATATGACTGAGATATCAACATTCAAAGGAGTCGGGTTTCTCCTGTCACGCCAAGTGAGAAACGGAGAAATCTGCCTTTGAAGTTGACTATCGCCGTAGCACTCACAGACGCTTGGTGCGGTCGAGGCTACGTTTGTATTTACGGTAGCCTACGCTGCATTCACAGCCACACGGATAGCCTACCTGTGTTAGGTTAACTGAACTCGGGAGACGAAGATAGATTCCGCAGAAATATCTTCACGCTAGTCAACCAGTGGATTTACCATAAATACTGGAGTAGAGCGGTCAAAACAGACACTTTTAACATTCTGCTGGAATTGAATTCCTCACCTCAAGAAAGTCACGTTTTTAGGATGGAAATGGTAAGTTTTTAAGTAAAATTTATTCACAACAGTACAGTATAGACCTTCCACTGTTTCAAAACACTAAAAACAAAAAAAATCCACCATTTTAGCTCACGCAACATAAACGGTTGTTTTTCTCGGAAACCTCCGTTGCGACAAGCGACTAGTTTTGCCGTGGAGGGTCACATATGTTTAAAGCAAAACACATTGACAAAGTCAGTGATGTGAGACAAATCTAGAATGCATTGTCTTGAAAATGCTGTATCGTACCCAGTTTTTAAATGCCTCTGCTCGGAGTATTTCATATCAAAGTGCTTTGGAATTAGCAAATTCTCCACAAACTCCAGTTTCATCTAAGAACGAATGAGGCACAAAAGGTGAAGACCAAAGGAAAATGTTCTCCTTTCAAGTAATACCAGTATAATTACATTGGCAGAAATGGTGACTCGTTCAAAGTCTTTTTTTTTTTGCTGAGGCTTCAAACTCTTTCAGTCCATCTTTTGATCAAAGATTTTGCAGGACAGAACCGTCATCATCTGTTGCAATCTGTGTTAAGTTGCAACCTTGTCGGTGTTGTGTTGCTTACTGACAGTGAAGTGTGTCATGTCACTGGAAGAAAGGAACCTTTAATACAATTATTTCACTTTTCCCATCAGTTGAATGGACGGCACTTTTATAAGTTTTCTTTCTGATCAAAGTGGAGTCTGAGGCTGTATAAAACTCATCAGAATGAACATTAAGCTGTCTGACAGTAGCCAGCTGAGTCAGACCACAAAAGCAGACGGGAGGAAGAGTAAAGGATGTGTTCTAGCCAGCAGGAAAGCCCCTCATACGTGGCTTATGAGATTTCACAAAAGTTTAACCCACAGCCGTAAAACAGAAAAAAGAGACATAGCACATACAAAAAAAGGAGGATGCAGGTGATCCATCACGTCCAGATGACGTAAGACACAATAAATCGGAAGAAAGATGCCACTGAGCATTTGCCTCGTCCAGCAGGGTAGTGAAGGCTAAACAGGGTTCAGTAATCTGTTGGTCCCTGAGGACAGAGTGCCCTATAAAGCAGTCAGTCAGCAGCATAACAGGTTCTCTCTGAAAGCCTCAGGACGACATGCTGGAGTTAGCAGACACTGGGAGTGCAGGAGAAGACGGCTAACGGGCTTAAATAATGAAAAGATTCTCCACAGAATTGGACTTTGCTCTCAGCCCCGAGTGCTGTATTAAAAGTGGAGTGTTTGCTTGATTTTAACTCAACTAAGCAGATTTTTAGATGTGTGTGGTGTTTTGGAGCACAGATGTGTCAAAACAACACAACTATTCTGTTTTTTAGAATTACATCAATGTTTGATGATGGATATCAGGATTTGGTTTGCTAGGCACAAATTCATGCAGTATATTAGGTGAATGTTTTGGGGCTGATATGAATGCTAATAACAGATCCTGCGTAGGTCATTAAACATTCTGTTTCTGACATCCGGAGGGAGATTTGGTGGATGTTCAATGTGCATATCACATTGCTGTAACAAACTGCTGTAATTTTTACAACAAAATCAAACAGTAAATCATTGTTTCATCCTTTTACAAATTATAACTAATTTGCAATGCAATGTGGGTAAGAAAAACAATTACAATATTTTACAGCAACATGTTGTGTTTAAAACTATTTACAACAGATTATTGGCAACTCTAGTTGCCAAGTAATTCCTGTAATTTTACAAGTCCCTAGGTAATTATTGTAATTTAACATTACAAGACAGTACTGTAGATAGGATTACAATATTGCTGTAAAAAAACAGCACAAATGCTGTAATTTATATACAACAAAAAATTGTAAATTAGAATACAGTAACATATTGTGGATCTGTTTTACAGCAGTTAACAACAATTTTACAGTATATTACCCTAACGTTTTTGCCAGTAATTTCTACAGTACATTTTTAACAGTGTAGTGTTACGCCAAAAATACACATAAATTTGACATACTTTTGACAATGTTACAGTAATAGGATTATCAGACTCATATGCAATAAAGTGCAATGCACTGTGTGTCCTGAAACCTTTCTAACAGAACCAGCACTAATATTTTCAGAATTATGATGGTAGCCTTTCTATTTGATTTGATGACAAAGGCCAGACTTCACTTTTCATGTGCATTTTTAGCAGATGCTCTTATCCAGAGCGACTTCCATTTTCCTAATTTGAGGGACAGTTTCCCTGAGAAGAAATTAAGGGCGTTTCTCAGGGACCCAATAACGGTAGTGCTGGAGGTAGGATTCGAACACATGACCTCTTCATCTGTCAGTGGTCAGAATGTTATGGCTGATTGGTGTAAAACATCCTTTTTTGTAGATTGTATCAGGTCTTACTGTGGTATTTCTGCTATCTATAAGGTTGCTCTGTTCTTGACTCAGATCGATGATGTCCTTCTTGCAATCTGTCTTGCACGTTTTGAGTGAAAGCCCCTAGTGCTGCTGGGACTACCTTGGTTTTCACCTTCCACATTTGCTCTAAATTCTCACTTGCTCTTTTCTGACACTTCCCCAAAGTCAAATATTCAGTCACATGGCTTTTCCATGTCATCATCATCAGTGCTGTTTTCTACACCTTATCTGTTAAAGGTCCCATATTTTTACAAGTCAAAGCAGGTCTATGAGCTCCACTAAACATGTCTCAGAAGTAGTTTGCTGAAAATACCTCTCAGTTTAGGCATTTTCACCTGATTTTTACTCCTCTATTTCAGTCCCTTTCAGAACAGGCTGTTTCTCATTAGTATTCCTGAATTCTAATGAGCCGATGCTGATGAGCCCACTCCGGAACTGGGGTGTAGACAGCACGGCGAGTGTTACCCTCACGTGAAAATAATCCACATGACCGCTGCTAACAGACCATCCATACAGCCATACATGTTCAACACGACACTCCGTCGCTAAACTTCTTCATTGTGATTCCTACGCTAGCGCTTGTGGGAAAACATGGCGGATCAGGAAGCGCTAGTAGTTCTACCTGGTGGGCGGAGCTTCTCTGATAAGAGGGTGGAGTTATTCAAATGTACCCTAATGTGATGTAGAAGTTGGGGAGAAATCTAAATGGCTCGTTTAAGCACACGATATCTGACATTCGTGAATTAATAATAACACAAATGATCTTTTTAATCATTTTTAATAACTTCCAGTGTGTGCAGAGGCAGTACAGACTGAAATGGATGACCAAAGAATGGGAAAAGTGATTTTTTCATAACATGGGACCTTTAAGTATATCTTTCCCCTCTTTTCCTCCACCTTGAAAAGTAGATAATAATATCACACATGATCTTTCTCTGGCTTCTCCATGTCTTCATGGTACATGCATGTTTTAACTGAATTCTTGGTAGAAAGGCGATACCACATTTATATACGCCCCTTGCTCAAAATGCCAATGTGGCTAGTAATGAATGAAAGTCAACAGACGCAAGCACATGCTGGAATATAAACATTCATTCATTCATTTTCCGAACCACTTTACAAAGTTACGAACCGGGAACTTACGGGCGCAAGGCGTGAACCAACCCTGGGCAGGCACCAATACACACACACACACACACTACAGGGCCAATTTATAGTCACCGATTAACCTACATTACATGCCTTTGGACCGGAGCACCCGGACAAAACCCACGCGAACACGGGGAGAGCATACAAACTCCACACAGAAAGACCCTACGGCCATCCTCTGGGTTCGAATCCAGGACCTTCTTGCTGTGAGGCGGGAGCGCTAACCACTGCGCCACCATGCCACCCCGGAATATAAACATTTCCAATTATTTCGCACAATAAATCTAATCAGATAAGAGTTCATCCTACAGATAGACAGAACACAGCAAGATAGAGGGATGGGGAAAAGAGAGAGAGATTTGTGAGGGCAGAGAAGAAATACCATCAAATTGAACTGACCACCTCTGAGGGACAAGATCCAATTATGAGACAAGGGTCTGTTTAAAGGCAGCCCAGAAGTAGCAGTGTCTCCAAGTCCACCTCCTCTCTCTTCACCACATGCACCTCCTCTCTGTTGTCTTTCTTTGAAGCCGCTACTACAATTTCAGTGTCAGTGTGGTGTGGAGATTGTCTCAACACCTAAGTAACACCAGAGGAAATGACATTGCTGAGTATTGTTTGCAATGTTCACTATGCTGAAAGGTTCAGGAAAATCAATTGAAACAGGACTTTGGTTTTCTTAGAAAAGCCTGGACATTATTAAGAGACTAACGGGGCAACCTTGACAGTCATCACAGCAAAGAATAAAGCGTCATTTACTGCATTATTCATATGAACACTATGCACATCTTATTGTATAATACATGCTAATTTGCCATTAATGCTTGTCTCTGACTACAACAAGTAATGAACCCTTTCAAGCACAGCGTGAACAAGTTTGAATGGACAACCGCTCATATGATTTGACTTAATGGATCATAATGCATGAATATGTTAATGAATTTGTGAAGCATTTCATAATGTGAAAAACCTTGGCACCCCTTTGTAATATCCCAATAATAAATTGACAATGAGGAAAGTCCAGCTTGCAGTTGCTGTTAAACTTTAGCAATGTTGATGCAAATTTGCAGGAAGGTCATATTTTCACATGCAAATTAGGTTTGTGGCAAACTTGTGGCAAAATTGATCACCAAAAGTTCACTACAAGTTTGCCATTACTGGCTAATTGTTTTGGCAAAATCACTGGCAAATGCATTTTTCACTAGTGACAGTTGTTAATCACTGTTGCCAGAACATTGCTGCAAGTTTGACACTAGTGGCCGACAATGGCAAACTTGTGGCAAACTTCTGGTCAAAGTGGAAATTTGGGAAAACTAGGTTTTCACGTCTGCATGTAGACAGAGAAAAACAGAGTTTAAAGTTTTCAAACATCACAATATACAACAGAAAATGCATTTGCGTCGAGTGTGCGACAGGAACAGGAAGCGACAGGAAATTCCAGAAAGTATATACATCCTAATATATCCCATACTGAAAGTTTGAGTACACTTGCTTTGTAGTTGTGCATACTCTTAATGAGCCTCATTTTACCCATATTGGCATTTTTGACGTACAGAAATGAAGAGAAAGTGAGTGATTACTCGTCATTGTAAACACACCACAGCACAAAGTGCACCACAACAAAATGTGACCTCTGTATTTGACCCATCCGTGAAGGAGCAGCGGGCAGCTAACAAGCACAGCGCCCAGGGAGCAGTGCTTGGGGACGGTACCTTGCTCATGAGCACCTCAGTGGTACCTTTACAGGTCCTGGGATTCGAACCGCCGACCTTCCAGTCATGGGACAAACACCCTAACTGTCACGCGGCTATCGCACGACCATACTGTAATATGTTTGCATATATTATTGTTAAAAGTCTGCTTTGCACTGAACAAGTAAATAATTCATGTTCTATAGAAAGAAGATTTTGCAGAAGTTAGATCAGTGGCAAACCATCTTCTTTCCACCGCTCTCAGTTTTCTTCGGTCGCTTCGTAGGGCCTCTGATAGCCACGGGGTCAGAGAAGAAGCAAAGGACAGAGCTGATTAATAGAGTTGTGGAGAGAAGAGAGAAAGTCATTGGTAGCGTGTTCAACAGACGAAGGACATGGATTAGCACAGTTAGGAAGAGATAAGGAGGACTGGACAATGGAGGAGAGGGAAGAAAGAGAACTGAGATTGCTGCAGGTGGTCATGGGGGTTACAGGTGGTGGAGAAGAAGAGGTCAGAAGTGGGAATCTGAAGGACAGAAGATGATGGTCAGAGACATGTAGAGGACTAGACAGTACACTGAACACAGGAAGTGATCTAAATGATGGTCGAGAATGTTGCCTGCTTTGTGGGTTGAAGGAGATTCACCAAGAGGTAGGTTGAAGGATGACAGATGCATCACGAGTCCACTGGTGTGTGTCTTTCTTCCAAATACCGGACACTCCAAACTCTAAAACCACTTTCTACTTACTTTATTAAAAGCATTCTAATGCACTATACTGAATAAGATATATTTGCTCCAAATAACACTTCACTGTTATTTGGATCAAATGCAATTTAGAAATGTTCCCATATGCCCTTGTTTACCTGACACAGGCTTATGTTGTCAAAAGACAGGACCAAATAGGATCTTGGTTACCCAAAATACATTTAATGCATCTCTGCTCAGCCCGAAGACTGCCGCTCAGGGTTGAGCAGCCTGTAATTTAGCCCTTGAAAGAAAATAGCATCTCTGAGAATTGGGTGCAACGTGATGAAAACCATGACACTGTGCAGAGACTGTTTCGGCTGAAAAACAAGCCCACAATAATCCAAGCTTCAGAAAAAGCACAGGATCAGACCACCAAGTTTATGTTTGAGAGAAATCTCATATATTAAGTCAACTGTTGGCACAAGTTAGTGATCTGAGCTGCCCATGGATCCCTGTTTGGAACTCCGAAAATATTAGTGAGTAAGAGAGAGACATTCAGTTTACTTGATGAGGGAAAACAAGTGAGCTACAGAAGCCTTTCTTAGCAGATAACAAATAGCATGTTGCCGATATCCTCGATTCAGGGTTTTTAAAAAAATCTGATATATTTACACAATTGCTTGCAGATGTATATGAAATATATGGACAGAAGGAAAGACAAGAAAAAATGAACTCATGTTCTACGTCAAACATATGATAAATTATTATTCATTGTGCTGGGTTTTTGTTCATATTAATGATATCATGTAGTGCACAAATTTAAGTATTACTTCACATGAACAATGATTTAGACCCAAAGCATGCACTAAAAACTACTATCGGTGGCCTAGTGGTAGAACACTCGCCTTTGGACCAAGAGGTTGTGGGTTTGAATCTGACCTCTGGTGTTACCAACATTGGGTCCCTGAGCAAGACTCTTAACCCTAAGGGGAGCTGTCCCTGAAATTAGGAAATGTAAGTTGCTCTGGATAAGAGTGTCTGCTAAAAGCTGTAAATGTATTCAAATAAATAAGCTTACAATTATTCAGTGAATCTGCAGGATAGAATAGACATATGTGACTCTGCACGGCAAAACCAGTCGCTTGTCGCAACGGAGGTTTCTAAGAAAAACAACAGTTTATGTTGTGTGGGATAAAATTTTGGATTTTTTGTTTTTAGTGTTTTGAAACAGTGGAAGGTCTATACTGTACTGTTGTGAATAAAGTTCGCTGAAAAATTTACCCTTTCCATCGTAAAAACGTGACTTTCTTGAGGTGAGGAATTCAATTCCAGCAGAATATTAAAAGTTTCTGTTTTGACCGCTCTACTTCAATATTTACGGTAAATCCACTGGTTGACTAGCGTGAAGATATTTCTCCGGAATCCATCTCCGTCTCCCGAGTTCAGTTAACCTAACGCAGGTAGGCTATCCGTGTGGCTGTGAATGCAGCGTAGGCTACCGTAAATGCAAACGTAGCCGTGACCGCACCAAGCGTCTGTGAGTGCTACGTCGATAGTCAACTTCAAAGGCAGATTTCTCCGTTTCTCACTTGGCGTGACAGGAGAAACCCGACTCCTTTGAATGTTGATATCTCAGTCATATGTCGTCCCATTCATTCCATATAGGTATCGTATCTTTATTATGAAAACATAATAACTCAATTTTGAAAATTTGCGACAAGCGACTGGTTTTGCCGTGGAGGGTCACATATTTAATTATTTTAGAAAAATACAGAGGGGACAAAAAACTGGAGGGCGCCGTCTTTTATTAGATCATTTCATCCAACGCTGGAGAGCGTGAACAAACAGATGTGATTAGTAGATGAAAAGCACGGAAAAGAATCAAACAGCACAAAAAAGGTGTCAGGTGCATGTGATTTATTTATTTATTTCTAAGGGACCACGCTCTGTCAGCACCAGGTGTGTTTTTAGGAGTAGAATCATGACCGTTCTATTTCCCGAACCCTCTCCACAGCACGAATGCGGCGGCAAACAGAATATCAATTTCACTGAAAGCTATACAGCCTTCAAAACCATCCCGCTTCCTTCAGTAGAACGGAAATATCGGACTGTTCCTGCATCTGAGCAAATTCGCCCAAAACCACTTCGGTTTCCCATGCAAGCAAATCTGATTTGCTGACATAGTGCTACACTTGCTTTGCAACAAGCACCGTGGCACGGAGCAAACTTACACATGCAGCCGAGCAGAGAAGATAACAAGCAGTAATGCTGCCTGTAATTAGAGGTGCGCGTTGTGCGTCGTCTCCTTTCATCCCTCACAGAAAGGCTGTTGGACGTGAAACGGATGCTCATTTAGCCTGTCTCGGGTTCCTCTGGACGTTATTACAGGTGGAGGAGAGGGGAGGAGAGGAGAGAGAGTCTATCGCTAGAGGCACAGAAACAAACCCAGCTCCTGTATGCTCATGAATGCAGAGCGGTGGTGGGCAATTACGGCTCTGAGCAGGCTGGGAACACTATAATTAACCTTGCAACTCACTGAAATGCTAGCCAGAAACAATGAGAAGGCCTGTGCTAATCACAACACACCATGTCTGCGCTCCGGATCCCTTGAGGGAGAAGACCAAAATCTCTTGGTGTGCTGAAGCATTACGAGAACTGGAACTAAGGGGCCAAGTCCAACCACTGAAAAACAACCCCATTGGAACAACTGAATTTAATGATTTTAAAGGGGTGTCCCAATATTTTTGGCATTATAGTGTATTCATTATCCAATTGTATCACATTGAAAGACATAATAGACAGAGCTTACACATTTGAGTGTAACTTGCACAACTTACGCAATTTAGCTACCCCGAATCCCTGAATCTTACTGTTATTTTACATTAGGTCCTGTTTCACGTTTGTAAAAAAAAATGTTTTGCTTTAAGAGTATGGACCATATGCAGAACGTCCAACGCTCGAACCGTTAGATACTTCCGCCTTTCACTACGGTACGCGTCTGGTGAATGACAGTGGTTTCCCTGGTCCGTCTGAGGTAATAATAGCGAACCAAAAATATAGTAATAGTAGTAATAGTTAATAACGTTTTATTAATTTTTTTAAATCATAATCACGTCGAGAATGCTGAAATATAGTAATCCTTTCGTTGTTTGATAATGGTGAGGAAAGAGTGACAACACGTTCATAAAAGACAGAACAAACCCAATGAAACAAATGCTCATTAACACCAGCCTCCACCAGTCGGCGTTACCATTAGTTAGCGTTAGCGGTCTGCCAGCTAGGATTAGTTAAGGTGTGCTTGGTTGATTGTGACAAGCTACATTATTGACCTAAATCTGAAAAAATGCCAAACAACTTACCAGAGACATGGTTTTTTATGATCCCGCAGAAATCAGGTAACGTTAGCTGAGGTAACTTAGCTGACCAAAACAACTTAACCTCATAGTTGTCAATGTAAGAGGAGGTGTATAACTGAAAACCTTTGTCCAGTCTGCTGTCTGGTGTTGTTGACCACTTGCAGATCCGGTGGACATCGAATGCAGAGATGTGGGGGAGCTCCTGCAGACATATTCTGTAAAAACGCTATTTGTTGAAATGAAAAGTAACACGAATTGTAGCATATTAAGCTACAGAATATTTACGAATAAAAGTAGCTTTTTCGACACTAATGAAGTGGAAGTGAGGGAGTGATTATTTGTCATTGTGAACATGACAAGCTAACAGCTAACAGCTAACAAGCACCCGGGGAGCAGTGCTTGGGGACGGTACCTTGCTCATGAGTATCTCAGTGGTAACTTTACCAGCCCTGGATTCGAACCTGTGACCTTCTGATCACAGAGAAAACACCCTACTGTTACGCCACCAACTGGCCCCTACTTTGAGATCTCCTTAAAGTCCAAGTTTACTTTTTGGGTTGTTAGCTACATTAGCACCTTTGGAAGGCCTGCTCATCATATTCAGCAGTTGCACATGCCATAGAAATATGTTTTTTTATTTTTTTAATACATACTTTCATACAAGAATTATGATAAACTGAATCAAAGCCTTCACGGCTGGATGCGCAAGTGGATGCTGTGCACAAATTAATTTATTCTTTTTGCATGTTTTTATTTCATTTGATATCACTTGCACGCTCTCAGGAGCGAATCAGGTTTACATTTCACTACATGCTGAACTTGTATAAACATTTTTGTGGCAATAGGAATCTTGAATGTTAAATTGTAAAGCCTGCCCCAGCTCAGATGAACCCAATCATATAGAGCAAGAAGGAGATGGAGAAGTGTCTGCCACTGGGTGCTTTGATTAAATTACTCATTCTGGTTTGGAAGGCAGAACAGAAAGGCATAAAAAATATTCAAGAGTGTTGAGCAGCGGTGGTGTGGTACAGTCCATGTAGAAGTGATTTATAGCTCGAACGGCATGAAAAGTATTGCCAAGCCATAATCAAACAAAGGCGAGGGAGCTCACGTGAGTGCCTGGTTTTTCGGGTTTGAGACTTTCTGAGAATACATTTAGCAATGTTCCACTATATGGGTTGTGCTGTTCTGTTCAGAGATTTATTTTGAAGCTGTGAACCACACTTCTTACAGCAGAGAGCCTAAACCTGGCAAATACATATTGAAAGTCCATGGTTTCATGTGTGTTCAGAACATTTTCACCACCTCAATATATTCTTGGGCTTTGTTCCAAAATAAATTTCTATTAGCATTGAAAGTGAGTGATTATTTGTCATTGTGAACACACCACAGCACAGAACACAGTGCACCACCACAAAATGTGACCTCTGCATTTAACCCATCCGTGAAGGAGCAGTGGGCAGCTAACAAGCGCCCGGGGAGCAGTGCTTGGGGATGGTACCTTGCTCATAAATACCTAAGTGGTAACTTTACCAGCCCAGGATTCAAACCTGCGACCTTCTGATCATGGGGCGAACACCCTACCGTTACGCCACCAACTGCACCCATTGTGCTGCATTTAGAAAAAGGAAATGAGGTGTGACTCTGTGGAAAACACAATGTCTGAGATTAATGTAACACACATTATCTTTACACTTCAAAATGGATATTATTTTGTCTGAGTTTTGTAGATATTTTAGATTTTTAGATATTATTTTTATGCTGTGCCCATAAATATCAACAAGTAACGCTTCTTTCATGCTGCCTGCCCCCACTCTCCCCCAAACCCACACAGACTGTGAACTGACTCTGTTGCACCTCTGCACTTTACTCATCACTGTCTTGTGATGCACACGCTGCTACACGGACAATCTCATCCATGCCACAAACTTTTCCAGGAATACTGTTTGTTTACAGACCGACTCTCCAAAGCACATTGCTGCTAATCTGAGTATGTTTACTGCAAAAGGTAACATTTTATTCCATGATTGTAACTGTAAAATTGTAATTGTAATTCTCTCCTCTTGACTGCTGCTAAAATACTTGAATACATTATTGAAACATTATTTGCACATACTAATGATTGTAATTTCTCTCCTCTTGACTGCTACGATACTGTCACAAGTAACTGAACATTCGTTCATCCGTTATCTGAACGGCTGAATCCCAACCGGGGTCGCGGAGGCGACCGGAGCCTGTCCCAGGAACTACGGGCGCAAGGCGGGGACCAACCCTGGTCAGGCACCAACACACCGCAGGACACACACTCACACAATCACACATTCACTCACACCTTACAGGGCCAGTCAAGAGTCGCCATTTAACCTATGTTGCCTGCTTTTGGACTGTGGGAGGAAACAGGAGCACTTGGAGGAATCCCACGTGAACACGGGAAGAGCATGCAAACGCCACACAGAAAGGCCCTAACGGTCGACCGGGGAATCGAACCCAAGACCTTCTCAGTGTGAGGCGGTAGCGCTAACCACTGCGGCTTCGTGACGCGTTATTGAACATTATTGTATATATCATCGGTTGTGGTTTTCTCTATTTGACTGTTCAACTTCATATTCAACTGTTGCTAATCATATGCATATACAATGCAAAAAAGATAATTCCAGTCTCTTTTCTACGTCTAGTTTAGAGCTTCTATATTTTTATAGTGTATGCATACAGTACTGTGCAAAAGTTTTAGGCAGGTGTGAAAGAATGCTGTAAACAAAGAATGCTTTCAGAAATATGAATAATGATTCTTTATTTTTATCAATTTGCAAAATGCAAAGTGAGCGAACAAAAGAAAAATCTAAATCAAATCAATATTTGGTGTTACTACCTTTTACCTTCAAACCAGCATCAATTCTTAGAGGTACACTTGCACAAAGTCAGGGGTTTTGTAGGATTATAGTCATTATATTATTTTGTAGGATTATAGTCATTATATTATTTTGTAGGATTATAGGATTATAGATCTGTGGTTAGTTCTCCAAGATGTTTGGAACAACCTACCAGCCGAGTTCCTTCAAAAACTGTGTGCAAGTGTACCTAGAAGAATTGATGCTGTTTTGAAGGCAAAGGGTGGTCACACCAAATATTGATTTGATTTAGATTTCTCTTTTGTTCATTCACTGCATTTTGTTGATTGATGAAAATAAATGATTAACACTTCCATTTTTGAAAGCATTTTTTGTTTACAGCATTTTTTCACACCTGCCTAAAACTTTTGCACAGTTCTGTATATTTGTGCTGGCTCTAAGTTCCTTATTTTTTTTATTTATGTATTTGCTCACTCTATGTGCCTTATTTCATTGTTGTACTGTGTAGTCTGGAGCCATGTTGTCTCGTCTCTCTCTATACCTTCATACAGCAGAGATGACAGTAAAGTTTACTTCGACTTTTGACTAAAACTGACACTTTCAACATGTTGTGGTGTGTGAATTTGCTTGTAAATATTTGCAGCATAATCAATATAATTTTTAATAAAGAGGAATGTGTTGTTCATGCCATGCAATGCAAAAAGATATGAAGGCGTACAGTTCATTTCCTAAAAAATAAAAAGTCTAAAATATGAAAATGACGCTTAAAAAACCCCCAGCTTCAGCTTTATTACTCACGAGGAAATTAGAAAGCTGTGAAAGTTTTTCTAACCTCCTCCCTTCTTTGTCTTCTTTCCTCTCCCACTTTCTAATAATGAAGTCTCATCTGCTTGTTAATTAGCCTCACTTCATGTGGCTGGCTGCTGGGCCGTGTGTGTGTGTTCAGTACGAGTGATGGTGTGTTATCACATGGGTGCTCAGGATCAGTGTGATGGTTGGAGACCCCCCCCCTCCTGTTAATAAGGTGACAGGGATTAAAGATAACTGGCAAAGCCAGTTGAGGAAATGAAAGGGGCGGACAACAAACATGCAGAGATTACGGGGTCTTCGGCGATTATGGCCGAGCTTTACCTCGCAGGAAGCGAGTGATTGATTGGCTTTCATAAACCACATCGAGAGTGCATTTCTACCTCCCACAGTCTTCAGACGAAACATTACCAGCCAACCAACACAGGAAATGAGCATTTAATGGTCAAAGCTTCAGTTTTTGAAGACAGGGGCAGTAAAGAATCTGCACTCACTACGGTTTTTAGTAATTTTTCATCTTTTTCTATTTTCCTTTATTTCCAGTAGATCAAATTATATAATAATAATAATATAAAATAATGATTTCACTGAACTGGAAGTTAAAATCATATAATAATATGTCAATGTAAATTATTATATATTATTTGATGAATACAACATAATGTATCAATTTTAGGGTACCAAGTCAATGTGAATACAAATACATTTTTGGAGCGTTTTAAAGAGCATGCTAAAAATTTAGACACAAATCTTTTTTTTCTTCTGTTAAAGAATAGAAAATGGTATGTAGGAGAGCTGAAAAAAGGGTTTTAAAAGGCTAGCTGTGTAATGCAGGAACTGAAAAGAACATGGGTGATGAACATCAGGGAAATAAATAAATAAATAAATAAATAAATAAATAAATAAATAACTTGGTCTTGGCGGGTAAATGAAAAATTTACATAAAGTGTGCAAGCATAACAGAAGTGAATGACTCTCGCTCTGTCTTTTAGTGTATATGGGAGGGTTGTTAAATGGGAACTTAGAAAACATGCAGATGTGGCACAATGTGACATTTAAAACGAAACATAAAGTGTACAAACACATAAAACAGTCAAATCTGATGCTTCCAGGGAGACCCATAAAAGGCTATATGTACAATTCGACAACGATTGGGATGAAAAGGTAATATGAAAATGAAAAGTCTGTGATTGTCATTGTGAACACACCACAGCACTGCACAAAGTGCACCACAATGAAATGTGACCTCTGCATTTGACCCATCCGTTAAGAAGCAGTGGGCAGCTAACATGGGCGAATAGGCTGCCTTCAGACCACGGGGCGAACGTCCGACCGTTACACCACCACCTGTATATTGAGTTATCATGAAAAATAAATAAATAGATGAATAAATAAATACATAGAATAATTTGACACCTTTGGTTCCTGGTGAAGATAATGCTGATATTACTACATAATGTACCCTTTTGATAATAATGAAGGCTGCAGTCTTCATTATTACTGTAAATAGGCAGTCGCGAAGAGCTAAAGCAATGCATTTAAATCAAAAGTGACAGCCAGAGAGAATTTCACTGGTGGTGTAACAGTAGCGACATAAATTCAAAAGTAAGATTGATTATTTTTCATTCCGTAAGAAAAAACAAAAATGCATTACTAAACCCAAATAGAATTTAAAAAACCACTGCATGGCTTCGGTGTGTCACAAATATTTGATATTTTTTATTTTCATCTATTGATTCTTTTCTGGACCGGGTAGCACACAGATTTATCATGCATCTATTATTTATTACTCTATTTATTTATTCAGGTACTGATATTGATTAATTAATTTCTCCTTCTGTCTTCATATTATTTATTAATATGTGCATTGTGTGATAATTCATTTTCTGGATCTCTGATATGTCTGTACTGCCTTTCCACAGAAAGAAATATGATTATGGGAAGTTGTTTTGACTGAGGCTTGACTTCTAGGAATTTCAAGTAGATCCTGAACGTTCCGTTCTATCACATGATTATTTTATGGTTTCTTAGTTGATGTTGCTGTTTTTTTGATGCAGCTCTGTAGTAAGTAAGTAAGTAAGTAAGTAAGTGTACAGTGAGGGAAAATAACGTCCTCCAGAATCAAAGATGCAACGGGACAGCAACCCAACTCAGGAAATATCTATATCTCCAGAAATATATCCCATTAATAGGCATACACATAGACCTTAACAAAACATATGCTCGCAATATACCTAGTGTAGTTATGTACTAGATGTGCAATGTTGTTGTGTAATTACGGTGTGCTTCTGTATGCTATCATGAATATTTGAATGATCATAGATTATCATAAAATAATAGCAAAGTAGAAAAAAATCCTCAATTTCAATTTGACGCGAACATTACACGACTGTAAAGCAGCAAATGTGAATTTTTAAAAAGCTCGAGCAGTGGAACACGCAGGTGAGATGCTGTTATAAAGAACTGTCCCTGACACATTCTCTATAAGAATTAGCAGAATTAATTTTAATTTCATAATTTTTATAAAGGTGGCATGATGGCGCAGTGGCTAGCGCTCACACCAAGAAGGTCCTGAGTTCGAGCCCCGGGTCAGCCGTGTGGCCGTTTTGTTTTGATTAACATTGTTGCTGTTGGAAAGTCATGACGATAGAGGTGTAAACCTGGGTTTTAAGCAGGTTGAAATGTTGATTTTCATGTTCTGAGCTGCATTTACAGCTACTGCACTGTCCTCCTGATTAACACACACATATATGTGTGCACACACTACCAGAGCTGTGTCAGAACCATGCTGTTTTGTGGGGGTGTGTACTCTTACAATTAATAAATAAAATAAACTAATGACTGGTTTTCTTTATCAGTTTAAGTTGTGTTTCATTCAGGAACATTCTACCAATTCCTTATTCTACAGCGTCTACAAGCTAGTCAGAGGCCTTAGGTGTTCTAAGTGTTGTGGCAATAATGCAACAATGTGGTGAAAGAAGACGTACTTTTAATACTTAAGTATTTTTTCAAACAAGTACTTCAGTACTTTAACTTAAGTAAAAATTTGACTGTACAACTTTCACTTGTATTGGAGTAACATTTGACTAGTGGTATCTGTACTTTCACTTAAGTAACGAAGTCAGCTACTTTGCCCACCTCTGTGGGTTAGCATGCAAGCAATAGCACTGTAATGTCAGTGACATTGTCAGCCATTTCCTTATGCATACAGTAAAAATTAAAAAAAGACATCCTTCACCTCTCAAATCCTGGACAAAGACATGTTTCAGTCTTTTACACCAAAAGAAACGTTCTACACTCTGCTATACAAATTTGGTAGTAATGCAATAGTAGCGAGGCTCGAAGGAGCACCACTCTAATAGTGACCTCTATCAACCAATTTGCTATTGGGATGTTTTACACAATATCTTCTCTCACAGCACTCTAGAGAGATCATGCAGGGCATCAAGGAATGCATTTAGCGGCTCAAGGGTGAAGTGGCCCTTACATGAACCGATGGCATCTCATGGTGACAGAAAGAAAGGTCAGAATTTTCTCTCAGTTGTAAATGCAAGATTGAGCAGGAGTAAAATGTGGAGAGGGCACGGGTGAAAAGTAACTTCTGCTGCATTCATACTATTTAATGGAGTGTTTTCCTTCATTTTCAAAATGTGCCTGATCAGAAACCGTGAAGTGGTAAATTGTGAAACGCAGTAAGTGGTTTCTAGAGAAAATATTTCCCTATAAGTGTTCCTTCGGCAAGAAGATGATTTTAAAAATTGATGCATGGGGAATTTACTTTGGATATGGCTGCTCACAGAGTACATAGAGTATTAGGACAGATATTTGAAATTTAGAGTAAAAGTTTCCATGCTGAAAATAGATTTATTAAAATATTTCTTGACCAGCCTTAAAACAGTGATCAGCCATAATGTCATGACCACTGGCAAGTGATGTGCATAACATATTACCTTATTATAATGGCACCTGTCACTGAGTGGGATTTATTTGGCAGCAAGTGAAGACTCAGTCCTGGACATTGAGGTGTTGGAAGCAAAAAGTAAACAAGGGTAAGAATTTGAGTGCCAAATTGTCATGGCAAGACGACTGGGTCAGCGCATCTCCAAAACTGCAGCTCTTGTGGAATGTTCCCTACCTGCTAAAAGTGGTCACTGGTGGCAGGAGACTCACTGGCGTATTTGGGGTGCACAGGCTGGCCTTTATCGTCGTATCCCATAGAAAAGCTGCATTTGCTCAAGTAGCCGAAAATATTAATGCTGATTCCCACAGAAATGTATTGGAACACCCAAGGCATTGCTGATAGTTTCATATGTGGCTGTGTAGCCAAAGTCATACTCATCATACCTTCTCCTCCCTTCCCTGCAGGTCATCTACTCCAGGAGATATAGGGCTAAAGCAACCGGGATCATAAAGGACTTGTCTCATCAGCTTCTGCAATCGGCCAGAAGGTTTCCGTAGTATCATTGCCAAAACAAGGAGACTCAAGTGGAGTTTCAGGTCATTTGATTCCTCAATCAAGACATGCCCCCCTCCCCTTCATAGTGTTACGTTCATGATCACTGTACAGCAACCCATTGTGATATATTTCATATTGTCTGTCACATTTCATAGTCTTCATCTTCTTATTACTTTTCAGGCTGCTACACTGCAAAAAATGAAATCTTAACAAGCCAGAAAATCTTAAAAATAAAAAATACATCTTGTTTTTTTTTATTTTAAGATTAACTGACTTGACTAGACTTTTACGTGTAAGATAAATAATCTAATTTTAAGAAACGTTGGCTACAATTATCTTATTAAGAAAAATGTACTGATTATAAGAACTTCTTAAAGTGAAATAAGAAATTTAATTAAGACAACTGAACGGTTCTCATGCTCTCCACTACGAGTTAAGAAATTCATGACAACTTCGCTTATTTTAAGAATATTAGAGCTAAAAACATGGAAAAATGTAAATATTTTTTTTTGGTTTAGGAGATCTTAATAAGATAAATGTTCTCACTATATTGGCAGGTAATTTTGCTTGATTCTGGAACCTTTTGTCTTATTTTTTGTCCTTTTTCTTATTTTCTGACACTGATTTTTTGCAGTGTACACTTTTATACGGGTTCTACGCTGTTTACACTGTTGTGCTTTTTTCATATTTTCATATCTTATCTTTTTAATTTGTATTCATTGTTTGACTTTTATACTTTTCTGTGGTTCTAATTCTTTCTTCGCAGTCAAGAAAGAGCGGTTCAGGATACATTTCACTGCGTATTGTACTTGTATAATCATGGATGTGACAAATAAATTTGAATCTTGAAATTATTAGGCATCATAATGGTGTGGCTGACTGGTGTAAATCTGTATTAAAGGAGAACTTTGGGTAATTTCAGCATTTTGCGCTATTGTCCGGTGTCACGGAGTGCTGTCAATAGCGACAAAAATGACAAAATTGGTGCTGCCTAGCTCTTGTAATGACATTTTGAGCCTGTTTAAAGGGACTAAAAGCATGTTTAAAACCTGTCCCGAGTGGTTAGCGTTATAGTTTCCAGGGTGCAAACACTAGAAGGAGCATAAGTTTGTGTAGGCAGCATCAATTTTGTCGCTACTGACAGCACTCCGTGACAACAAACAAGCTACATGTTGAAATTACCCGAAGTTCTCATTTAATGTATCAGGTAGGCTGCACTAAAAAGCTACACAAAAATTCAGTATCAGACAGTTTCTTATGGACCATCCTTGGCTGTAGAAACGTCCATGAAATCTCCACTGGTGGGCGGATCAAAATAAAAACACCTCTCAGCTCTGTCTCCTTCATGCATAATGCATGAGTGGAAATTGAATCAATTAATTTGAAAGGACATGCGGAATTGATGGGCTGACCATGAAAGTTAGTTGGCTAGCGCAACGATCGACATACGAAATGCTAAGGAAAAAAGGAGGAAAATGCTATTATATTAAATGTCATGTAAGCAGATGTATAAAACATGTCACAGGCATGTTCATATGAAATACATCCATCTGAAAATGACTGTGACATGTTTCATACATCAGCTCTCAGGCATGTTCATATTGGTGTAAAGGTGTTATTGCTGTGGGTTGTGTAAATGTCATGGAGATATTCACAGCGGTTTGACTGGTGTCAATGCTCCATAGGACTAATAAAGATAATATAGTGACTGTTCATTCATAAAAATGAAAAATATTGCTACATGCTGCAAATCCAACATGAGTTAGACGACTTATCTTGTGGCTTATCTGCACACAAATCTGGTTTTAGAATAAAAAGCTTTGAACTTAGTGGAAGTTACCTGTGTTAACAGCATTGATGACAATAATGCAATGTATCTGCAACAGGATTTTATTTTGTAGCTTTAGCTTGTAAATGATTCATAGAATTTGATGCTTTCACACCACAAGATGTTTGACTCCTCCAGTATCAGTTTAAAAACAAATAAGTGTAATACTCCAAAATATTTCTCAGAAATGTCATAGAATAATGAGCTGTAACACAAACCCCTCCAGAATGAGAAATTGTTGTCAGTCGTGTGCTTTCAGATGCAAACTCAAACGGCCAATAAAGTAACCCTAATTTTCTGTCCTATTCCCAGCCACAGAATTCAGTGCACAATTTGCTGTCCATTTCGCTGTTATTCCCATCACTGCACCCGAAGAGACTGCAATTACCTGATATCTTGTAACAGATGTGTTAAAATTGTCCACTGCATGGGGTTTCCGAGAGTAGTATTGAAAACCACTGCCTTTAACAGACAGGATGCCTCCATGCTGAAACACATAACAGGTGACACTCCAAATGTGAAAATGAATGGTCTTCGGAAACATTTCCAAATGTTTTCATTTTCATTTGACTGTAGTGCTTTTTAACTCAGTAGGTTACATTACTCACACTATTGATAGTAAAATTATCATCAACTGAGATTTAATACATTAAATATTATGGTCTTTTTTTTAACACGCTTAAAACCACTTATTTCATTTTTATAAACCTTGCCATAAATACCTGGACTGGTAAAGGTACCACTGAGGTACGCTACTGGTCAAAAATTTGGACACACCTTCCTATTCAATGTTTTTTCTCTATTTTCATTACTATTTACATTGTAGATTCTCACTAAAGGCATCAAAACTATGAATGAACTGTGTAAGGGCTATTTGACCAAGAAGGAGAGTGATGGAGTGCTGCGCCACATGACCTGGCCTCCACAGTCACCTGACCAAACCCAATCGAGATGGTTTGGGATGAGATGGACCGCAGAGTGAAGGCAAAAGGGCCAACAAGTGCTCAGCATCTGTGGGAACTCCTTCAAGACTGTTGGAAAACCATTTCAGGTGACGACCTCATGGAGCTCATCGAGAGAATGCCAAGAGTGTGCAAAGCAGTGATCAAAGCAAAGGGTGGTTATTTTCAAGAATCTAAGATAAAACATGTTCTGGGTTATTTCACACTTTTTGTTTACTACATAATTCCATATGTGTTCATTCATAGTGCCTTCAGTGAGAATCTACAATGTCAGTAGTCATGATAATAAAGAATAAAACATTGAATGGGAAGGTGTGTCCAAACTTTTGACTGGTAGTGTACTCATGAGCAAGGTACCTTCCCCAAGCACTGCTACCAGGTTCATAATAACAAATAATGACAAATAATCACACATGTTCACTTCTATACTATCAGCAATTATCTAAATAATACTAAACTTAAATTTGTTTCGTAAATTCATACTGCAGTGCCTTCTGGTGTATTTAATCCAATGGTATATTTATACATCTGTTTCTACAGTGAAAACCAAAAAGATAAATACAAGAACATTTAAATTGTTAAAACTGATCCATTGCCTTGTCAGAAAACAATTCTGTTAAAAGTGCAATCACACCTGAACATGCTGGTGCAGAAACAGAAGACTAGCAAGGTAAAACTGACCTGTCGTTCAGCAGAATTCTAGAGCAGGCTTTCACTTTTCAACCATTACACAGTAATTGAGGCAATGCAATATTAGGTTGGTTTATGGTTGGAAATAAATTGCATAGCATTTAAGGTAAGGCTATATTTCTGAAAGCAAACAGGAGGTAATTTTACCTGTTTTATATGTCCACTAAAACATCAAAAAATGCATAATGGCTTTGGAAAAATGTGGAAGTCATTAGTCACATTCATATGCATGCAGAATTTGACTATAGGACTATAAGACCTAAAGGAGAGTCTGAAATAACAGCCAATTAGTCACTATTCATTCTGCACAATGAAGAAATTACATTGATTACGAGATCCCACAATATGTACATTTATTGCTTTTTAGCATTTGACTTTATAAACACCAGTGCATAATTTGAAATGAAGTTTATTTTCTTTATTGTCTCAAATGCTGCGCAAATAACATTATTTTGACATCTTGTTGAGGATTCATGTTTAACATCATTATGTATCTAAAGCTTTTCCTTTTCAAGATTCAAGATTCTTTATTTGTCACGTGCAAATTATACAGGTACAACATGCTGTGAAATGTATCCTGATCCGCTCTTTTAACTGTGCAATTAGGAAGTTTAGAAAAATAACAAAATAGAGATACAAATACAAACTTAAATAAGAAGGTCAGGGAAATAAGACAAAAAAAACAAAACTATATCTTATATACAATAAGGTACATAAAGTTACATATGTGCAGACCTATATTAGACTACATTAGACTTATATCCAAACCTATAAGACTGCAAGAAACAGAGCTCTTTGTCATGGGGCTGCTGATGATAAGGGAATAAACTGAATGAAAAGCTGTATTTTAAATATAACAAATGTAATATGTCATGGACTACGAGGCATATAGTTTGAAAGATTTGATCAACATTTAACTACCAGTGTCCTAAAGACAGGCACGTTCCCTTGATGGCATTTTCCTGTCTGTCCCTTCAGCAGACAGTAATACATTAAATTAGGAAAGGATTATTAGAGGAAACTGGCATACTTTAATCTTATAATATCCCTCCAGCGGCCTCATCTCACAGTCAGGCTGCTGTAGCCCTGAGCAGAGCACTGAGGAAGATTTCGTGTAGATTAGATGAGTAGGGAAGACCTTCCCTATAATTCATTTGAGATTATCTAGGAGCAATACAAATCAGGCATCTAGCAGTCCTTCAGGTAACCTGCAGTCCACGTCTGAGCCTGTCTGTCCATCCATAAAGAAATGGAAAAACGCTTAAAGGGACAGCACAGAGGCATTTAATCCCTCAACGACACTGACTATTACGATTCAAGGGATTTAGGCTTGTTTCTTTCTTCCCGCCAGAAGAAGCTGTTTGGAGGAGTTTGTGAATTATAAGAGTAAGCTTTCGGTTTTAATGTAAGTGTTTCACAGTGATACGGCTGTGCTTAACAACCCAGAACCTTGTATGAACATCTTGAGATCCCCAACAAACTGACAAACAATGCCTAGTATTATGTACAGATTAAAATGCATGCATATACATGCAAATAAAAAATGGAAAACAGAACATGGAAAGACTCAAAATTACAATACAAGCAGAAGCAGAAGAAGAAGAAGAAATCAGCTGAAAGATAAAAAGATTAACACCTTCTTGAGAACCTGCAGTGTGATGAAGTAATAGGTATAGTAATTATAGTAATTGTAGTAATAACTACAAAGATTTCTTGAAGTACAAAAATTGCTATATTGAAGTGTAAATTACCAATTGATCAATTCTATCAGAATTGAACGCCTCCAACTTTATCAATTTTTCTTAATGTCTCCCTCAGTTCCCAGCACGACGTTTTCTAGTTTTCCCTAAGTTTTGTGTCGCGATACATTAAGTCACACTCTCTACGACTTGGCCTTCAACCACGAGGACGCATAAATGATATTTTTCACAATGTGAACACACGCATTGTGTTTGTTGGTGCACACAACTCTCACAGGGAAGTCCAACATTCACTAAAACGTTACAGTTCAGTCAGATCTTCCCATTTATTACAGACGAAACTTCTACTCACAGTACAGCCATTTACTTGATATTTATTTATTCCTGACGCGCGCCCACAGTGCTATTGTGCCGGAGCTCTCATATGGAACGCCCTCATGGCACAAATCTACTTCTCTCCCAGAAATGAGTCAAATAAGGGTTATAGGCCAAAATGAGTCCAAATGCTCAAAAATTGGCAAAACTTATAAAATAAAATGTTTGCGTTTTGGTGTGGAAGACTGTAGAACTACTTTTTTTCACACTACTCAGGAATAGATAACACAACTGATAAGGAATTGGATTGATTGAATCAACAAATGCATTGATATTGATAAAAATCTATCAATTCTCACCTCTATATAATGTACAGCATTAATGGTGACTGTGGATAACATTTAGAGCAGAAGCACCCCTTAGAGACAAAATTATCCTAAGAATATATTCTTCTGCATTTGAAGAACACTTCATCCTCCACTCAGTCAGTTTAAAATGAGGGTCTTTTGGTTAAAGTGACGAATTGCTCTCTAGACCTTTGCAGCATTTTAAAAGTCATGCAGAAGGGCTTGTTTATCCTTGTTTTCTCTGTATTTCCTTCCATAATGTGCTTTAAATTGCATATGCATTGTCAGTGTTGTGCCCTGAACCACTTAACGCAGCGAGAACAATGCATTTAAAACATTTTGCCTAAAAGCAATACAGTCAAAGGGGTCAGTCTTTATAGCCATTTTTATAACTGAACAAAGTTAAAGTTGTAAAAAGCACAAATATTTTAAAGATTCATGCGTTTCCATATTAAACATATCAAAAATAATTAGCATTAATTAGCATTATCATTTTTTCAGCACCCCTGATATACTTAGTAATGAACAGACATTCCATATACGTCTGTAAACTGACCAGCCACAATATTAAAACCACCTGCATAATATTGTGTAGACATGCACCAATCCGACTGTTTCAGTTCCAGCACCGATGCCGATGGGCTTTGGGTATCGGCTGATCCCGAGTACCAATCTGATACCAGTTTTTAATTAATTAGCTTTGTGTTGTATTGCATTTCTCTGTGAGGAGGAGGAGGCCAAGATTATTCTGTTATGCTATTAGGAAATACTTTACTTAAATACTGTTTTCCTGACCAAAACAATGTAATAATTACACACCCATTACTTATTATTAAAATAACGTCTCCAAAATTAAGACTTGAGGAGCACATCACTCTAATTACAAGGTAGGGCCTGGACATTTTTCAGCCAAACCAAGAGATGCTCAGGCAATTAGGATCTGGGGACTCTCGAAGCCAATTCAACATCTTGAAATGTTGGTCACATGCTATGTGTTACAGTGGTGACCTCATTCATAGTCTTCAACGATTTTTAAGTATCAGCTACATCCAGCTAGTCAAAGCATCACAATTGCCTTCTTGACAGTCTTCTTCCCACAGTGCATCCTGCTGCCAGCTCTTCCTCAGGTAAACAACACACGTGGCACCCAGCTGTCCACATGATCAAAGCAAAAGAAAATGTGAGTTATCACCCCAGTCCGCCTTGTTTTGATGTTAGATTGATCGGGCTCTGTTGCTCAGGGGATCACTGCGACAGTGTGTTTCTACACAGTCCTATATGCAGTAAGTTGCAATATACTGATTGTTATGGCAGCATTCTAGCTAATGGTGTAACGATATATCGATCTACATCGATCTGCACTGATTCAACTGATTCAATGATCAACACGCCCATAGCACTGATCCAAAAAGAACCCATCAGTTAGACATCATACATACTGTATCACCTTTAATATTGAACAGCAGATCAGCTTTTATTAAAAGAGATGATATTTTAGTTATTTTTAATGATTTGATATGAATAGGAGTGATGGAATCAGCGTATGATATTGTCTCCTACTGACCGTTGAATCAAATCGAAATCATATCATAACAGATGTTGTGTCCAAGTTTTCTTCCAGTTCTTCAATGGTAATGTTTGGCCTGACCAGATTAAGGCACACTCCTTGATTAAAGAAAAAATATTTATTAATTTAAATGGCAAAAAAAATTTGAAAGAAACGTATCGGTAAATAAATTCAAAAATATGTCCTTAACGAAAAGGTCTTTCCAGGCGATTTATAAGAAACAAAAACAAAAGGAGGTGGTTAAAACAGTATGTGTTGGCCAGCCTCCCATTACCTTTCGGCCATCTTGTGACCTCTACCCCCCCACCACGTCATATACTCCTCCACGTCATAAGACCCTCCTCCAAATTAGATAAATAAAAATGATAATCCACCCCTTTTGTAAATCAAACCTCGTATTGAACCCAAATGCTATTTTATATTATAAATTACAAAATGGCTATAACAAGAGACTTCAAATCACTGTCCACTAAATTGATATTTGCATGTTTCTAATCATATCCAGAATTTTTCAGCAGTTTGTAATACAGTAGCTTTTCTGTTAAATCGAATAAACTTGGGGCAGCCATGAATCTGTCAGCAGTTCACCTGCGTTAGGTTAACTGAACTCGGGAGACGAAGATGGATTCCGGAGAAATATCTTCACGCTAGTCAACCAGTGGATTTACCGAAAATATTCGAGTAGAGCGGTCAAAACAGAAACTTTTACCATTCTCCTGGAATTGAATTCCTCACCTCAAGAAAGTCACGTTTTTAGGATGGAAAAAGTAAGTTTTCCAGTGAAATTTATTTACAACAGTACAGTATAGACCTTCCCTTGTTTCAAAACACTAAAACCAAAAAATCCAAAATTTTACCTCATGCAACATAAACGCTCGTTTTTCTCGGAAACCTCTGTTGCGACAAGCGACTGGTTTTGCTGTGGAGGGTCACATATTTGTATGGTACAAGCAATGGCATACCAGGAAAGCCAGAAGGCACACACTTTCAGATGCTATGACCCAGTTGTCAAGCCGACAAAATTTGACCGGTGTCAAAGTTGTTCAGATTGGTGCCCTTGACTATTTTTTCCTCCTTCAAACACATCAACCTCAAGAACCAACTGTTCACTCGGTTGCCTAATGTATCCCACCCCTTGACAGGTGCCATTGTGACATTGTGCCAGGATTTTTAGTGTTGAGGCTGATTGGTGTATATTATGCATGCAGACTGAGCCCGTCAGATACTTGAATGCGTTTTTGCACATGGAAAGCATTTTCTTCCCATTTCTTCATCAAAAAATTGATCGGAATCTAAAAGCACACAGCATCTGGATCATTTTAAATGGTTAGGAATTCTTTTAGTTTCTTTTTTTAAATGCTGAAAGCATAATTGTAGACTGTTTGAACCTGATCATAATTACAAATCATTCACTCCCGGCTGCACTGAATAAGCCACTTTTATCCCAAGACTCATATCCCAAGTGAAAGTCTATCAGCATTAATAGCACACCCTGTCATTTCTAAAGGAATGGTACGACTCATATCTCTTTTCTGGTATAGTAACCAAAAGGAGTGTATTGCCTTTGTGATGTCAGTCATATGGATTGCCCAGATGATTGTAACACCTTGCATTATAAGGTTCAAAAGCCTTTTGACAAATTAGAACAAAGTATTCTTGCCAATTGTCAACCTCCAGAGGCCACACACTAGAAAGCGAGAATGGTATGACATGAGCAAAATGTGCAAAATGAACTTTGAAAATGAATTTGAAAGAAACACACATTAGACCTTTGTAAAAGCACTGCTGATAGCTAGTGGAACTTTATCATGTACAGCTTGGTGCATAAGCTTCAATGACCTAACACTGAAATGTCTTCCTCAAATGGATGTTTAAAACTGTGGATGATATCATTAATGATCCTTTGCAGTGACCTCAAAAACCTGAACATAAATCTTTTTGCTTTGATCGTTCCACACAGTCCACAAAGCATGAGGTCAGACAATTCGCCCAAACTATCAGTAACATCCCTTTTTTGACAAATCAATGCCGATTTTAATTATTCACCAGTCGAGTCGAGTGTATTACTCCTTGGCAGAAATTAGCCCTGGATCAATGTCAACACTTTTCAGACTGTGCTAGGAAACACTTCAACACAGTGTTTTTCCATATTATGAAAAAAATCCCTTTTTCTGTTTTTTGGACATCCATTTGGGTCTGTACTATACTCAAAAAAATTTTAAGGTTGATTTCAAAAATCGTCAGTTGTGTTAGTATTTATGAATATCAGAAATCGTGTGCTTAAACGAGTCCTCTTGATTTCTCCCCTAACTCTGCATCACAGTAGGGGACATTTGAACAACTCCACCCTCCTATCGGAGAAGCGCCGCCCACCAGGTAGAACTGCTAGCGCTTCCTGATCCGCCACATTTTCTCGTAAATGTTAACTTAGGAATCGCAATGAAAAAGTTTTCCGGCGGAGTGTTGTGTTGAACATGTACGGCTGTATGGATGGTCTGTTAGTAGCAGCCATGTCGATAATTTTCAGGTGAGGTAAACTCTCGCCGTGTTGTCTACACCCTGTTCTGGAGTGGGCCGTGTGTGGGCAGCAGCAGATCATGTGCATTTAGGAATACTAATGAGAAACAGCCTGTTCTGAAAGGGACTGAAATAGAGGGGTAAAAAGCAGGTGAAAACGCCTAATCTGAGAGGTATTTTCAGCAAACTACTAGTGTTAATTTTATCGCTTATTTAGTCTTAGTCTTAGCCTTGTGTCAAAGTTCCTTATTAGTCTTAGTCATATTTAGTCATTCACATATCAGTTTTTGTTAGTCATGTTTTAGTCGACTAAAAGTCTCAACGTTTTAGTCTAGTTTTAGTCAAACGAAAACTCAAGGTATTTTAGTGAAGTTTTCGTCAAAACATTTTAGTCTTTTTTATTTTTAATTTCAGAGATTTTTTTTGTTTATCATTCCAGTTGAATTGTGTTCCACACCGCTAAAATATTGATTAAATGTAATAATAACCTCTGGCGCAAGTAGTTGCATGTAGTTTTGCGGCCGGAGGGATGCAGGAACACGACGTAGACGAACTGCTGGCACAAACACATGACAGGGGGTCTGGTGGTCTCTTGTGCAGATGAAAACGAGGAGGGAGTTTTTGTTTCGTTTTTATTTCATGCAAAACATTTTAGTCTCGCTTTCATTCGTAAACAATAAGGCACATTAACACAGTCTTAGTCAGTATTTTTAGAACAGTCTCGTCATCGTCTCGTCTTAGTCGTGGGAAAGAGGGTCATTAACGAACACATTTCGCCTCGTCTCGTCTGACGAAATTAACACTACAAACTACTTTAGAGACACGTTTAGTGGAGCTCATAGACCTATATGATGGTGGTACAGTGGTTAGCACTGCTGCCTCTCAGCGAGAAGGTCCTGGGTTCGAACCCCGGGGACGGCTGCAGGGCCTCTCGTTGTGGAGTTTGCACGCTCTCTCTGTTCTCTGTGTTCGCGTGGGTTTCCTTCAGGTGCTCCGATTTCCTCTCACAGTCCAAAAAGCATGCTATATAGGTTGACTGGCACCTGTAAGGTGTGAATGGGAGTGTGATTGTGTGAGTGCGTGTGCTCTGCGGTTGCTGGCGTCTGCTCAGGGTTGTTCCCCGCCTTACGCCCGTAGTTCCTGGGATAGGCTCTGGATCCCCCGCGACCCCAGTTGGGATTCAGCGGTTCAGATAATTAATGAATGAAAGAATGGGACCTTTAATACCAAACAACAGAGTGTTAATAAGGTGTTGAATACATTTGTATTAGGAGTGTTGACAAGACTTGTACCGGCAATTACAAAACACTTGTGTGAAACAGATTCATGCTCCTAGTTTAATTGTGTCAAAGCCCTTTTCAGTTTCATTTCATTTTCACAAAATATTGTGTGGGATGAAAATGCATATTAAGTACATCTATTAAATATCAGGCTGTTTTCCCCAATTTTATTGGGGATGTGCAATACACAAGAGCAGAAGGCAGGAAGATAAATCTGTTACAAGAGTCTACAGGGTATTTTGATACTTAAATAGAATTGTCACAGCTGTTCCGTTTGATTAAACTAGTGTTGGAAATAAGGATCAAAAAAAGGTTTCAGGCAGATTTAAAGGAGCTATATGTAAGAAATTTATGGCAATAAACATAAACTGAAGCTAATATGTCAACAGAGATTAATGAATCATGTTAATTTGAAATACTGATCTCACTGACAACATTAGTGCAGCCAGAATGTTTACATTTAAAAATTTAACACACAGATCATGTTTTTGGTTTTGTGTTTTGGCCTGTAGCGCCACCCACCCATCTCCCAACCACAAAGTCAGTAGCATTTCGGGATCCAGGTTGCCAGTTAGCGCTGAGCTGCAGCTACAAGCATTCTGGATTACAAATGTCTGATGTTACTAAAACGAAAAGGCCTCGCTATGACTCTCAAAAACGTTTTGACCAAAGCATGAACAAAACGAGGATCAGCATAGCAGATGCATTTGAAAGATGGAGACGGCTGAAAGCGGAGAGGAAATTGAAGACAGATTCCGAAGTGTTAATTTTCTACTAGACAGGTAAGATTTAGTCAAGGTTGGATAACTTTTATCACCACTAAACGTAGGGATGAATATTTCAAATATTTTCAACAGTTGAATAAAGTTATTCATGTTCGATCACAGATTGTAGCCCATGTGCAGGTGAGTCACTGAACCGACTGAATTGTTTGAGAAACAAATGCGGTGACTTGTGATGGCTAACACCAGCATCGTGTTACGCTGAGACAGTGTGGTAACATTGCAGACATCAGCACGCTAATTATGGCAATACGAAATGTAACATTAGAAACTAGATTGGCCAAATATGAGGATCTGCCAACCTATTAGGCAACCTCAAGACTGGGGAGGAGGAGGGGAAACAACGCGCTACCATGTTTTGAATTTGACTGCAGTACCAGTTTATATATATCACCAGGTAAGTACTTCTAAGACAGTTTTAGGTAGAGATATAGCCGATCCGATATGTGGATGGTATCGGTCCAATGACTCACTCAAACGGCTGGATCGGGTATCGGTGTCATTGGGCCGTTCTATGGAGCCGATCTATAAATGCGTGTACGCTCAATTTGTTATGCATGGGAAGTGGCACTGCGGTAAAGTAGAGCTGAAAGGATTGTTCCAATAACTTGAATAATTCTATTACAAAAAATGGGCAAAGCAATTTTTCTAGAATCGAAGCTTGGTTTAATTAATTTTACTCGCTAGAGCATGCGCTGCGCCGCTTGTATTTCATACGGAGGCTTAATCGTGACACACAACGTTTTCAGTTGCGCGATCAAGTCAAGACCTGATCCCTTCTGCATGTGAAAGTATTTGTGAGATGTTTCGGAGTTATTCTGGAACACACGCCTAGCGCTTCATTGTGACGCGACTCCGTGGCGCGCGCAGAGGATTGTGGGAAATGTAGTTCTCTGCAAAAGCAGCTCATTTTATAGGCCAAATTGGTTCAAAATGACAAACTTAAGTATTTCATTTTCAATTGATCACATTTTTTTCAATTTTATAATGTTATAGTATAATCAATAAGAAAGAAGAAATATTTATATGTCTAAATGAACAATTTTTGAGAACAAATAATTTAGCATATACATGTGTGTGAAATTATTACATTGTTTTAGTAGGAAAACAGTATTTAAATCAAGCATTTTCTTAAGCATAACAATAATCTCAGTCATGTATTCAGACATTTTAAAACATTATTTTATGTTTAAAAAAAGACTGTGACTGTATCGGATTTGTATCGGTATCAGCAGATACCCAAATTTACAGTATCGGTATCGGACGTAAAAAAAAGTGGTATCGGCCCATCTCTAGTTTTAGGTAGAGCTGTGAGGATCCAGGATACTGCTGGATTGGGGAGTTATATTTCTGAACAATATAGAGCTAGCTCATGAATCACAGGACATGTTGAAATGCTTGCTTCATTATGCAAAGATTCTCCGCCAACAAAGGCAACAAATGACACACAATCTGAATTCCAATTAAACCTCTTTCTTTCAAAGATTTTTAAGAGACTTACGACATCCAATCTGGAGCAACCACACAGACTTTCTTTAAAAAGTAGGTTGATACGATTGTACCGATCATAACCTCTCCTACGGTGTGCAATCAAAAATCTAATTTAGACAGAAATGAAACTTGCAATGTAATTTGGAAGCTGATTTGCTTGCAAATGTGCAACGGGAAAAGATGTCATGCTGTCAGTCTGGAAGACCAAAATACATTTTGCCAGTTAGTCCACAGCCAGTGTACCCATCTTAACAAGACTCCCACTGTTCTGTAGCAACGCTGTAGGCCAAATGCAGTTTTGTGATTTTCTTTTTTCCTCTGTCATTCTCACACCGCCTCTAGGGACGTTTGCCCTTCACATACCAGCTCAATGGGTATCCGTGTCTGCATATCAAAGGCTTTTTCAATGTTCTTGGCCTAGTGATGCCTAATGGCTTTACTGTGACATGTCAGCACTTGCTTCTAGCATGTGGTCAAATATAATTGGCAAGTGGGTAGCAATAGCAATGCACACGAAGCCTTGAATAATTCTGGCACAGAGGGAGAATTCATATACAGACATGAAAAATAAACTACAGATTCAGTAAGGGTCTCTTACACAATCTGTACTCTAAGTAAGTAATGTGCTATATTTGCAATATTTCTTAAAGCACATTTATTACCATCGCTTAAAAAGAAAATGCTATGTACAGCTCATAGGTCAGAGCATTTATGCCTCAGTTTTCTTTGCTTTACACTTAGCATATATTATTAGTTTGAGCAGTCAGATTTTAGACAGAAACCAAAAAATTCAGGTCACAACCTTAATAACCTTTTTCCCTGAATTTCAATCTCACTCAGAGAATTTATAAAACCTATGTGATTAATGAAAACGTAGTACTGGAGCAAGGCGTTTTTCATTTCAGATTATGACCATAATAGAAAATAATTGGGTGAAACTGATCTAGATCTTAGCCATTTATTCCTATTATATAGCAAAAACATGATTCTGAATGCTTAAAAATTAAACCCAGTGTCAGGGATCTGATGAGGATATGACGAACAGACAGACGCTTACAAACTTCCAGCGGCCGGGTTAGGCGGCTGTCGGATTGCTCGCGATTCGGACAGGGATCTGGTTAGGATGTAACGAATTGCTACTCGTTAGCCATTAGCCCTTGTAGCATGGTGGTTAGCCCAAATGCGGCTGAGAGCGCGAGTAGGAACTCACTATAGTGCATTTATGAGCTGTGTTCTTAAAAATGGTATGTCGTGTTTTGTGTCTTCACTCCAACCAAAAAACTTAATGTGACTCTCCACGGCAAAACCAGTCGCTTGTCGCAACGGAGGTTTCCGAGAAAAACGAGAGTTTATGTTGCGTGGGGTAAAATTTTGGATTTTTTGTTTTTAGTGTTTTGAAACAGTGGAAGGTCTATACTGTACTGTTGTCAATAAATTTCGCTGAAAAATTCAATTCCAGCTGAATGTTAAAAGTTTGTGTTTTGACCGCTCTACTTCAATATTTACGGTAAATCCACTGGTTGACGTGAAGATATTTCTCCGGAATCCATCTTCGTCTCCCGAGTTCAGTTAACCTAACGCAGGTAGGCTATCCGTGTGGCTGTGAATGCAGCGTAGGCTACCGTAAATGCAAACATAGCCGCGACCGCACCAAGCGTCTGTGAGTGCTACGGCGATAGTCAACTTCAAAGGCAGGTTTCTCCGTTTCCCACTTGGCGTGACAGGAGAAACCCGACTCCTTTGAATGTTGATATCTCAGTCATATGTCGTCCCATTCATTTGATATAGGTATCGTGATTTATGCCCTTTCATGAAAACATAATAACTCAATTTTGAAAATTTGCAACAAGCGACTGGTTTTGCCGTGGAGGGTCACAAATATAAAACAAATAGTTGTCAATGAATAGAGGAAAAAGTTTGATGTGATCGTGATATTGATTTGAGTCATGTTGCCCATCTATTTTCCCCTCATTTTAAATCCTAGTGTTTTACGGATGTAGGTTTGGCTGTTTTGCATTCTGCTCACACAGGTCTGGGTTTAAATGGCTATTGAGTATATTGACCCGATGTTGTGTGACTTCAGTGACCTTAACATGCAGCAACTTACGACCCAAACACATTCTGTTTAATTTTGTTCTTGTGATAAACTCGCAGAATATTCTCATAAAAGCATCAAATAAAATGCTGAATACTATTCTACCAAATCAACAAACAGTGAGTAATGGTTTCTACTTAAAATAGATTTGCAGTTAGACTAAACAGGAACCAACAAATGTGAAGAAAGTCTATTAAAAGCCCTATTCATTTCATTTCTAACCCAATTGAAACAGGAAGAACAAGCCGTTTATGGTTTATGTGCTCATTTAAAGGCCAATGCTTTTGCTCTTAAAGTTGCCCAAGTATGCTGCTTAAGAACCCGTAAAAACAGCCATGATAAGACAGATGGATTTGAGACAGAACTCGGCTTTCGATTCGCCAGCAGGATAAGAGTGTCTCCGGGGAGAAGAGGAGGAGAAAGGGGAGAAGGGCAGAAGAGAGGCTATTTAATGGCTAACCTGAGTGTTATCTCTCTCTCTTTCACTCTCTCAACCACACTCGCGCACCTGCCCACACGCACACACAATCACACCATCCCTGTCCTTCCATAGATACAGGGATTGCTTGTCCTTGAGTTTGACATGTGGTCACTGTGAGAATGATGCTTGTCAGAGTAGGATTTTTGCTCTTTACAACATCGACACCCTCACCAAGCACCTCTAATCCGGACACCAGCTGCAAAAGCAGTGCAAAAACCTATGGACTAAAAATCGTATTAAAATATTTCAACACTGCAGCTGTAAAGCATTTGGGAACGAGGCAGTGTGTCAAGGGAGCGTAACGGTAAACGGCGTTCGCCCCGTGATCGGAAGATAGCCGGTTCGAGTCTGGTAAAGTTACCACTGAAGTACTTATGAGCAAGGTACCGTCCCCAAGCACTGCTCCCAGGGTGCTGCCCATGTCAGCTGCCCACTGCTCCTTCATGGACGGGTCAACTGCAGAGGTCACATTTCATGGTGGTCCACTGTGTGCTGTGCTGTGCTGTGTTCACAATAACAAATAATCACTTTCACTTTCTTTCTTTATAACAAATGACACTTTCCTAAAAACCCCACATTGGTTCTAAAATGACTACAAAACACCTTTCACAATGCATATATCAGGGAGTTTATCTCATGACCTTGCGTAGGGCAAACTTTCTTTTTATTTTCCGATTTTGTTAATTTTCTAATCCAGACCCGGCAGTGCACACCAAGTGATTCGACCCAAACAAGCACTTCAGTATGACAGAAGATTGGAGTGCAGATCTGGCAGGATATTCACTAGCTTATGAGAATATGTAAAACCCCCAGCGATTTTGTCTGATGAGTAGATGTGCGGAGGCATTATTAAAAAGGGGGAGGTGGGGATGAGAAACAGTATCGGTCCTCTCACCTGTGAACGACACAGACAGAGACGGAATTATAATACAGAGTGGAGCACCCCTTTCCTTTTTTTAATCAAAGCCATTGAGATGATATGATAAGCGCTCCAGTGTAATTAGAGTTTGGTGATGAGGAGGGGAGTGATTGAGGGAGAGGAGGTGCAAGAGGGAGAAAAGAGAGATAGTATATGGGAGAGAGAAAGAGAGAGAGACGGACTCCAGGGTCAAGAAAGAAGGAGAGCGAAAGGGGAAAATGGCGACACTTTGATTGTGCTCAGAACCCGTGAGTGCATACCAATGCCAGACTGCAGTCTCTGGCTGTTTCAATCATATAATGTTTCTCTCTCTCTCTCTCTCTTTCAATCTCACTCCCTCAAACTTTTTTTCAGACTCTCTGTCGCTCATCTCTTATGAGCTTTGATACACACAAAGAATTCCTGTCTAGGAGTCAGTGTCATTTGTGTGTTGTGTGTTGTGTGTGTGAGCAGGTTTTCAGGTGGACCTGGGAGGACCTGATTGTAATTTACATTTACCTTTACAACATTATCCAAATGACTTTTTTTGTCCTCGGGACTTTGATTTGGGATTATCTTGAGGGTAATGCCAAGGCAGGACTTACACTGCCCTCCAAAAGTTTGGAAAGGCCCCTGGCATTTCCAAGATGGACCATATTGCCATGAATCCTTTTTAATGTGTGCTAATGTTGCACTGATAAGGGACAACACAAACTACGAAAAGATATTTTATTACATAAACAGTTTATTAAACAGTTTTTACATAGAAATACTTCAATTTTGGAATCATCAAAATATCCACCATTAGCAGCTATTACAGCTCTGCACAATCTGGGCGTCCGAGCTGTCAATGAACCCATCAACTGTTGAAGCTGTTAAGGTGTGCTGACCCCAAAATCTTTTAAAAACCTGGGCCGAGTTTAAACCAGTAACCAGCTGGCAAAGGGGCATGTCTGACTTTGACACGTACATAGTGCCATTATTATATAATCACAATAAAAATGATTATTGCTGGTATCCAAAGATAATGTCGTTACTTTAATGTATTTGCACCAAAAAATGATGAGGATTTATGCTGATATCGTCCAAAACCCCACTTTGCCAGGGGCGTTAACAAACTTTTGGAGGGCAGTGTACTTGAACCCATGGTAAACACAAGCGCACCACCATTAACCATCCTCTGAAAGATAAGAAAACCTAAAACTTGGCAGATTATTATGATATTTTTGTGTTTTGCTGAGAACATTTTATATGTGAGGACATCACCACCGGGGCAGCTGGTAGTATAATGGTTTGGGAGTTGGCCCTGTGATCGAAGAGTTGCCCAGACAGACAGGTAAAGGAAATATACCCAAGCAGTGCCAAAGCCCACTGCTCCATCACAGAGTGGTCAAATGCAGAGGTCAGGAGCAGTTGGTAGCGTAACGGTTAGGGAGTTCGTCCCGTCATTTAAAGGTTGCTGCTTCGAATCCTGGACCAGTAAAGGTACCACTGAGGTACTCATGAGCCATCCCCAAGCACTACTCCCCACAGCTCTGCCAAAAAGTTGCCCACTGTTAGCTGTGGTAACAAATAATCATTCACTTTCAGACTTTCTCTTGAGAAAAAAAATGCTTTTATTGAAGGTTCCAAAAGAAAAGATTAACTTTTGTTTTACTAAGGTTAGAGTTATTGTGTAGCTCTAGTCTTATAAGACATAGAAATATGTCATCTTCTAAAATTTACAGTCTCAGTTTCAGAAAAACTAAAATACATCAGGGTTATTTATGTCAAAATGATATGTTACTGAATGTTACTGTGTGTGTATACGTTTTGATGTGTCTGTGCACATACTCTCACCAAGGGAGACTTTGGAGATTCCCAAAGTGCATCTGTGCGAAAGGCACGGACAGTGTTTAAGCCCTCGGTTCTGCTTGGTTCAAAAATTTAAACAGATAAAGACTATAAATAATGAAACAACTGCAGCAAAGCAGCTCAGCTCCAGCTGTCGCTGCCAGAGCGCATTATAATCCAGCACAGCCAGATGAGGTGACACTTACATCTCTGAAGAAAACCGTGAAGTACAAAAAATACGCCCCTATCTCACCATCATGGTCATCCTTATTCACCCTCCCGTCACCCCACTGAGGGATTATTTTAAGAGCAGGGGGCTACTCTCTGTTAAGCTGTGTTGTTTGATGGAAGCAATACGGTGAGCATACAGCTATAAACTGCGGTAAGCATTGTGTCACTGCATCCATATAATGCCACCGCCGCCGCCTGTAAATAGCACTTATATGGCTCTGTTATTAAACTGTCAAGTCTTGGACCAGTTGGGTTTGGCGAGAAGAGCGGCGTTGCACAAAGTGTTGTCAAGTCTACGATTCAAAATGGGGCCTCCTTTTTTTAAAATTTTTGACCTCTGCTGTATGTGTCTGTGCATTCTAGTTCATCTTGATCCCACTTATTAAGAAAGAACAGAAGGTGATTTCATTGCAGAATTAATGAAGATACACTATTTATGATATCCAATATTTATCAGAAATATACAGCACGTTCCCTTGCAAAACATAAATAAATAAGGGATGCTTCAAGACTTTTACACAGTACTGTAATTTCAATGTAAACGTTATTCAGTGTAAAGGATTTACAATCAAGAAATTTCAGGCAAATTTAATTGTTACACATTGTGCTGGTGCAGTGGCAAACATGACCACTAAGACCACCAGGTTAAGGCCTGAACCTTAAAAATAAAAACGCTAAATGAAAGTGAGAATCCAAATCTAAAGCCAAAACACTAAAGACCAAGAGTGAGCAGCACAAAGCAAAACAGAAAGCAGACTCAAGACCAAGAGGACAAGCCCAACACAACAGGGACAAACATTTGTGACCCGATCTGCCGTAATGAGTCGGAAGTCAGTGTTCTATTTATTTAGATACGGGCCGATTATGTTGACAAACATAAAAAATATCGATTTTTCTATTTTGGTCTTATATGAAAGAAAAGGTCTTCAAAATTAATCCGGTCTCCAAAAAAGAAAAATCAATATTTTTGTGATGTTTGTCAACATAATCGGCCCGTATCTAAATAAATAAAACGCCGACTTCCGACTCATTACAGCAGATCGGGTCACATATGTAAAGTACATTAGGTCAAAATAAACAGACACTGTGAACGAAGATGATACACGGTGGCCACTAGTGGCCTGGCATGTCATAACCAGCGAAACCATCACAGTAACCTTGATGTGTTTTAGTTTCTCTGAAACTTAGACTCTGTAAATTATAGATGTGTTTTGTGCATGTTGCAAATACTCAGAATGTAATGCATGATTTATGGCCTGCAGTCAAAATCTACAGATAGTTGTGCACTCAAACAGGCACTGCACGTTAAGAGGTTAACTCCATCGTCCACATTTCATTTCAAAGCCTGCAAGTCAGCGTACAAGGTCAGGACAAGAAGCGTTGTGCCACTGTGTGATTACAGCCTGCACTGAATCTCATGAACTAGTCATGGTCATTTAACCTTGAAGCTCCCACAGCCAGTCAGTCCTCTCTTCTTTTCTACTGAGCAGCTTTGATTTCCCAAACGTGGTAATTGCTCCGAACGCTGTGAGCTATTTGGTCTGGTTGAGAAACAGAAACATGGCAAATGAAGCGAGTAACAACAACCACAATGGCCGACGACAGCTTTTAAAACTGCAAGACCGAGTGCTCACAGTAGAGGAGATTAGAGAGTAGAATGGACCGCCACAGAAGAGCCCCGAGGACCCACAGAACCCCTACAGAGAGAGAGAGAGATAAAGAGATAGAGAAAGTGGGGGAAAAGAGGAGAAAAAAAGAAAAGAGAGGGAAGATGCCTCCTACGCAGTGCTACAGAGCCCCTTTAGGTCCCCTGTGGGTGAACAAGGGTAGATAAAGGATAAACACAAAGACACAGATATGTGAGAGAGAGGTTATATACGTATACTGCTTCAGATGATTCAGTCCACGCTCCGGCTGTGTGTAAGCTAAATCTAATCAAGCTGATCACAGGGCGTATGAGGGTCAAAGACATGCAGTCTGAAAGTATATTGTGGCTGTGGCTGTGTTCTCAAGCACACTGGATTTATTGTCATATTATAAAAGAACGTCAATGCTTCAATATTCCATAAAACACTTTCATGTATTAGGACTGAGAAGATATTTATTTGTGTCATTTTGTAATGCAGTTCCATGCATTCAACTATAATAATATTTCTGTACTGGAGCAAAATCACTTACCAGGGAAAACAGATTATAATAATAATAAAATAAAAAACAACAACTGTGAAGCTGTGAGGTTCAGTTCAAATCTTTAATCAGTAAATCCCTTTAAAACTGTAACCATTCACACTTACATGTTTGCGTTTGACAATATCATCATACCTACCACCTAGAGTCAAATATGCTTATACGTTGTTGTTTATGTCTTATTTTATTGGCTATTAAGTTTTGTATACATAATATACACATTTAACTCATTTTTTCAAATGCCATAATGTTGCTTATTTATATGGTGTAATTTCCAAAACTTTGCATTAATTTGTTGAATTACTTACATTCTGATCAAAACTATCTCAGAAGTTGTGTTTGAATACTGTCGATATTGTAAAATGAAGTAATTATTTGTTTGTAATCGTTTAGTCGGAACACATTCAGTCATTATTCTGTATACCTGCATGTCAAGTGGAGCTCATAGACCTATTTTAACTTGCGGAAAAAAGGGTATAATATGGGACATTTAAGAAAATAAGAATAAAGTAGCACTCGTCTATCAGGCATGGGGCAGACTATGAAAATCTATTATGCTGGAATGCCGAAAAGACCATGAAAGACCATCTCTATTTCTCTTCCCTCTCTCTTTGTGGCTGGTGTTGGCAATGTCAAAGACGACACTTCAGTCCTGCCTTCTAATGGTGTCCCTTATTCAAAAGTGTTGCTCTGTCATCACCCCATGACATTAATTGGAGCCTAAATCACCCTAATGACTGTTGCTTTCTGAAGGATAAACAACATGCTTGTCTGCAACCTGGTGCTCGCAGCTATAACGGTCCCAAACAGCTGATAAGTCCCTATCTGGATTCATGACTCAGTAATTCTATAATAGCTTTTAGTAATAGCTTTCAGAAAGTGGGTGGTGTTTGTGCTTTATATAAAATGTTCTATCACAATTACATGGCAATTATTAGACACAGCTTTTTAGAAGTGCTGACCAGAGAACTTAAGATCGCCCGAACAAAGTTGTTTCTGTACATTTTTGCCCATGTCAGCGTTCAAAACTGTTAAAGACCAAGTAAGACTTAAAGGCATCAACGTTGTTTGTTGTTGTTGTTGCTGTTGTTGCACATTTCTGTTTCCATTTAACCATATATAGACTTCATTTGAATATCCTCACCAGGTTGTTTATGTTCATAATTCCTGACTATCAGATCAACTAAGCTCAGCACTCTTTCGTTTGAACCATATATTAACTGTGGCAAGGTTAATAAATTCACCCCCTGTACCACACCATAATGACTCCATCAGTTACCATGCCATTATCTACTTTGGTCTAATGGCCAGTAGCTCCAGGTGGTTGGGAATGATCTAATGACTAGATTATGCAGCATTTACCCTGACTCTTTGCGAATTATACCTCAAAAATATTGATATATAGAGTGTCTTAAACATATATAAGTAATACTAAAACTCAAACATTAGAAAATTACTTGAGTAGAAGCATTTAATACGACCAGTACTTGATTATTAAAAATAATATGCAGGTATTAGTATTAGAGTCATTACAGCACTGTAAATATTTGAATAAATGTTGTACCTTTAAGTATTTTTGTTTGCTCCTTTAAAAATGATTAATTGCCACTTTCCTTATAAATCACCTCTATTATGTTTGGGAGAGAGTAACAACTTTTAAAGATATGGGATTTTGGCACATCATTTGCAGATTGCAATATCAACCATTAATATCGGTTAACAAATGAAAAATATTGTCATTGATAAAATTGGGATGTAAAATTCTATAAGGACAAAAGGTTGCCAGTAGAAATGCGTCAGCAGAAATCTTAAGTAGAACATTTTTTCTCCTTTTTCTTTATTAATAGACCCATTGCAAAAATGTGCCTTCATATATATAGTACATCCACAATGGTAATAATGCAAAATCTTAGATATATCTTTGTTACGAGTCCTAACTTTTCTGTTATTAAATCAAGACATTTCCTCTGTCTCAGACTTTTGCACCAATGTAGCCTGCAGCTTTACATTTCAGATGAATCTGAGACTTTCTAGGATTCTTTCAGAATTACTTAGAATTAGAATTACTTAGAGTATCACACACAGCACTGGCGGTTACAGGGGGATGAGTCAGGGGACCGGAGGCATTCACCCAGCGATGATACCAAGCACCCAAGAGGATGTGAAATCGCCCTTAATCTCCTCCAAACGGCAACGTCATGCTTGAATAAGCTGCTGCCATGTTTCTCAGAGTTTGCATAACAATACTGAAAGCTTGCACATCCACAGTGGAAATGACTGCAATTAGTTTGTTTTAGGCAGCACAAAACACTCAGGCAGGGATTAACTCTTGTCTCGGTATGCTCTCGCTAATGAAAATAGTGCTAAATAAATGAATGGAGCCAGATTTATTACTAAGTCATGTAGCAAAAGGGAGCTGACCCCACAATCTCATTAACGGCTGAACTCCTAGTCATGCCTCAGATCGCTCTTGTGCTGCTCCGAGTGGAAAAAACCCACTTAACTATTTAGCAAAGGATTATTTAGCATCTGGTCATTTAGAAAAAGCAAATAAAACAAATGAAATAATAGCTGTGCTCTTGGGCATTAAGCTCATTAGTAAACTTTTTGGGCGAGTAATAGGCACTCTGTGTCAAACACGGACATATGAAGTCACTGCATATTCACGTTTGCAAGCAAAGCACAGACTCTCCACCCACAAATAAGCCCAAACTCCTGTTGTGAATAGTAATGATTAAAAACAGGTTTGCAGACAATTGTGACAGGTCTCAGATCAGTAAGCATTTCACTTCGTGTTCATGCTGTTCCTTTCTCTGCAGGTTGCCGAAAAAAGCTGTCAAGATTGGCCACTTGAGTGTGTGACATTACAGCAAAGCGTTCAAATTGCACAGGGGAAGGTAGGAAGTGTAATTTTGGTGATAATGTTCTATTCCCCATCTCAGCTATACTGACTGACTGACTCAGTCGGCCTCAGTCAACTAAGACCTATCTGCTCTGGACTAAATATTACTTCACAAATGTGCACTTGGTCCACTGCACTTGACCAATCTCCTAGATCTGGTCTTTTATGATGTATGTAAGTGAGTGATTATTTGTCATTGTGAACACACCACAGCACAGCACACAGTGCACCACAATGAAGGGTGATTTTTGCTCTGAGAAGAACACTGAATAAATGTGACTTCAATTTGTTATATTTTGTTTTGTTTGCTGATACTTTTTTATTTGTTATGTTCAACTCTCACTGAGCAACTGGTGCCTGTACTACAGCATATGTAGTTGTATGAGAATAATGAATGCATTTTCCTTTACACGTGTTAAATATGGCTACAATCTGTCAACATGGTTTCTATGATCTAATGTTAAATCCTGCCAAATGTGCATTTATACTGTTCCAAGTGCTATCCAGTCATTTCCGTACAAAACGTATACAGAAAAAGAAGGTATAAAGGACCGCTAAAAGAGTAGATAAAAGAAATGAGATTTACATCAATATACAAAGACAGTTTCTGGGTGAGTGCACGTTAGGACAATGCAGAGAGTGTAGTGTTATGAGAGCGAAGGACGGGGAAGGTATTTAGATTCCTGCGAACCAGAAGAGCAATGGTTTGAGCGACAGATTTTAAAATGAAAAAGAAATGGAGCTGTCAGAGAGAAAAAAGACATCAGGCCACATTCGACAAGGGAAGTTACTTAAGTATTACAGATTGTGACTTTCCATAATAAGGAAGTCACCAGCTTCTCAAACACCCTCAAACTCAGACACTCATCCATTCCAGAGAGGAAACTTTCTTTGAAGTTACAAAAGTTATATGAAAGATAAAACATGGAAACTTCCCAAAGTACATCTTCTCAGTCTTGCTTAATGGCTAAAGGGACATTTTCTATTAGTAAAATGCTCAACTGTAGTAGAAGATAACTGTTGGGGTTTGACTTACTTTTCATGAAGCAACATTTACTTTTATTCGTGATATAATTGGAAATATCAACAGATGTTTCATTTGAGCCTCCTATTTCCCACTCTCTCCTTACATTTTGAAATGCATTGTCCCTCTAGTAGGATTTACACTCAGTGATCACTTTATTACGAAAAAAATACTACACTACTTGCTTCTACGTCCATCTACATTGTTGATGCACTTCATGAAAGTACAGTTACAAACTGTACGCCATCCATTGTTACGTACAATCTATATTACACACACGCTAACTTACTCACCACTGCTAAACTTCTGACCCCTAGACCCCACCTGGCATTCTATAGGTGGTGGGTCTTTCTCAGAACTACACACCAATAATTTGGAGCTCCAGGGTTGAAGTGCCTTTTGAAGTTCAGCTGTAATTATGAAAAAATGTAAAGCCTATAGTAAGTCCACAGAGAAAACCGAGCATAATGAACAATCAAATGGTCATTTTTCAAATTAATTTTTCAATTCTGTGCTTTCAAGTCTATGCCAATTGGAGCACCCACACTTAGCATCTCTTCTCCACTGAAACTACAATGGTCTCATGAGCACTGAAACTGAACCTTGGATCAATTGAAGAAGGTTTTGTGCTCCATTAAACTTCATTTCCCACAGCGATCCTGTAGCTGTAGATGTCTGGGTAAATGATTTTTCTTTTTATTCTAGGTAAGAGGCAGTTATCATGACCAACCCACATAGCCCCAGTAGGATTTAGTCACTGTGTGTCATGACACATTCCTCTCATCACCATGAGTAAAATGATCTGTGACTCATACCACAGTAGCCCCTCTGTTTCATTGTAAAAGATGGGATGGCCTACACATTGATGAGTCTTGACCGGCCAACACTCTGATTCGCTGTTGGTGGTTCATGGTTTTTCCCCTCAGTGGCTCACCATCAGGTTCCAGGTGTTGCTCTGCTCTGCAAATTCCTCTTGATCTCATTCCAATCAAGCATCTGTGGGATGTATCGTAACAAACAAGGTCATAGCACCAAATTCTGGGCCCTGTAAACAAGCAGTCTCCATGGGCCGCTCCCCATAATCAAACAAAATTCCAGGCTTCTCAAGGGACAGTTAAGACAGTCCAACTTTGCACCCCACTACCATGCCCATGGGATCACGTCCACTGCAATCATTTGACCACACCTCAACAGGTGCTGGTCTGTCATATGAGGGATAGCATAGGCAGGTGGCTGTAATATTTCGATACACTTGGTCTTATCAACAACTGTTATCATCACACAATTGTGCAGTATTCTACATGACAAACTAAAGTGAATGCAGATTTTTTTTTACATAAAAATAACTATGTAGAAGTCGAATAAATATTTTATTAAATAATCTTGAAATAACTCTGATTTCAAGTGCACTGAATATCCTTTAAAGCCAAAGTGTTATTTATTTACTTTTTATTTACGCCCTTTTCCGCTTTATGAAAACCACAGCTGCCAGTCAGGGTAGACGCTTAGGCTGGGCCTAGAATCTGTGGATGTGACATTTCGAATGTGACATTTTTGAGTGTCTGAGTGGTGGCTAATGCACTACTCCATGAGTCAGTTCCTCCAGACTCCCCCAGAGCCTTTTTCCTACACTCTAGAGGGTCAAAAGTTACTTTAATAAGTGATATTTGTCTGCACAATTATAATCTAGTATATAATATAGTCTGAATCAATATTGTGAATTTGATTCACAATTGTGTTATTAAAAATCTGACATAATGTTGGTTTTCTAAAGAATTTTTATAAAATACAAAGTGAGCACCTTTGAAAAATGACCCAACTGCATCTCTACACACTGTACTGAAATCTCTTCTTTTCACATTAAACTGGAAGTGAGGTTTAAGACAAGCAAGGCGCAAACAATAGCTTAAAAAGCGTGCTTATATTCCAAAAATGATGAATAGCCTGGATAATGCATTATTGATGTACCAAACATGACGATATTTGGTTTAACTTTAAGATTAACTTTATACATTTAGGTATATACACTCAAAAAAATATTTTCTTGGGTTTAATTAAGAAAGTTATGTCAAGTGGTTCCACAAAACTGTGTTACATAACTCCTAAGATACTGAATTATTTAATATGGGCTCAATGAAATAAAATAAATTCTACAAGAGTGAATGGAGTATATTCAAAGTAACTGGGTTAGGTAATTTCTTATGTTGAATCAAATTAATGCTGTTGCTTTTCAATCAAATTAACACTGTTGTGTTCAATCAATTAAACAGATAAGAAGCACTCTGCCAAATTAGTTTACTTTCAAATAAGACAGTTGCGTGGAACCACACTTGACATAACATTTTTATGTAAATTCCCATTAAACACAACATTCTTACATAAATCCAAGTAAATAAACTGTGAAAGGAAACAAACCATTTGGCATTTTCAAAACAAACCTTTATTCTCAAAAAAGAGCCATTGACGGAACCGTTCTCAGTTCGCCGGTGCTTTTTAAACATGGTTCAATGGAGTGAATTGACGCCACTGTGACGCATTTCTAAAACACAGTGCCAAGTCCAGGAGGAGCGTGCAAGCAGAGTCGAATGAGCGGGAAGGCCGAGTGGAGCACGTAAAGACAAGAAATTTCGCTCGCAAACGTTCCACTGCATGCTAAAACCTTTGTCACAAAAATAATGCCATAGAAAAGTAGCAAAGCTTGTGCTGATGCAACTTAAATCCTCAGGATCCTCAGACGAAGTAAAAAACAGGCGGGATATTCTTCTTTGTGAAGCAACTCGTGGAGGTATGGCATCAGCAGAAGGACAAACGTTTGTAGAGCTATGTGTAATGCGTTTTATTTAGTAAGGTTATATTGATTCAATGAAGTCGTTGAGCTAAGCTTAACCTTATTTGAAATAAAGCAACTGACGTCAGTACACCTTAGAAAACTAGTTTGTTCGATAAATCCAACATAAGCAATAGTGAGATTTCTTTTTTCTTTTTTTTTGAGTGTAGAACTTTCACTTGGTTATTTCATGTAGTTCAGGTAAAGCAAAAAAAAAGTTTTATATCATGGCTCAATATTTACAATGTTAAGGAAAGCAAAAAAACATCAGGGGAAATAATGAAGTGTTTAAAAATGTTTGCTTGTTCAATACTCATTGAAAACGGTGTCATTATCCTTAAGAAGACTGATTATTCTCAAAGATGGGCCTCCTATAATCACTGTTTGAGTCGTCAACTGCATCGACTGTACTTTCAAACTAATTACACCATTCATATTGACGGCAAAATTCACAAAGAACAAAAATCGCCAAGAGGATAGGAAAGGGGGGAAATTATCTGCACAGATTTATCCGTACCACAGGATGCTGACACAGACAGGTCAATGTTTTGAGTATGTATCCAGGCAACTGTGTTGAACGTAGAAGAGATGGACTACATCAGCATCTCAGTGCATAAGGAATTAATGGGAGATGTTTTAAAAGTATATACCAGGTTTGGTAGGTCAATAACTTTGTTCAAATGTGGCTATTCAAAACACTGATTTCTTTGGGTCAAGCTGATTTTCCCCCTAGTTGATTTTACTTCCAACCTGAATTCTGAACTCTTTTACTGACGGCTCAACAAAGTTTCAGACCCTGTTCATGGTAATAACAGTGTAATAATATGGAATAAGTTTAATGTCATTAAATAATGATTTGTAGTTAAATTATAATAGAGCAGAATGGTAAATGTTAAGTCTAGGGGTTATAAGCAAATGAAAAGCGTACAAAGCACGGCAAAATCAGATTTTAAGAGTTATTTTAGATGAATAGAAGTATTGCTTTTGCAGATCCAACTGGAAATATGTTCTTTACAGAATCTTGGTAATGCTATAATGCTATGTAAGTTATCCGTTATGCTGTACTGTAAACTGTAACCATTGCGACTAAAGTATATTGCAGTGGTTTATAATCTCCCGGCTTCTCTCAGCCTCCTCCATGATATGAGGACTTAACTGCAGCTCTGTGTAGCTTTTATGACATGCAGTAGCGTAAGCAATATTAAGAACAGTGTATAATTTCTTTATTGTCCCTAAGTGCTTATTTTGTGCTTAAGGTTAACTACAACAACAACAACAACTACTACTACTACTACTACTACTAATAATAATAATAATAATAATAATAATAATAGTCACACTGCACCTGTCATCTTTGTATATAGGAACAGTGTATTATTTATTTTTACCTTTCCCTTATCTCCTTTTCAAATTCAAATTTGTACTGTGACTTTATTTTATTTTAATTTTAAAATTTATTTTAATTTTATTTTATATTTCTGCCTAGTACGGTCAGGCGGATCAGATAAATTTCTGCATTTTGCTTAGCCCTTAACGCAATTGACAAATAAAATCTTTGAATCTTGAATATAATAATAATAATAATAATAATAATAATAATAATAATAATAATAATAATAATAATAATAATAATAATAATAATAATAATAATATATTCAGAATTAAAATTTCCAGTGTTGTTCAGTAGCTTTTCCGACAACTGAAGAAGGCACAACAACTCATACATGAATAGGCGACCTAATAAAAATCAATGAAGCACAAATATAAATACAGTGCTAAATTTCACAATGATCACTCTACACAGGAGCATTTTTCTATTCACCTCCTGCAGAGGTTAGAGCCTTTTTGTATAGGCGATATTTATAACCAGAATTATGAAAATTACATACAGTGCATATTTTGAAACCATACCATAATTTGAATGTGTCCTACCTATCTGTATTGTGCCAGAATTTTTGCTTCTGAACATTAATTAATGTTTTGCACAATGTTTGCAGTGTTTTGATAACGGCATCAACCATCACAGCACCAATAAAGAATTAGAAAAATGGTATTTCCAGGAGTCTTAATGGAATAGGTACATTAAACAACAGGATGAGAAAAAAACAGGAAAACAGTAAGTATGATTCGGGCCATCATCTCTAAGGGTTAGAATGACATTTGCATTCAGCAGCGCCAGTGCTTTGTAATGCTAAACAAACCTGTGCTTGGCTCAAATTATTCCTCCATAATTTACCACACAGCGTGCTGCAAAAAACAAAAATCAAGTGAAAAATATTTGAGATATACTTAATCAACAAACAGTTTAATTCAGTGTTTATAGAAGAAGCCACTGCTAGCACATTTGCATAATATTAGAAAATTGTTTGTTGTGATTATCAATTTCAGCAGTAATGCACATGCATAGAATGTATATAAAATTGCAAAAAAAAAATAGGCACAAAACTTACTGGTTGATTATAAATTGTTATATTCAAATTCCTATACTGACGACAATTTGGCCTATACTCAAGTCTAAGGTGACAGCTAGAAGCAAGAATGACCACAAGAGGTAGAAACGGCGGAAGATATCCGTGCTTAGCTGTACGACACTAAAGTTAATGATCTTAGAAATTAAAATCATTCAGAATTCTTCAAAAACATACATACAATTCCATTCTTTGTTTGTAGTAAGTAAGTACTCCAAATTCATGAGGCAGGCTTTATGCACCAACCCCGAACCCTCAATATCACATCCATTATGTGGGAAACAAACTGTGGTTACAAAAGCAGATCCATGTTTGGTGAAATTTACCATAAACTTAATGGCAGCTAAAAGCTTTCCATTTCCCCGTTTAATCTCCTCAGTCGTATTAGAAAAGTTTATACTTTACCACAATTTCCGTATAAACAAGTAATGAGTGCAGTAATGGTTTTGTTAAATGCTACATAAAAAGATTTATATGGCAATATGACTAATAATGGAGCAGCAGAATAGTTTGGTCTAGCGCCAAATGCTATTATTCCCAAAGTATTGGCCACCGTAGATTTCTATTTACTATTTTTAACTATTATTACTAGGTGTGTAAATCACAGGTTTCATCATGATACAATATTATGTCGATTAAATGTACAGCAATTCGATGTCTGCCGATATCACAAAGTTGTCTGACACAATTTAGATTCAGTACAATTCACGACTCATGATTGATATTTGATAATATACCAAATTTGACATATCACTTCCCTTCATATCAAATCCCAAAATATTGCTTTCTCATATTTTATAAAAACTGAAAGAAAAACAGAAAGAACACAACATTACCATTGCACACATTAAAACCAGATAGTATATAAGCCTGACTCATATTGACAAGAATTCTTTTATAGAATTCTTTTCACACTATAACTGTTTCTAACCTCTTGCACATCCAGTGTAGAAGTGTAAAGAATCAATTTCCACATTGTAGGTAATACTGCATCAAACTGTCTCTATCTACCTCTATTTCTAATTTTAGTTCTAGTTTAAAGTTCTGTTAATATTCCATGTCTAGTTTAAAATGTACAATATATGTTGTACTTTATTTATTTATTGTTTATTCCATGTGCCTTAATTGTTCTTTGTTCCCTTTTTCCTACTGCGCTGTTAAAATTGGAGCCACGTCATCTCGTCTCTCTGTATATCTGTACAGTGTATAGCAGAGATGTCAAGGTTTACTTTGACTTTTGATGTTTTAAGTTTCAAAAGTAAATATTTACAGTAATAGTAACCAGGTAGTATAGTCTTGCTCCTTATATCGCGCTATACAATATACCTTTAGTTTTTATTCGCCGTTAAAATAAGAAATATTGGATGTTAGAAAGCAAGCATGAATAATTGCACACATTTTCCTGTTTTCCTTTTACACACAATTTCCTCACACAGTTATAAAGTCTGCCTGCCTACACAAGCTATATCTTTTTTAAAGAATCAATATGTTTTTCTCAAGAGCTCATGACCTTTTAAATGAGCAGCACTAATATCATCACTGTCTTTTGAGCTGCGTTTCTCCATAAGCTTTCCAGACTGCTGATTTATCAGACGGAGACACAATCTCTTCACTACCTTTTCTTCTGACTGCTTCTCACATTTTGTTTGGAAGTTTTGAATCGTCGCTCACATTTTGTTTTGGAGATTAATGTGTGCTCAAGCGGGGAGAAAAAACGTGAGGAATTTCAAAATAAAAGTCCGTCTTACAAATGACTGCATTATGGCAGCGTTGGGCTAGCTCAAGCGTAGTGAAGCTTGTCAGTTAGCTTTTAACGTGGCAGGGAGCGGTATGAAGGTAGACTTTAGTATGTGTCCATAATAGAAAGGGGATGTTTCCAGCCCATGTAGAGCGTCTGTCGATGTTTTTCATTTTGGATGCGATGCTATGGGTAAGATCTAGCCCAGACAGGAGAGGAGTCCACCTTATCAGAAGGGCCATCTGACCAGGACTCCAGCTCCAGACCTTCACAATTAACTTGAGCTACCAGATCAGCATCACCAAGTTTAACCAATCCATCCACATCACCTGTATTTAAGGACTTTTAGTTACAACCATTCCCTGCGAAGTATTGTTATGCCGAGTGCTACACACCAAGCGTTCTTTGTGTTTTCCTGCCTCGGTTTGACCCTTGCTTCGGTTTTGGAGTGCCTTCAGCTTCTGGCGATTTGGATTTCATTTGCTCCGTGAACTGTGTTTTCTGGTTTTGACATCTGCTTGAATAAACTCTTGGTTTTCATCAGTCCTAAATCCTGTTCCTCGACCTGGTTCTGTGACTCTCGTTTGGGTTCACCTGCGGAGTCCACTATGGGATTGCTGATAAGTGAATCGATGTATCGATGCAGACCGATATATCATTACACCTCCAATTCTTACTATGCAGACTCTTCCCTTAAATACATGGTAATACTAACTCTTTAAATACTGACTTACTGTCATTTGGTTTGAATAATGATTCAAAAATATCACATTAGGCCACAAACCTGAAGTATATTCTTCATAAGTCCATCATTTCATCTCCTCTTCACCAGTTGATTCTGTTCTGTTCACCCTCCTTACACTCTTCTTTTCTATCTCTTACTCTCCTTCTCCTTCTGCCCTCCATTTCCTTCATTATACCTTTGGTAATAAGTGCATTATATTTCCCCTGTGTCTGGGCGTGTAAAACAAGCCTCAGTCCCTGATGTAGCGTCTTCTCCGTTCCCACCTTCATTCCGCCAACATGTAAGCGAGTCTCGTGATCGCGTTCCTCTAACATTGGTCCTCATGCATACAGAAGCGTGACTTTTGCCATCCACTTACGTGATTGGCCACGGTGCTCGGACAGGCGGGATTAGATTAGAATCCATGATATTAGCAGGCTGGGGTTAGAATCTGAAAGCTTACCTCACACCAGCAGTGCTCATAAATATGCTCAAAATTATAATCAGCAAAAATTAGCACATAGCTGTGTAATTGTGACACTGCAGCCCTGGCTTTTTGCAGGCATAATTACATGAATTATGGATATATTATGTGCAAGAGAGACTTGTAAAGAAATCTTAGGGAAGACGGAAGGTTAAAAGGTTTTTAATCGGAACAGGGACTTAATGTAGTGTTGTGACAGAATAAAATGTTTAGTGAATGTATGCATGTGAATAGATAATTATTGTTGTTATTCCTCTGTGTTCCTTTCATGCATGCGCTGTGCCTCCATCAGTCAGATCTTTATTTCAAGTTAAATGCATTAACAAACCACACTAAATAAATGCACTTAATGAATTAAAAGAGACATTTTGGAAAATTAATTTCAACTCGTGCAATCTTCCATAATTTGATTATAAATATTATGCTTAGTAAACACTGTGCAGAACCTTTAATAAAGCGCCACTAATGGCTTGAGATGATTAGAGTGTGGTATCTGAATACCTTCAGTTTTTCCTGTCCCTTTAAACTTTGATTAGTAGGAGATTCATTTCCAATTTATTAATATCAAAATATTTGGTATTACCTTTGTGTTAAATATCCGCTGGACGAGACAGCAGTCGTACTGAATCTGAATACACTTTACTAATCCTCAGACTCTGCAATCTTTTAATGTGATTTGCTTGACCTCCACGGCAAAACCAGTCACTTATGCTTAGCGGAGGTTTCTGAGAAAAAGCGGCGTTTATGTTGCGTGGGAGTAAGAAATTTGGATTTTTTGTTTTTAGTGTTCTGAAACAGTGGAAAGGTCTATACTGTACTGTTGTGAATAAATTTCGCTGAAAAACTTACCCTTTCCATCCTAAAAACGTGACTTTCTTGAGGTGAGGAATTCAAGTCCGGCGGAATGTTACTGTTTCTGTTTTTACCGCTCTACTCCAATATTTACGGTAAATCCACTGGTTGACCTAAGCGTGAAGATATTTCTCCAAGAATCATCTTAATCTCGAGTTCAGTTAACCCCCTACGCGCAGGTAGGCTATCCGTGTGGCTGTGAATGCAGCGTGAGCTACCGTAAATAAACCTTAAGTCGCGACCGCACCAGCGTCTGTGAGTGCCCTCGTTTCTCACTTAGCGTGACAGGAGAAACCAAACTCGCCGAATGTTGATATCTCAGTCATATGTCGTCCCATTCATTCCATATAGGTATCGTTTTGAAGCTTGATTTATGCCCTTTCATGAAAACATAATAACAATTTTGAAAATTTGCGACAAGCGACTGGTTTTTGCCGTGGAGGGTCACATTTTCAGTACTCTATAGAAATACACACACACACACACACACAGAGCCCTCATGTAAGCATCTCCATGACACCTGGGGCACAGCAGGGGTAAGAAGACAGGAAATGGGAGGTGAGCCATTAAAGATTCAAACTTTGACAAAGCAGGATTAGATTTAAAAATACCAGACCGAGGTAAAAGCAGATCAGCGAGGAGATAAGAAAGTCTGAAATACTTTACCGCAAAGGTTTATATTAAAGAACCAGCTTCTTCCTAGACTATTCAGTGTTTTCTCTCTCTCTCCTCAACAACTATCCTCCCATTTACTCCAGAATCAGTTCAAGTGATTCCTCATTGTGCTGCAGCAGCGTGAAGTGTTGTTAATTCAGAAATAGCCAATGGACAAAGTGACACACTCTTTTAGATCCTGTAGTGTTCTACTAAAACTAAACTAAACTGTCTTAACAACTTTTAATCTATATCCGGCTATTTGTTTAAAAAATATTCATATGTGTGTGTTGTTAAATGAGGCATAGTGCTGCCACTTTGCTGTTTTAAGGTACAATTCCTTATTAACAAGATACATCTGACACATCTTATATACCACACTGGTCTAAAATGATCCAGGAGAAGCAGTGCAATGTCCAGCAGATCAGAATGGGCTTTTTGTTTGAACAACCACAACGTTGACAAACTGATAACAATACCATGTATAATACTTAAAGACACAAGTCTCACAGGGTGTCAAACTCAAACCAAAATAAGACTGAATTAAACTAAGGAGGAACATGTTTGCTTCAGTTAAAAATGTTAAATAAGAGCTTTGTGCAGGATTTTGAAATAAGGTTAAATCAGGTAACTGTCTCATTAATTTGGGAAGCATGTCATTTTACCTCATAGAAACTTTGTTTTTCTTAATTAAAAGAAAAGAAAGAAAATGTGTCTTGTTGATTCCAGAAAAACTGAGCAGAAAATTTCCACTCAAACTTACAGTTGAGGGCAAAATGATTAGCCCCCCTTATGAAATTAGACAACACTCTTGATTTCTCCATGAAAATGACCATTAACAATGAGTGTTTGTTATTTTGGAAACAAATACACAAAAACTTAGTATCGCTAAAGTTTTAATTGGGATATTTTTTATTGATACGAGTTGAAACAAGAAAGGGTAAAATAGGAACGTCCATATTAGCCCCCTGGCCATTAATAGTCAATAAGGTGTACCTTTCTGAGCCTGGCCCAGCAGCGTCTCTTAAATTGGTTCTTTACTAGGTTGGTACAGGTCTCCTGAGGGATTTTGGCCCATTCTTCATTTATGGTGTTCTGTAGTTGGTCCAAACTGCGTGGTTTCCGAGCATGGACATTCACTTTGCTTCCGCTGGATTTTCCAATAGGATTGAGGTCTGGGCCCTGTGCGGGCCACTCCAGGATCTTGGTTTTGGTATCCTTGAGGAACTGTTGGACTAATTTTGATGTATGCTTTGGGTCATTGTCTTGTTGGAAGACCCAGCAGCGACCTAAGCCTAGACTACGAGCAGATTTCTGCATATTCTCCCTCAAAATGTCAACATGATTTTCTTTTTTCATGACGCCATGCACCTGAACAAGGCTTCCATGCCTGAGGCTCCGAAGAAACATCCCCACAGCCTGATGCTCCCACCACCAAAATTTGCCGAGGTGGGAACTGTGTTCCTAGGGTTGAAGAGCCTCTCCTTCTTGCATGAAACATAAGCAACATCCATGTGCCCAAACTGTTTCCAGTTTAGACTCATCAGACCAGCACAGACTTCCAAAACTCATCTTTTACTTTGCGCACCTTTCAAATGTTTACGGGCAAACCTCAGTCGGGCTCTGATGTGCCGCTCTTTGATAAGGGGTTCTTCTGAGACGATAGCCTGAAGCCCCACCATGATGAAAGAGCCTCACAGCTGTGTTCCTTGAAACATTGTCCAGAAGGCCAGGTCAGCAACAACCATCTTAGCAGATGTCGGGGCTCCTTGCAGTCTTGAAATCTTGTACTTCACGGCCCGACCCAGGTTTGTTTTCTTACAGAATTTGTCTCCTTGTGCTTGGCAATGATGCAATGTACAGCAGTTCTGGGCACTGTGAAATCACTTGGAAATGGCAGTGTGGCACTTCCTCATATCATGAGCATCTACTATCTTCTTTCTGAGCTCCAGACTGATTTCCTTTGTCTTTGGCATGGTGAGTAACAGTAGTCCCTCACATGTGTTCAAGTGCCCTGTTCCTTGGAGTCTTTTTACGCTGATTGAATGTTGTTAGGAAGCCAATTGACTGCACAGGTGTGGTTTCAAAGCTGATTGGTGAATTACCGTAGGTGTGTTTTTGAAAAGCAAGCATTCACATGGGGCTAATATTTATGACCACCCCATTTTTTTTACTATATTTGATATAAAAGCAAGCCTAAAAATGTATTTTATATTAGCTACTAAATAGCACTGGTGAATGTTTGATTATATGTGACCCTCCACGGAAAACCAGTAAACATACTTAGCGGAGGTTTCGAGAAAAACGGCGTTTATGTTGCGTGGGTAAAATTTGGGATTTTTGTTTTTGCTGTTTTTGAAACAGTGGAAGGAAGGTCTCTATTGCTGTTGTGAATGCATTTCGCTGGAAAACTTACCTTTTCCATCTAAAAACGTGACTTTTCTTGAGGTGAGGAATTCAGTTCAGCAGAATGTTAAAAGTATCTGTTTTGACGCTCTCCAACATTCTGGTAAATCCGCACAAAGGTTGACTAAGCGTGAAGATATTTCTCGGTCCATCTTACGTCTCGGTTCAGTTAACCTACGCGGGTAGGCTATCCGTGTGGCTGTATGAATGCAAGCGTGATAGGCTACCGTAAATGCAAGCGGCGTAGCGACGCACCAGCGTCTGTGAGTGCTCTGGCGTGTGAGTCCAACTTCAAAGGCAGATTTCTCCGTTTCTCACTTGCCGTAGGAGAAACCCTGGAGTCCTTTGAATGTTGATATCTCAGTCATATGTCGTCCCATTCATTCCATATAGGTATCGTTTTGAAGCTTGATTTATGCCCTTTCATGTAAACCTGCAAGTGACTGGTTTTGCCATGTAGGTCACATATCAATTTCATCAATCTGCAAACAATGGGAAGAAGTTCAGGAAAATGTTCCATAATTTCCTGGGGGGCTAATAAATTTTGAAAAGCCTCCAAGCTTTAATTCCAAAAAAGCAAATTCTTTTTCTTTTTTAAAATTTAAGCCGTAGATTCAGAAAAAACAGCTTTATTTCAGCAGTTAATGCTTGACATATTCTGTACTTGCGACAGCCATGGGCTGGAGTTTCTAACTGAACGGCAACAAGGTCAGAGCTTTCAATAAAGTTGTCAGTGTGAAGCAAGATGTCAAACTTTCTTAAAAGAGTATAACAATGTTTTCATTTATTGATTTGATTTGATTTGTTGGAGTATTTGTGTGGTGAGAGCATATGTGTTTTCATGGAAAGATCTCCTCGAGTCCGCGGCTATCGCTTCCCTCCTCATCAGCCCTATTCTATTATTTATGCTGATATGTGGCTGGGCTCACGTCCCCACCTGCGACTCGAGCACTGGTGCTAAATCAATAATCTCTTCATTTCTGCCAGAACCCCACAGCTTAACGCGTGGCTCTGACATCGCCTCCAGGGGAAGAAGCACACTCTTCCGTTTTACCTCTTCTCAATCTGCTCTCTTTTCCAGCGATGTTAAGAAACAACTTACTTGAAATAGATTAGCTATGTGATCTCGGTGGGGAGAACTGGTAGTGTTAAATAAAATTCGATAGCTCCTAAATGCGCTCTTAAAATGTGAACACAAACAGGCGAAAACTGGTTGGGTTAAGTCAATACCGATATGGATGTTTTTTGGTCTCTGGGCACCTGGACTATTTAAATCATGAAATATCATAAATAAAGAAAAAATCAGTAGCACGAAAAGCACAAGACAAGGCTTTCTGAGTTAACGGAGCGCCCTCAAATGATTAACTATTCAAAAGCTCTCAATTTTTGTAGAAACCAAATGCCATGATGGTAAACTAAGACCGACACAAAATGTATGAATTTTAAATGTAGAAAGTGGTTTTTAAAATAAGTACAGAACACACCATTTAGTTGGGTTGCCATGTCATAAAGCAGGGTATAACCAGACCTGGGGAGTAAGGGACCAGTAATCACTACCAGTAAAGTAGTGCTGTAGTTCTCAAGACCAGTTTTTAAAGTCTCGGTCTTGTCATGGACTCGGACGAAGAGAGATTTTATTTCGAGACCAGTCGAGACCATAACCCTAAGAATATTACTATTAACTCTTTGAAACTGACTCAAGCATTTTGTATTAATAATTAGTGTTTTAATAACGCCAAATCCCTTTTACTACCAGAAACACACACACACACACATACTGAAGACTTTGAACTTACTGAATCATTTCAGAGTAATTCGTAAAAACACGTCAATTCAGTTTATTTGCTGTGTAAACACACACGTTAGCGTAAAACGTGCAGTGTCAAAGTCAAAGTCAACTTTATTGTCATCTCTTCTATATACTGTACTGAGATGCAGAGGCGAGAGCGTGGCTCAGTTTACACAGTGCAACAAGAAATAGAGAACAAAGAACAGATAAGGCACATGGAATAAACAATATATAAATAAATAGGACACAAAATATACATTTTAGGCTAAAAGTGGAAATTGACTGACAGTTTTCAATATGAGAGATTACGATATCAGTCTCTTAATAGAAAGTAGGTTAATAGAATGTAAGGTGCTTCAGTGTAGAGTGAAACTTTCCTGCGCTCGAATGTAACTTTAACCGTGAAATCTAGGTGATATGATTGTACTCTTCTTTGTATTAATCATTTTGGTACTCTTCACAGATTTTGGGGGCGTATGATGGTGTTTGCCCGTGATTAAAGGATTAGCAGGTATTCTTAAAAAGTCTGACTGAAATTTAAGTTTGTACAGATATAACAGCATTGGAGAACCATTCTGTGCGATAATTTTCAATAATTTGTGCAGATATAGTTAGTTAAAAAGTGACCAGTGAAATATACATGTTTAACGGTTGTGCAAATAGTAGAGGCAGTGCAAAAATTCTGCAATATTATGGCAATGTTGTAGCAATAGTAATACTGTACAGTTTGTAAATATGTAAATTTTTCTTATTTTTTAAACATCTTTTCAGAGAGAGTTTCAGTGTAACATGAGAGAGATAGTCCGTATAGCAGCATTGGTCTGCTCTCCTCGGTCTCGTCTCATCTCGTCTCGTCTCGGTCTCGCCCACCCTGGTCTTGGTTTCATCTCGGTCTCCGCCCTTCAAAGTCTTGCTCTTGTCTCGGTCTCAACACACTCTGGTCTTGGTCTCGTCTCGGTCTCGGTTTAGGTGGTCTTGACCCCAACTCTAGTAATCAGACTTAGGGAGTAAGGGATAACATGGAACAGTGTTACGTAATTAAAATACAGAAATAAGATTCCATTCCAAAAATAGACCAAAACCAATTACTGTTACATGTGTAAAAATGGGAGTTTTAGCAGGATTACAAATTACAACATAAACCATTATATCAGCCATTTATATTATATAAACAGTTTCACAGACACAAAAATGGAATTGGTAAATAAAGGATTTTTTTTTCTTTGCAAAAGAAGGAAACTTTATTTTTGCTTTTATAATTACAGTACAGCCTGCCCAGGGTTGGTCCCAGGGTTGGTCCCCGCCTTGCGCCCGTAAGTTCCCGGGATAGGCTCCGGTCCCCCCGCGACCCCAGCTGGGAGGAAGCGCTTCGGAAAATGAATGAATGAATGAATGAATGAATAATTACAGTACAATCCAGTTTTTACAATAATATTCCAAATGAGGAATAGTTGTGGTCTCAGGTTGTCACTGATTGACTGGTCACGTGTACACACTTTTTTATAGGTTTTATTAATATTAGTTTCAGGTCTATTCATGTTGCATTTCCATTTTGAGGTGGCGTTCTGAACACATATAAAACAAAATAATTCATACCAATAAAATATATAATACCAAAAATTAACATTTTTACATGTTCCCATATTTGTATCAGTGTTGTAATAACTTGTGTTAATTTCCTCATAAGTAATTCTTATCCTAAGCATGTGAATGCAATTAAAGAATTTTATAAACAATGAAAACACACTGAGCCGTGGCTTTGAGTAGCACAGCAGCATAAAGGAAAAACGTGGACCAAACACATTTATCAAGAATGCGGGACCAGGGGAAAAAAGTGGAGCAGACATCATTGCTGCCATGGTAACAAAGAGTTCTCAACAGAGAACCTCCAGCGCTCCTCTTTCTCCATCTTACAGCCAAGAGCCTTTAATACCATTGGGAACGCAAGACTGGGGTCATTGTAGAAATGCTGCTCTTTGACTTATGAGTTTTCATAATGTGCATGACACTGCCAAAACTGAGCCGCGGGCCAATCCGCAGTGTCGCGAACAGGAATGTTGGAAATGCGTTTGGGCCTCGGCTGTCTCAGAACAAAAGCTGAAAAGGGCGAGAAGGTGACATCTTTCAGCCAGCCAGGAAAGAATCATTTACATTTTGTAATGAGGTGAACATTCACAAAAACATACACACCATGCTCCCGTCTACTTCAAAAATAAGAACACAGACGTCACTGCAGAAACCTTCAGACTGCATTAAAGTTGAGAAGAAATGAGAGCGAGAGAGAAATCTATGTGACTGAAACAGTGGGAGACGACAAATCGTACAATGTAAGGTACTTCAGTGTAAGTGAAACTTTCACACGCTCAGTGTAACTTTAACTTCGTAAATCTAAATGATATGATCGTACTATTCTTTGTATTAATACTTTTTGGTACTCTTCACAGATTTTTGGGGGCGTGACGGTAGGGTGTTTGCCCCGTGATTAGAAGGTTCGCAGGTTCGAATCCAGGGCCGGTAAAGGTACCACTGAGGTACTCATGAGCAAGGTACCGTCTCCAAGCGCTGCTCCCCGGGCGCTTGTTAGCTGCCCACTGCTCCTTCACGGATGGGTTAAATACAGAGGTCACATTTGGTTGTGGTGCACTGTGTGCTGTGCTGTGGGTGATGATCACAATGACAAATAATCACTCACTTTCACATTATATTATTTGAATTTCTTACATTATATTAATTTTTCCTTAATCACTTGTACCTGTAAATTTATAAATCTTTATATATAAAATATATTTAATTCTTGCCACCAAACTGTGTTAATTTACTTAGTGAGTAATTTTTTTCTGTAAAACTATAGCAAATATCCATGCATTCATGCAAATGCATTCATAATATTAATATTAATACATAATACACTACAAAGACAGTCAAGGGAAAAAAATATTTCTTACTAAAACCACCCAGGAAGAGCACCAATGCGTCACCCAAAAAAAACCCCACATGAGCAAGGAGCTAAAACCGAAAAGTCAGTCTCCACATTTTTGGCAGAAACACTCCTCCGATCTGTGAAAAACGTCATCTGTGAACGGAAGAAGTAAGACTGAGCGGATTAAAAGACAGATCGAACCGATCTCCGAGAGCCGGCCGGTCTCCGTTATTAGACTGGGAAACGAGGCATGAACTGATGAGTCGAGACACAGATGAGTCGAGACGTCGGCCTATTCGTCATTGGCCGCCGTCATGGCTTGCGACGGAGCTGGCAGGCAGGCTGGTGGAGGGCACGTCTGCGTTCTGTAAGCACCCTTCTCCGACTGCGGAACAGATGGCAGCAGCATGGCGGGCCTCTCGCTCTCAGCCTGCTCGATTTTGCGGGGGACCCAGGTCTGCTGCCAGCCTGGCACACGGTGCCGTCTGTATGGAGCTATGGCGGATCACGGTTTTTAGTGCAAAATTTGCTTTTGCTAAGCTAATTTTCCACCTGCACGGTTATGAGGGTAACAAAAACGTCAGCTGCCGATTCACTGTGAATTACGAGAGTCGGGAAAGCCACTTTGTCTGGCTCTTTATGGTATGGGAAAAATCTTAATGTAGAAAACGCCAGCTGTCACCCTCACATTAACCTCCTTTAATGGAATGCTCCTTTAATTGCTGAGAATCTTTAAATTAACATACTCCAGTGAGTCAATAATGGATCTCTCTGGGCTCGTTTCTGGCATAGCGACACACATATGCACACAGATTTGGCTCTCAGGAAAAAAAACTGTTAATGACACCCATGACCCATGAATGACATTTCAGCGTAGACCTTTATTTTGTACTCCGGCAAAATCAGAGAAGCCTGATTGAGCCTCTGACTCTACAGCTGGGATTATGAGTTTGCTGTGAGCTGGCTTAAGTCTTACAATAGCCAAGTTTCCATCCAGTTTTTTGCGACGTTTTGTTATCGACAAACAGAATATGCGTTAAAAAAAAATGTGCGAAATTTGCTGTCTCCAGCCTGTTTCCATCCAACTGGCTTTTTATCGATAAAATGGTGTGCGTGATGACGTCATCCCCCCAAAACGAACTGTCGCATAGGTTTTGGTGTATCGCAAAAAAAATCTGCCCTTGAGCCGTTTCCATACATAATTTTGTGTATGTCGCAAATTATCTACCTTTTGTTTTCCACGTGATACCCCCCTCAGCTAAACAAAGAAACAAAGTGATGGAGAGATTATTCAGACAGTTTTTAATTTGCCAGCTTACTGTTATTTCAGTTTCACAAATAATTGGAATTGTACAAAATATCCGAAGACGACAGCAGAATGAAGCAGTTGCTTGTGTGATAGCCCTAGAGCTCAAAGAAAGTGCCCCAGTGCGACGAAACCCACGTGATGAAAATGTATCATGTGACACATTTATTTGCGTTAAAGCCCTTTTTTTCCAACAAAAAGTGTTTCCAAAGTAGTTTTTGCGACATCTGAAGTATCGATATAGAAGTTATGCGCCAAAGTTAAACGGAAAAATATTATGTCGACATTTACAAAATTCTATCGATAATTAGCATTTCCATCAGCTATATCGGTAAAAAATTTGAAGTGCTAAATATTTTTTTGCAAAAACTCCTTGGATGGAAACCTTGCTAATGATAAGACTTTGCCATTTTGGGTATGCTTTAAAAACAGCTCATTTCTAAGGATAAGGTTGGGTCTAGAATGTCTTTTAAAAATGTAATCAAGTGAGCTCACTTATAAATTCCATCTTGATTAATGAGCTTTAAAATTCAAGTGGTTGGATTTTACTGTCCTTTATACAGTATACCAAAGATAAAACCTTACCTACTAAAACCTAGTTATGGTACATACTAGGGATGCACAACGATATCACAATCATATCAGACTTTTAAAGTCCTCAGCATTCTATTTGCCCGATATTTTAGCCGATATTTAATGACGCGTTTATTGTACGTTGCAAAGATGGCGCTTGTGCCAGGCATGTCCATGTTTACACAGCCCGCGCCTTCTGCCTGAAAACGTATGGCGTTATTTTGTGCCAAAATTCTGAGCACGCGGTGAAACGTTTGCAAACAAATTCTCTTGTGTTTTCAACTCCGCCTGCACACAAGGATTTTTTTTTTTAACTAGCTAAACTGCGTGTTTGCCTCGCTTAGTGAACGTGAGTTCGCACATGGGCTGTGTCCCGAGCTGCGTACTACCGCACCTAATAGTATGGTAAGACACGATTATCATACTTTTCTATGTGGCAGTATAGTAGTAAGCATCTCATGAACTAGCCGGGGTTGGAGCTTAACGGCTCATTGCGCACTTGGTAGTGCACATGGAGGTCACATGCTCCCTATTTGACTTGGTACAGCACATAGGGCGGGAAGTGTCTTTTTCTTAAAATGTCCATCCTCGCTTCACTCTGCTTTCACGGTCACTTGACTTGCCACTGTAGTAGAATGGTCCGAACTATGCAATTATCTTTGTGCCAATATTCTGAGCACGTCATGGAACTTTGGCGCGCTAAATATCTTGTCTTTACACGCGCGACTCTGCCTTTCTCATTAATTGGCATTGGTTTTGGGTATCTGATATCTGCATGGGTCAATAATTGCCATATCATGCATCCCTAGTACATACTAAAACCACAGCCTGAACACAAGTCTGACTTTTAGCAAGTTTTGCTCCAGTTTTGCCTAAAAAAAGTCTGCATCACCCTTTAAATCGTTCTCACCCCGTGTAAGAACTGCTAAACTGTGTCACACACCTTCTGGATTCCTTTCATTACCAAAGCTGAAATCAATTTTCAATCTTCACTCTGCAGGATATGTCCCTGTGGATTGTGTAAGCAAGGGAGGCAAAAGAGAAGTCAGGCAAACAAATCTATATGTAAATATATCTGAGCTGAGCTGTCACACAAGGAGGCCTTATGTGCCTCCTCGTGTGGGCTGTAGCCTCTGATCTGACAGAAGAGTTTTCTTGAATCTTAAACACACAACTGAGTGAAAGCAAACAACTTTATAAAAAAATAAATCTGCCTATCGTTACACACCGAGAAGCTCTTTACAGTCTTTTGGGAAAATAGCAGTGTATAACAGCATGAGGTGAAGTCAAACCACGAATGGCTTGTTAGAGGAGGCGTAACAATAAAAGTATACTTCTTTTTACATTCACGGCACTTAGCAGATGCTCTTGTCCGCAGTAACATAAATCTACTAATTACAGGGACAGTCTTCCTGGAGCAACTTGGGGTTGAGCACCCAATGATGGTGAGTCACTAAGTAGGATTTAAACCCACAACCCGTTGGTTCGGAAGTGAATATCCTAACTACTGTACCACCATCACCATGCCATTATAAAGACAATGCTCCAGCTTGGCTAATTATTATGTTGTTTTCACTCTTTATAGCGGCATTGGTTTCTTAGGGACTTAGGGCCGCCGGTTCAAATCTCGGGTCGGAAAAACGGTGGGGTGTTCGCCCCGTGATCAGAAAGTGGCAGGTTCAAATCTAGGGCCGGTAAAGTTACCACTGAGGTACTCATGAGCAAGATACCGTCCATAAGCACTGCTCCCCTGTCAGCTGCCCACTGTTTTTAAAAATAGGAAAAAAATTACTATTTTGGGGAAAAAAAATACTTATTTCAAGCAAAATTATCTGCCAGTGCAGCAAGAAAATTGCACTTGCTAAGATTTCTTAAAACAAGAAAAAAAATACTGAAAGACTAAGCATACACAACTTAAATTAAGCTGAATATACTAGGTTTTTTCTCCAATTCTCTTGAAACAAGTAAAAATATACTTACAGTCTACCTGTTAACACAACTCCTTTACCAATGTAGGTTGTTTTAAGAAAAAACTGCTCAAAATTAGTTGTATTACCTAGGTAGGATAACTCAAGATAAATTTTCTTGAAACAAGTCAAATAATCTAAACAATATTCAGTCTTACCAAGAAAATAAATCCAAAAAATGGTGTAACAAGATTAAAATGCTGAATTCAAGTCAATTACACTTGTACAGATTTTTATTTTTTGCAGTGTGGGCTGAAAGGCAGACGTCAGATTTCATTGTGGTGCGCTGTGTGCTGTGGTGTGGTGTGTTTAAAGTGACAAGTAATCACTGACTTTTACTTTATATATAAAATGTCGACTCAAAGAGTTTCAAAAGAGTGTATAGTGTGTCTTTTTGGGGGAGTTTGATTCATATTCATTGTGGGTCTTTTCTCCAAAATATGTCAGTTGTATCTTTTGCACATCAAACTTTGGGCTCCATATTAAAACTTTTTCACTCTTTACACACACATAATTATCATTAAATATTCATTCAACATGATAACGGAGAGAATTGGGACTAAGGAGAAGAATCAATTATATATTTTTTCTACATGCACAGCACTGAAACGGACATTTATCTTTCAGAATTAACAATTATCAGTTAATAAAAAAGAAAAACACATTTTTGGTGCTTATCCACAGGTATATAGGTATATGCATACTGCAAAGTCACTCACAAGTTATGTCACGCTTTAGATTTTCGATTTTCCATTGTATTAGGCTTAGCTCCGTAACAGTGCTGCTTTCACTTTCGCAGCACAATGGTAATGTAAAACAAGCGGGACACCTGTTTACTCCTACATTTTTGCTATTGTGACTTTTTATTATTTTTTCCCTTATTTGACTTTTTATCTCACCATTTTTTTACCTGTGCTATGAACTTTTTACTTACTTATGTTTACTTACTTCTTGCTATGGAACATATTAATGCTCGTCCATAAGGATCACTTCACTTCTGAGAGTCTTTACTAAACTCTTTTACCTCAAGAGCCACATAAAGGGTTTGTGAGACTATTCCACACTCTCCTGTATAAAGTTATTTATGGTTTTCCGTTTTGCTTGAAATCTGTCAACGTTAGAAATTTTGAACATTAGAAATTGTTGGTTATAATGACCAGTTGTTTCAGCCCTAATTGCCAGATCATATTGTTCCAACCGTGCTCATTCTGAACTGATCAAGTATCATGCCGATGATTTACTAGGCTACATGAAAATCGATGGAGACTACAGTCTCTCTCTCTCTCTCTCTCTCTGCGTGCTGATGTACCGCAGCATTGGTGTTTATATTTCAGAATCAATATGAGCGTATCAACCTTGGGAGGAGCTGAACTGGGGAATGGTGGTGGAAATCTAAAGTATTTCAATTTCAGATGACCTTGACTGGAGCATGCTTTTACCAAACAGCTGGGGGCAAAATGTTGTGTATTGCTTTCACTTAGTCTGGTCTCCTTCGGCCTGAAGTAAAGGCAAATTGTGAATACTTCAAGTAAGCATGGCACTTACAATATGTGCCTCTGCTCTTATAAATTTGCACTTTAATTCTATTTTTAGCTATTCTATATTTAGAAAAATCTGAAAGGATGGAATGTGCGTTGAAGAAAGCGTTGAATATATATTGTGGTTTTCTGCCTTTTGAAATAACTTAAATCCATTAGCTTTCCCTATTTGTATCATTTTTTCCAACGTTATCAATTTTTGTTGTTATCAGTGTTGCATGAACTACTCTCAAACAGTAGCTTTCCAAGCTACAAACTACTTATGATTTAAAGTATTATTATCTTATTTTGTGATTTCTGATATTTGTGTTGTGGGACACTCTTAAAGCAAATTAATTAAAACTGCCTGCATAAGTAAATTTAAATGTGTAGTTTCTGCCATTTAGCCTTTTAGAAACATACATTTTGGTAAACGTGGCCGTGGATTCTTGCTTCTATCTTGCCCCAAGTGGACTCCATCCTCTGACTCAGCTTCACAGCTGACAAGAGTGTGCTGTGAAGCAATGAATGTGTGCGGTGCGAGCACGGTACTCTATCAGAAGCCAATTCAACATTAATCAAAAACTGTGAAAGCACTTTGCAAAAAGAATCACGCCTCCTCAAGTCGGGGGGTTCCAACTTCTTTCAACTCCGAGTCTTTCGAGGTCATGACCAGCTACTGCACTTATGCACACGGCTCCCACATCACATAACGGCTTAACACTTAACGTGTTAGCGTTCGATTTAATTTTTTTAATTGACAAGTCTGAATTAACTAGAAAACTATATATCTATCTTAGCTGACTAACTAATGTTGACTGAACCAGCCTCTGAAAGACAATAGTGAATAATTTAACTTATCTGTAGGAGAAACACTTAACAAAATGAAGGTTGTAAAATAAAACAAGCTAGATTTCTGCTGCCTAATTATATTAACCAACGTATAACAAACAATCCCATATCAGACAACACAAACGAACGAGTCGCTCGGTGAGAATGAATGATCAAGTTGCTGCTTCTAGCAAGGCTGAAGAGGTTACGTTTGCAGTTTTACAGTATTTTCACAGTAACCGTAACAGTAGAATATATTGAATCTTTCAACCACCCCAATACTGTTGTTTTTACCTCTTTGGGGAGGGGCGGGGGGGTTGTTCCTTGATCGGGTGAGTCGAACCCACCCAATACCCCCCGGAATTCGAAACCTGGACAAATCATAGTATTTATTGTAAGAGTGTAGTTTTTTGCTATGCTACGTCACTATACTACTATACTATGATGCTACAGCATTTTGAAAGTAGATTCACTACTGATTTTTCTCTCTAAACTACATTTTGTAATAGAGCTTTATGTGCTGCTGTCATTCCCATTAGTACATATGACTATAAAGCCTGTGTATCAAGGGGAGATGAGGATGCATTCACACTCTGTGAGGTCTTTTACCTAACATGGGCTGAACATATCAATGTTCAAGTCAAGAGGGCAAAGCAGCGTCTGTACCACCTTAGAAAACTGAGAAAGTTTGGGGTTTCCCCTGCTGTTCTGAAAGCTTTCTACTCTGGTGCTGTGGAGCGCATCGTTACACAGAACATCTTGTCCTGGTACGGGAACAGCTGTGTTCAGGACCAGAAAGCCCTCCGGAGAGTGATCCGAGCAGCGTCAGCTCTCCCTTTCCTGCAGGACATTTCCACCAAGAGATGTAGGACCAGGGCAATCAGAATTGTTAAAGACTCAGCTCATCCCGGAAATGGACTTTTTCATCTTCTGCAATCAGGCAGAAGGTTCCGCACCATCATGGCCAAAACAGAGAGACTCAGGAGGAGTTTCTATCCTCAGGCCATCCGTTTTCTAAACCAGGACATGCCTTTCTAAGTCTGAATTCTGCTATTACGTACCGCTAATACAAACCTCATATTGTTATGATCACTTATACTGTCTGCCACATTTTACTGTCTTAATTCTGCTGTTACGTACTGCTATATAACCTCGACTGTGATGATCATTTATACTGTTTGCCACATTTCACTGTCCAAACATCACATGCTTCTACTCTGTCTGCTACGTACAATGCTGCAGTTGCACTCGGCACTTTAAAAACATCTGTCATCTGTCTTTAGAATAATTTTGTAAACTCAGGTTAAACGTCAATATATATTTAATTTAGTATATACATGCAGATACACCTGTACCCAGCTTGTGTCTTAAATTACAATTGCACTCCATGCCGTCTGCACATATGTAACTTTATGTACCTTATTGTATATAAGATATAGTTTTATTTTTTTGTCTTATTTCCCTGACCTCCTTATTTAAGTTTGTATTTGTATCTCTTTTTTGTTATTTTTCTAAATTGCCTAATTGCACAGTTAAAAGAGCGGATCAGGATACATTTCACTGCATGTTGTACCTGTATCATTTGCGCGTGACAAATAAAAAATCTTGAATCTTGAAAGACGAGTCCAGTGTGGTGAGTTTAAAGGACACCTCATGGACATGTCGTTTTAATAATTGTCCTTGTTCCTGTTTCCCTGTCGACGTGATTAACAACACATCATATATAGCTCTATATTTCTATATCTATACCACTGCATATGAAGTACATGTTAAAGTCCAAGATCAAAACACCGGAATTAATTTGAATGAGGATCTGATTATGCGATCAGCTGAGCTAAACTGAACTAAAAGGTTTGGGATGCACCATGTTTTAAAAAGGTGAAACAAGATGGATATTAAAATGGTGATCATAAAAACATTCCTTATGCATTTCAACTGTAATCCAGACATATTTCATGTTACACATATTCCATGTATTACAGCGTTTTTATGTTATTTTAATTAGTTGTAATTTTCTGAGATACTGAGGCTTGTTGATTATTTTCTTCTAGAGCTGTACGTCTGCCCCTCTAAACCCAAAAATAGGTAGTTAAGCATTTATTCTCATACGTTTTTGAAAGTGTTCTAAGATATGCCTGTGCTCATGCTCAACAAAAATTAATAGGCTATATATAAGTAAAACAATGATGAATACATATCGCTTACTTACGGTGAGCAAGCAAGCAACGACTCTGGCAGTCATTTTTCCAAAGCAGTGTCTTCTTAAGCTGCACAAACACACATAAGCAAAACAACTTTAAATAAATTCAGATGGAACTGTTGTTCCAGGATATTAAAGGTTATAAGCTCGGTTGTACATACAGTGAAAAAGTGAAATCTTTCAACAGTACGTTTAATTTATTGCAGCTACTTTTAGCTGCAATGAAACATACTGTGAAATTATAAAATGGCTGTAACAAGCTGTTTTACTTTGGCCTACTGTTATTCATTTCCATGCTACTACTAATCTATTTCCATAACTTGGTACCTCTATGAAATGAAAAGCACAGCAATTGCAATGCTTTGTAAAAAGTCAGAAAGATTGCTTTAATACAGTGCTTTCATCTTATGCTCACATAGAAAACCTTGATGATGGGAGTAATTTTTATTACAATATCCTGTCAGGGAGAAGCTTGCAGTTCATATGTATTTTTTATGTGCAAACTATGTGAGCAAGTAGAAGGTATAAAGTGTAATAAGTGCAGTTTTCAGTGTCAGCTGATAAATTATCATATTAAACTGAAATAACTGGTAATTAGTCATCGTCGCTTCACCCAGCACTGATGCAGTTCTCAGGCAGCAGTGCTCCATAGAGTTAAGTGAATGTAAACATATCATGTAATTCAAAAGGCTGTGAAAATCAAGATTTCCCATTTTTTTATTGCAAAAATAAATTCTATACACTGACAACTTATAGATAAACCGTTCTTAAATATCAAGAAATGTCATTGAACTACGTCTTGCGTAAAATATACTAGGCCCAGATAAACAATGATCTGGTTTCAAAAACAGTTTTATGATAGTTTAATTCCGCAGTTATGTTATCAGAAAGAAGCCAGAAGTCATATTTCTCGACGGCCGAACGCAGCAGTCTACACTGGATTGAGTTCCAAAGCTATTGACCCAGAGGCCTGTGAAAGTGAATTGAGATACAGAAGGTCATTCAGACCCACCGCAAGTCTCCTTATTTAATCTCTCTGAGAGTGCGGCCTTATCTCAACTCACCCTCTGAATTGGATTCTGCAGACTGTAATGTAGAGTGAAAAACCTGATGGTCTCGGAGAGATACAAAACAGAAATGGTCGGAACGGGATGACAAGAGAGAGAAAGAGAAATGAGCGGAGGGAAATGAGCATGAAAGATGAAGATAAAGAAGATTTAAAAAAATAAAAACAGGAGAATTAACAAAAAAAAAGTCTGCTTTTGGAAAACACCAAGTACAATTCTAAAGTCGGGCAGCGTACATATGTGTGACCTGATTCTCTCTCTCTCTCTCTCTCTCTCCTTCTGTGTGTGTCTGTGTGTATGTTATAGAGTTGTAGTTAAGACCACCTAAACCGACTGAGACTGAGACCGAGACCGAGACCGAGACTAGGGCGGGGCAAGACCAAGTTGAGATCGAGATCGTACCAATGCACGTTTTACACCATATGGCACATAAGTGGAACATGCAAAGCCTAAGCACCCCTCGAAAAAACAGCTGAACAAAGCAAACAACATACACTAAGCAACGTTGAACATGTTTATTCAATATTTCTCTCTTTCATATCTATTATGAGGAAATCACTTCACTGCAAGCAGTTATCTAAACTGATGACATCATTTGTTAAACTCAACAAACAACGGTGACAGAACACTCCTCAAGAACAAACTCACCCCAAAGATAAGTGGGTCGTTGCTAAACAGCCAATTCGTCTGACAGCTGTGCGCACATGTGCACGCGTGAAGGGGCAGGGAGGGTAGCCACGATCGGCAGTAACATCGCAGGTTGCATTTAAAGTGAGAAGTTATCCAATCCGAGAGTAAACAACTCGTTAATGGTAATATTCTCAGAGTTGGGTTCTCGGCTTGTCTCGAAATAAAATCCTGAGTCGTCTTTGTCCGAGTCCAAGACCGAGTACAGATATCAAGAGCCGATACCAAGAGCTCAAAAAAGTGGTCTAGAAACAGGTCTCAAGTACTACAACACTAATGTGTGAGAGGGGTCAAGGGGTCAGAGCCTACTAGGGAGTACTTAACTAGAGTTAAGTGCTCAGCTAATGAGAAAGAATCTACTGAAGTGAACCTACCATATTACTACTGTCTAATGTTTTGGATAAACTAAAACTTTTTTTACAAAAAGCGTTGTAGCGTGGCAAAAAACTACATCGTTACAAAAAAGATGGAGTCATAAGATGGAGCTTGGACGGAGGAAACAAGAATCTGCGGCCATGAAATAGCTTCAAGGTCGTTCAGCATCTGCTTTTTCTCTGTTGCTTGTAATGTACTATATGTGACCCTCCACGGCAAAACCAGTCGCTTGTCACAAGTTTTCAAAATTGAGTTATTATGTTTTCATTAAGGGCATAAATCAACCTTCAAATCGATACCTATATGGAATGAATGGGACGACATACGACTGAGATATCAACATTCAAAGGAGTCGGGTTTCTCCTGTCACGCCAAGTGAGAAACGGAGAAATCTGCCTTTGAAGTTGACTATCGCCGCAGCACTCACAGACGCTTGGTGCGGTCGCGGCTACGTTTGCATTTACTGTAGCCTATGCTGCATTCACATCCACACGGATAGCCTGCCTGCGTTAGGTTAACTGAACTCGGGAGACGGAGATGGATTCCCGGAGAAATATCTTCACGCTAGTCAACCAGTGGATTTACCGTAAATATTGGAGTAGAGCGGTCAAAACAGAAACTTTTAACATTCTGCTGGAATTGAATTCCTCACCGCAAGAAAGTCACGTTTTTAGGATGGAAAAGGTAAGTTTTCCAGTGAAATTTATTCACCACAGTACAGTATAAACCTTCCACTGTTTCAAAACAAAAAATCCAAAATTTTACCCCATGCAACATAAACGCTTGTTTTTCTCAGAAACCTCTGTTGCGACAAGCGTGGAGGGTCACATATGTATAAACATATGTATAAAAACAGTAGATTGGCTTTAGCTGAACTACTTTTACTCATAAGTAGCCAGTAGCTTGAAAAGCTACCATTCAGAAGGAGCTTCTCCAACACAGCTACTACGCACATCACAAATACGTTGCACACTCTTTGTTGACCGCACACAGAGGAACCAGCTCGTTCACTTAATTCCTCTGTGTCCCTTATTCCACCTGTCACCCCAGCTTTGCCACAGAAATCCAAATACTGATTAATCACAGCACCACTTCATGTGGCAGAGACAGACGCGCGTGTTAGCATATCTCCTGTGCATTATAGTGCAGGTCATACTGGAATTTTTCTTTTCATCTTTAAGTACAAAAGTGGTGAATCTTGAAAAAGGAAGGGTTATGGTGGTTACAGGTTTTTCCTTTGAAAAGGCCATTCAAGGTACACAGACAGACATATGTAATGCCATGTGCAAATTCAAAGATAAATAATGCAGTCTTCATTTGGGATAAAGGCTTAGACTTGGGGTCAAGGTGTCTGTTATATCTCAGGTTTGTGTGTCCAAAAGGATTTCCCAGCATATCAATACTGATGGTAAATGCTGTAGACCTTTTGCACAGGCTAACAAAATGCACTTAAATAAATATTGTGTAAGAGAGCCACTGGTCACTGGGTCTTGTGGAATATTGTTTATGAAGGTATTATATAGTGCATGGCTGTCAGTAGGGTAGTATGGAGCTCAACAGTGCATTATACTACATTTTGGAGATGAGCCGATACCACTTTTTTATGTCCGATACGATACCGATGTTGTAAATCTGGATATCTGCCGATACCGATACAAATCCGATACAGTCAGTCTTTTTTTAAACATAAAATAATGCTCTAAAATGTCTGAATACATGACTGAGATTACTGTTATGCTTAAAGAAATGCTTGATTTAAATACTCCTTTCCTACTAAAACAATGTAATAATTACACACACACACATGTATATGCTAAATTATTTGTTTTCAAAAATTGTTAGTTTAGACATATAAATATTTCTTCTTTCTTATTGATTACACTATAACATTATAAAATTGAAAAAAAATTTGATCAATTGAAAAGGAAAATTTTGAACCAATTTGGCCTATAAAATGAGCTGCTTTTGCAGAGAACTACATTTCCCACGATCCTCTACGCACGCCCCGGAGCCGCGTCACAATGAAGCGCTGGGTGCGTGTTCCAGAATAAACGATGGAAAATCTATGAGAAAATCTAAATAAACGGCAGAGTTGTGAGTAGAACGCTGGTTATTGTGGTTATTTATCAGCTAAAATATGGTTTGTGTCTGTAATAAAGGGGACGTTTTGACCGAACTGGAGCGTTTTACGAGTAACGGCGCTCATGCGCGTGCTCATTAACACAGAGCGTGTGTTTACAACGCAAAAAATGTCGAAAAATGTTTTTATGGATTTACTTGTGTTTTAGTGCAGGAACATCTCACAAATACTTTCATATACAGAGGGATCAGATCTTGTCTTGATCGCGCCACTGAAAACGTTGTGGGTCACTATTAAGTGTCTGTGTGAAATACAAGCCGAGCTGCTCTAGCGAATCAAATTAATTAAACCAAGCTTCAATTCTAGAAAAATGACCATTTTTTGTAATAGAACTATTCGAGGTATTGTAACAACCATTTCAGCTCTACTTTACCGCAGTGCTACTTCCCATGCATAACGAATAGAGTGTACACGAATTCACAGATCGGTTCCATAGATCAGCCCAATGCCGCCGATACCCGATCCAGCTGTTTGAGCCCGTTATCGGACCGATACCAATCCACATATCGGATCAGCTACATCTCTACTACATTTACAGCACTTTACACACAATCTTCTCCATAGCAACGTACATTTCTTATTTACAGGACAGGTGTCAAAAGCACACGCATTCTTCACTCAAGTATAATTTCATGTGTTTAAAAAGACTCTAGTAAAAGTTGAAGTACTGACTCGACTTCTTTACTCAAGTTAAAGTGAAAAGTACAGGCTGTAAGACATATTTAAAATCTAAATATATATAGTACCCTTGTGAAGGACAAAACCAGCATTTTAGGGCAAAGCTGACTGGACTCCATGTCCATGTAGAGCGCAAGCAAAGAAAAATAAAGCCACATGAATACATAAAGCTCCACTGTTCATTACCATCATTATACATGATCGCTTCTATCCTAAACACATCATAACAACAATATTATAGTGCTGTTAATAAACTGAACTGAACTGAACTGAATTTCCTCAAGCTAAGCTTCTTTCTGCCACAGCAATCACCATATCATTTCCCACCAAGTTGCTCCCTGCTTTTAGTTTTTTTCTCTCTCTCTCTCTCTCTCTCTCTCACTTTATCTCGTCTATCATGTTGTGTCATGTGCAAAGCCGAGTACACCAATGAGACTGTCTTTTCTGTGCATGTTTACTATGTTTTTAAGCCTCAACCAATCAGTTGTCTGGATGGTGCGCATTATTGATACGGAATAGGTAAAATGCATGGCAAAATGGCCGAATAAACTTCATTTAAATGAAACAAAAGTAACGAGCCTGATTAGAAAATGAAGGGAGTAGAACGTGCAAATATTAATTCTAAAAAATATATACGTAGCAAAAGTTAAAAGTTGACACAAAATAAACAGATACCTGAAAATTACTTCAGGACAGTAACAACGTATTTATACTTTGTTACTTCCCATCTCTGAATTACAGGCAGACTCTTTAGAGCAACTTGGGGTTAAGTGTCTTTCTCAGGCCTAACAGTGGTATTGGACTTTCCAAGAATTTGAATCTACAGGAATTAAATCACAAGAATCCAATCTCGTAGGTTCAAATCCTTGAAAATAACTTGTAATAACCAGACCAACCCTGACAAAAGCAAAGAAATGAATAAGAATTCTAGCCTTGACATGACCTGCCACTAACCAAACAAAGACTTAGGCAAACACTGGCGGGCAGAGGCAAAACCAACTTAATAGGAACAAACAAAGATAAAGCACATTTCAGCAAACCAAACAGACCAAAATAGGAGGAGAATGACAAGGTGAACCTTCCTTGAAGCTTGACCATGATCGTCAACATTTCACTTTTTTACTATTTTCTTTAAAATGGCATTCATTACATAATCTTATCTAGAGCTTTCAATGTGTAATGCAATGTGCGAATTCAGACAAATAATACAGTCATGTTCTTGGAATAATGGCGTGGACCCGGGAACAAAGTCTCAGAGATATCTCAGGTTTATGTGTCTGACTGGATTTCTAAAAATATTACGATTTATGGAAAGTGTTGTAGCTTTTACGTTGTGGCTTTTACGCAGCCTAACAAAATACAGTTTACTAAATATTGTATTTGGAAAAAAAAAACACTGGTGTGATGCAGTGAATCACTATCAGCAGGGTAGTATAAAGTTTAACACTGAATTGCATATACATTTATGTGATTTATCAGACACGTATCAGATTCAGACTTCCATTTCCTAATTACAGGTACAGCTTCCCTGCAGATTAAGGATCTTGCTCAGGGGCCCGACAATGGTATTAGGCGCTCGAAAGATTTAAATTTCAACAAAAAAGGTTTCAGTCACTCAGCGTTTCATACAGCACTACACTCCAGACAAAAACAAAGAATGAAGAAGACACTAGCCATCAGTGACATTACAGACATGAAAGACTAGTGTTTAAAAGAAACTTCACCAACAGGCTAGTATGCCACTGTCATGTCAGTGTCACAGCCGTTTTGAGAATGACCCAGAAATTAAATAATTAAAGGTTTACTGGTTGTCAGAAACTGTGAACCTTGTGGCAAAAGTCAACACAACACGGCAATATGGCAAGTCAAAGTCAGACAGGGTATTAAAAATTAAGAAAGCTACTTTTAGCGCAAAGAGTTTTTTTTTAATTGCATGAGTAACGCTCTGTCCCCTCACTCCATTATATATCTCTGTATCTATCTCTCCAAATCCCGGAGGGAACAGAAAACGGGGTTTCCGCCAACGCATATTGCTTTCCATCCATTAGTGCCATTGTGGCATTTGTTCCTGACTGAAAAGAAACACATCAGCTGTCACTGAATTGCATTCACTATTATATAACCGCGTTCAAGAAAAGTTCAAACAAGACGGAAGGTTCCCATTAGATTCCTTTTTTTTGACAGTATGCTGACTGCGTTGTCGAATATTTGCTTTTTGAAAATGTCATTTTACTCTTTAGGGTTGCAGTACATTTTGTCACCAAAAGCACTCAAGTACGTGAAGGAATATTCAGTATTACGTTTGATAGGCAGCCATAAATTCGGCATTTTTAAAGCTTAAGTCTGCTCTGTCATTGCTAGAAATTTCATCATGGTTTGCGTGGGTGGTTAATGGTGTGTCGACATATCATGTGGGATGACCAGTACAATAAGTAACTAGATTCACATCAAAGGATTGATTTTTATGAATGTTGAATCATCCATCATCGATGCAGTATGGGTGTGAGAGTATTACTCTCAAAGTTCTCATTGTTTGCTATTCTTTATTTGCCTTTTGTTGTATTTGCAAGGCAGTTCATGGGGAGATTGTGGCTTACAAAATATCAACACTTTCTAAATATTTTACTGTACTGCTACTATTTGATCATTTTTTATGACAGGGAAACAAATTATTCAGACTACTAAAGGCCGTAGAAAGTTGATGTTGAAGAAAATATACTTGCATTACAACTGTTGCTCTTTATGTATGAAGTGATCTACACAGAAAATTACCTAAACTTTTGAAAAAGATATTAATATTTGTTTTCTTTATAAATGTGCAGCTTTAATACACTGTAACGACGAGTCACAATCACTGCCTACTGGCGATTACTTGTGATTTGAATTGGAAAACATACCTTCATTTGCATTTTTAGGGGTTCTATTACATACTCTAAACCATCTATTGTCATGTTCAATCTTTGACTTATTTTCTACCCCATCCAACACATAACCTCAGTTGACCAAGTTTTATTTATTATTTATTACTGTGTGCCATTCTCAAAACAGCAGTGACATTGACATGGTAAAGTGTGTGTACGACCCAGATGCATTTCTGGGGCTTATGTCAGTATCGAAGATAGGTTGAGAGTAGTCAACATGCCCATAAATACCAAGGCAATAATGTTTATTTTGGCCAAACTCACCAAGGCAGAAAAACACAGATTGTAATAATCTGTAATATTGTAATAACATAGTAATAAATGGGTTTTAACTTTTAACCAAATGCCAATGCAGAATTTGTTAGTAATGTAGCTGGTGACTGTTTTTCAGTCAAGATAGTCGACGCCTTCCGGACCAGTTTGATTGCGGTGTGTTGACTAGACCAGCGTTTCCCAATCCCGGTCCTCGCGCCCCACCGCTCTGCACATTTTCGGTATTTCCTGCACTGACGCACGCTGGTCCTACGTTACTGATTAGCTAATCAGTAGCATCAGCTGTGCTGTGGGTTGGGAAAGTCGAATCTGTGCAGAGCGGTGGGGCGCGAGGACCGGGATTGGGAAACGCTGGACTAGACTACGCCAGATCTCCTACAGCTAAAAGGCAAAGTAATTATGAAAGTGAGCATACTACAATAATAATGTGTGCTAGAACAGAAGAAAGGCAAAAGCAATTTCCTTGGCTGATGACTCTCAGGCCTCCTTTGTCTGGTTGCAATGAACCCTGAAAACTGTCTACCAAAAGGACAATCACCCAGATAATGGGAAAAAAATGTGTTATTTTCATATACTTTTTAGGGTCTAATTATAGGAAAATTCTACCTGCATATTGCTGATAATGTGTGAAAAACATTTGCAATTGCCAACAGCGAAAAAAGGAAAAGAAATTGTGTGAGGTCACTTTTTTTTCCCTTTGTCAGTGAGTGTGTGTCTGTGTGGCAGCCTCCTACCTGCTAGTTCTGTCCATCACCATGGTAATATTGTAGCTAGACAGGGCTGCAGTCTGACAGGTGCTCTACGGCCTGAGACAGACGATGATAGTGCACCTGACAGATTGATCACTTGGGAAAGGGCGAGAGAGAGAGAGAGGAAAACAAGAGAGAGAGAGAGCGTCCTATCCCTCATGCATTCCAATCAAACCCAATCACTTTCCATCACATCATGGCACGAGTGCACAATGCCGCAGCCGTCACGCGTGGTGAACTAGCTCATTGAGCAAAAACAGGAACCGTCAACACCTATCTCCAATCCAGAATTCCGGTTCCATCCTCTCCCTCATTTGTGAAAGGAATAACAAAGGTAGCTGTGTTGCAAGCCGTCCTCCATTTTCCCCCCCAAAGTACACACAGAGGTTGATCTCCATTGGTCGTTTGTGATTTTACTGCAGTAGACACTAAAGCCATCAGTCAAAGTAAGAGCAGAACTAATAAACCTGTCCACACTCACTACACTGTTATATCTCACAAGTGTACACCTAACTGTCCCCATACCTCACAACACATTACAAGCAAACATGCAACGAGAGCTTATTACTTTTTATGCTCTATAATTACTAATGTTCATCATGTGTAGCCACATCCTGCGTTACAAACTCTATAATACTGCCTCAAACGCAATCAATAAGACTTGTTTTACGAGTTAAGGCTGTTTGCTCCATCAATAACGGTGTACAAGAATCTTGGCTAGAGATAACCGCGCTAAATTCTAGCTCAATAAAGAGATGATAAATTCCAGCTCAATACGAGAGGAAGGACAAGGACATGTTTCTGTAGTCTGAGTGGAGAGGAGCCCAAGTGTCACAACGGGCTATCATACTCCGGCAAAAAAACCCACACACACTGCATGACGCTAGCAAACAAATATTCACAACCTTAATGAAAAGGTCACTGTTTAATCAGAGCTGTCTTTTTGTTCTCTCTCAACCCAAGCCTGAGTTGTTTCAGGTTTATTATTGTCTATCAAGTGAACTGTATTAGTAGCACTGCAAAATACAAGTGCACTCTGTAATACTTTCAACCGACTGTAATTTATTTTTGTCATTATTAAAAGAATCGGGAGTGTGCACCATTAATGTGTGTCCATTAATGCACCATTAATGGGCAGTTGGTGGCGTAACGGTAGGGTGTTCTCCCCGTGATCAGAAGCTTGCAGGTTCGAATCCAGGGCCGGTAAAGTTACCACTGAGGTACTCATGAGCAAGGTACCGTCCATAAGCACTGCTCCCCTGTCAGCTGCCCACTGCTCCTTCATGGATGGGTCAAATGCAGAGGTCACATTTGGTTGAGGTGCACTGTGTGCTGAGATGTGTTGTGTTCACAATGACAAATAATCAGTCACTTTCACTTTCAAAGATGACGCGAGGAACTACTTCACTAGAAGCACGTACTGTAATATATACTTTTCTAAACATAAATTCTAAAAAAAAACGACATTTTCTTTACAGACTGCAGCCTTTCTCTTGTCATGCAGAGTTTGCCTGCTCCACACTACCCTGAACATCAATAGTGTTTTTCTGACCACATGAGTACGCCTGACAGGCTGTTATTTGGGTAGTTGAACATTCTTAGTAGAACAGTGCCATGTATTGAGGTTGTAGCTACTGTGGCTCCTTAAAAGAATTTTGTGCAAGGAGAAGCTTCATAGACATAAGTCTTAACTACTACCTGGAGATTTTTGTAACACTTCCCAAAATGTATATTCTTTATTTATTTTTAAATTACTTGTAGGAGTAAACAGTCTTTTTATTTAAGAAGGTCCTGTGTTCGATCACATGGGTTTTTTCCAGCTTCCTCCCACAGTCCAAAAGCGCACACTTTAGGTTGACTGGAAACTCTAGATTGCCCATAAACATGAATGTGAGTGTGTCTGTATGAGTGTGTGTATCCTTTGGTGTTTTGGCACCTGCCCAAGGTTGGTCCCTTTTTCCAGGATAGGGTCTGCTCCCCATGATCTCAATTGGAAAAAGGTGGTTCAGATCATCAATGAATGAGTACAGGTCTAACATTAGCATTGTTGGGGAGTAACGGAATACATGTACCGGCGTTACGTATTTAGAATACAAAATAAGAGTAACTGTATTCCGTTACAGTTACCGTTTAAATAGGTGATAATTAGAATACAGTTACTTTGTTGAAATAAATGGATTACACGGCGGTCTTTTCCTGCTTCATATGTTAGTCTATCCCCTCTCTATCCCCTCTCTAATTGTGGTAATTCCACGCATTGCCGGAAACCCAAACAAAACACGCAATAAGAGGCTCTAATGTAAGCGTCCTGTTAATGTTGGTGGCGTCAGTTACACAATGGACCCGGAGCCAGCACAACAGAGCCAGCAGTGCCCGGCAGGAATGCATTTCTTACTCTGAAATTTCGTCTTTCCTCCTCTACCTACAGTAAATATATTGTCTATTCAGGGAGATTTGGGCTTAACAGCCAATTGGTAGAGAAAAACAAACAGGATGTGATTTACAGGATGTGATTGCTACATTCATGTAGTTGGAAAAAGCATGACAATATATTAAGTAATCCAAAGTATTCAGAATACGTTACTCACATTGAGTAACTTCACGGAATACGTTACAAACTACATTTTGGGGCATGTATTCTGTAATCTGTAGTGGAATACGTTTTAAAAGTAACCTTCCCAACACTGAACATTAATGTTATAGTGCTTTTCCACTGGTAGCAGGAACCATGCCGGAATCGCACCATACTTCGAATAAATGTTTTTCCATAATAAATGAAGCTACCTGTACCTGATGTTTTCCCGAGCTGTCATGGCCATGCTCGATGGCTTTTTGAGTTTTCAAAATATGGAAAATGGAGCAGACAGAAAAGACTCGAAAAAAAAGTTATCGAAGAGTTCTGGAGTTATGAAACAGCCAACAACACCGTTAGCAGACTAACAATGGAAAACCAAAGCGTGCCATTGTAGTACAGTTTAGATGAAAGTGAAAAGTTTTTCGCATTGATTAGGTTCTGACACTATAGAATGGGAAAAAAATTCTAATCACTTGAAAATTAAGAAATACTAACTTGGGTAATTTTGAACCAATTTGGCTCATTTTGGCCTTCAAAGTAAGCTGCTTTTTGGCCTTTCTGGGAGAGAACTACACTTCCCATAATCTACCTCGCGCGACTCAGAGCCACGTCACAATAACGTGACGGATGGGCGTTACACTAAAACATCAATAAATTGCTGTATTGTGAGTAGAACGCTGATTGTTGTTATTTATCAGCTAAAATATGTGTTGTCTCTGTAGTAAAAGGGAGTATTTGACTGAACTGGAGCGTTCCATGCGAGAGTCGCGAGCGCTCAAACTAACTGCGCGTGTTTACACAGCTGAAGAAGGCCATCAAAGTGGGCTGTGCAAAATTTCTATACCTTGCTAACATCACTTCATAGACAGTGTACCAGCCCCCAACGTTTTGTTTTTTTTCCCATCACAGCAAGAGTCCAATGAACAGAAATCCGTCGTAGAGACGGGGAACTTTGATCTCTATCTGTGGTACCTTTACCAGCTCAGGAGTCAAACTGGCACCTTCTGAATCACACAGCGAACGCCCTAGCCGTTATGCTACGGACTGCCCCGAATATGATATGGCACAGTCCCTGTCTACCTACGAAAATGTGGCATTAGTTAGCTACATCTGACTGATGTAAGACTCTACCTGGTTCTACCTTGCCATCATGACCACTCAAGATCTAGCCACATAATTGTGCACTGTAGCAGACTGAAAGGCAGAGCACGAGATTTCTATTTCCATCTCTCTGCAATTTCAACCATTATCTCTTGAATGCTGAGAGCGTATAACTTGCCATCATTTACAACGCTGTAGCAATAAATGGTCGGATGATTTTGAATCATTGTGTCATAAGGTACATGACACAATGTTTTATCGTTCAGCCTGCGGCAATAACAGGTCTGCAATCAAACGAATGGAAGTGAAGGGAGGGGGAGGCTACACTAGAGCAGATCTTTTTTTTTCCCTGTCTGTGTCAAGTGGTAAACAAGGCATTGTGATTTAGTATGGGAAAGATACAAACTGAGCAATTCTTGCGAGTCTGAGCTATCAGCCTGTGATCTGTAGTTTTCAGTTTCTCACTTTGCAAGCCTGTTCGTTCTTAATGTATCCGTCAAGCTGGTCCTGCGCCAGATATTTCTGCTGCAGAAAGCAGATTCAAAGAACGTCTTCATCACATTGGCCGTCTTATTGCTGACTGCAAAATGACGAGCCCGGAGATTTCATCTCTGTTACTCAGCTCTTCACCCATCATGCATTTCTAATGAAAGTGCGCATTAAGACCTAACTTGGCCGCATTTGGCTGCATTTCATTTTAACTGCCTGATTTGTTGGGAGCAAATTGTAATCCGTCCAAATTTTTTATAATTACAGTTCAAACTTGACTGACCCCTGTTATAGCACATCCATTACCATTCTAATAGCTTAGCTGCCGTGGTGAAGGTTTCTGGAAGTAATTCTCTGGCATACAGTATCTGCTAAAATCATCTCAGTGTCTACAGAGACTTTCAGTATATAGTCAGAAAGATGCAACTATCAGTGTCAATAATCAATACTTCCAATGACTTATATTTATATGATTTATATGATTACATTTCAGAAACACAGTAGGCAACAGCAGACATTAAACACTAGATACTTCTGAAAAACAACAACAAAAGTGTAGGAACATTTGCCGTTAAATAGTTTTACATTTTTTAAACGTGAGATTTGTTACAGGAGTGTGATAAAAGGGTTTCAGCAAGAATGAAAGGAAAGGTGTACAAGACAGTAGTGAGACCAGCCATGTTGTATGGTTTGGAGACAGTGCCAATGAGGAAAAGACAGGAGGCAGAACTGGAGGTTGCAGAGCTCAAGATGTTGAGGTTCTCTTTGGGAGTGACGAGGATGGGTAGGATCAGGAATGAGTTCATCAGAGGGACAGCTCATGTTAGATGTTTTGGAGATAAAGTCAGAGAGGCCAGACTGAGATGGTTTGGACACGTCCAGAGGAGAGACAATGAGTACATAGGTAGAAGGATCCTGAGGTTGGAGCCACCAGGCAGGAGGCTGAGAGGAAGACCAAAAAGGAGATTTATGGATGTGGTGAAAGAGGACATTAAGTTGTTGGTGTGCGGGATAGAGGACGGTGAGGATGGGACTAAATGGAGACAGATGATTCGCTGTGGCGACCCCTGAAGGGAAAAGCCGAAAGAGGAAGAAGAAGATTTGTTACAGGAGTGTGCCAGAGCAGTATTTCAAAATTCAAACGTATGAAATATATTTCACATTCTACATTGACACTGTGTTGAGATCATTTATAACACTGTAATATATCACCTTTTAATTATCACAAATTATTATCCAAATAATATAAAGAATCTCTTACCTTCAAAGTACTACATGGCATGTTTCTCATTCATATATGACAAATTATTATTATTATTATTATTGTTGTTGTTGTTAGTTGTTTATTATTATTATTATTATTAATAATACCAATAATAATAATAATATGGTCACACAGTTTTCAAATGAAAAGTCCAAACTTCAATCCTTCTTGCACACAACATTGACAAGGTGACAATTTAACGTTGAAATCACTGTACAAATAGGTGTCGAGCAGAAAACGCCTTGTAAGTTTTCTTAGAGTATTGCTTTAGAGAGGTAATCCTCATCGAGCCCGATCCTTGTGATCTGACCTTCTGATCTATTCCTTTGTTCACGCAGAGAAGCTGCCAGACTGAGTGACCTTGGTTTATAGTGCAAAAATGTTTGGCATAAAGGACTCACACAGATGAAGACTGTTAGCATGAGGATAGTGTCAATTATGGATGAGGTCAAGAGTTCAGAAGCTGTTTTTCTTGTATCTAAAGCGCATGGTTATTTTTAATAATCCGCCTATGGGCACTACACTATGACTGGTAGAAGCCTGACCTCAGCCTCAGCATTTCCCATGATATTAACAAGGCATAATTTGAGTGTGTGTTTCTTTGGAGATGAAAAATCCCGCCCCCCATTTAATATTATTTAGAGAAACAAACATTGGCCCTGATCAGTTAATACTGATTATTTATATGAGTACTAAATATTATCAGTATTCAAACTTGGGTGGGCGGCACACACACTCACACAATCACACACTCATTTACAAATGTATAGGGCCAATTTAGAGTAGCCAATCAACCTAAACTGCATGTTTTTGGACTGTGGAAGGAAAAAAAACAAACACAGGGAGAACATGCAAACTCCACATGACCCCCATGGCCGACCAGGGGGTCGAACCCAGGACCTTCTTGCAGGCGCTAACCACCTCACCACTGTGCCTTAAATGTAAATGCCGTCACAGGCATCATTTTTTGTGCACCCTTTAATTCTTTGACAAGAGATTCAAGATTCAAGACTCTTTATTTGTCACGTGCAAGTTATACAGGTACAACATGCAGTGAAATGTATCCTGAGCCGCTCTTTTAACTGTGCAATAGACAAGGGAAAGACAAAATAGACACAATACAACTTACAAACATAAGACTGGCTTAAATAAGGAGGTTGGGGGTAACAGGACACTTTTTTGGAATAAATGCATTTAAACAGAAGCTGTAGCAGTCTGGCCATGCTTTTATAGATCAATATGCTGACCTTCAGCTAAGTGTGGGCACCTGGTTTGAGCGTGCAACTATTAGAACTATTAGTCTAAAAGAATTATTCTAAAAGAAAAAGGACGAGACCGTGCAGACACGATGATTCAACAGTCAACATCTGACTCTTCATTATAGCGTGTCAGCAATATATGATGGAAATAATTAAAACGCTCCAACATATGCAGCATCCATACAGTCATTTTATTAAGGATTGCAACCTTGAGTTATGTTCCTGAAAGTGAAATCATGCCTCACGGCTAAAGTCTGTCTGCGACTCGGAGTCTGCCGCTGTGTGTTATCAGACACTCAGATTTGTCAGCAGAAAAAAATGTGTAAAAAACTAACAGGGGAGAAGCTCAATACCATTGACAGTTATTAATCAAGAACTGTCTTTCTAATATTCTTCACCGTTTCCAGTTTCTACCATGATGTGCACCGCTGATAAAATTGGAGGTCTCTGTATAACCCCTCCGGACATTGGCCCGAGCAATTTGAGCAACAGAGTCATGTTCCTAATGGATTCACTTTAAAAGCCCACACTGCTGGGAAGTGTGATGCGTTTGGCCTGAGGCCAGTGAAATTCCCAACACAGAGCTGATTCTGTCACACTGCTGTTGGAGCATCTTTGCTATCTCTGGTAGATGCTAGCCTGAAACTAATCAACATCTGAGAGAGTTTTGCATTTACTGCCTAGTTCTACCTTACAGCACTTGGGCTTAAGAAGTTTACTACGATCGTAATCTGTTTCTTTAGCAATTCCTACCAAGATTCAAGATTCGAGATTCTTTATTTGTCACTTATTATACAGGTACAATTTGTCACTTATTATACAGGTACAACATGCAGTGAAATGTATCCTGATCCGCTCTTTGACCGTGCAAATTAAGACAAAAATTAAATAAAAATAAGAATAATGACATTCAAAATAATAACAGTTAAAATAACTTAAGAATAAGGAGATAAGGGAAAGAGATACGTACATAAGGTCGCAATGGTTTCAAAAGGTGCAATGAGTGCAGTGTGTAATATTTTTAAAGTGCCAAGTGCAGCTGCACAGCAAATATTGAACTGTAAATGTCAAAAGTAGAAATGATCATACAATGAGTTGAGAGCCAGTATGGAATTACAAATAAAACTATTTAGAAAAAGGCATGTTCTGGTTTAGAAAACGGATGGCCTGAGGATAGAAACTCCTCCTGAGTCTCTCTGTTTTTGCCATGATAGTGTGGAACCTTCTGCCAGATTGCAGAAGATGAAAAAGTCGGTTTCCGGGATGAGATGAGTCTTTTACAATCCTGATTGCCCCGGTCCTACATCTCTTGGTGTCGTGCAGCAGTGCTCTGCTGCCCGGATCACTCTCTGGAGGGCTTTCTGGTCCTGAACACAGCAGTTCCCGTACCAGGACAAGATGTTCTGTGTGATGATGCTCTCCACAGTGCCAGAATAGAAAGCTTTCAGAATGGTAGGGGAAACCCCAAACCTCCTCAGCCATCTAAGGTGGTACAGACGCTGCTTTGCCCTCTTGACTTGAACATTGATATGTTCAGCCCATGTCAGGTCCTCAGAGATGTAGACGCCAAGGTATTTGAAAAAACACACCTTTTCCACTGGAGCACCGTTGATGGTGAGGGGTCTGTAGTCACAGTGTCTCCTGCTGAAGTCCACCACCAGCTCCTTCATCTTGCTGACGTTCAGCAGGAGGTAGTTTTCCTGACACCAGAGTGCCAGGTTCTCCACCTCGTCCATGTAGGCCGTCTCATCGTTGTTGGAGATTATCCCCAACACCACTGTGTCATCCGCAAATTTGAAAATGTTATTGGAGTCATGAGTGGCCACACAGTCCGAAGTGTAGAGTGAATACAACAGCGGAGAAAGCGCACACCCTTGAGGAGCTCCTGTGTTGGTGGTGATGCTGCTGGAGACACACCTGCCCACCCGCACCACCTGAGATCTGCCTGTAAGGAAGTCCTGCACCCACGTGCTCAAGCTCTACTTTGAGAATGTACAGTTAGAGAGAGAGAGAGAGAGAGAGAGAGAGAGGGAGAGAGAGAGAGTAATACACTGTAAATGTATTAAATATTTGTAGTGATTTCATACTTGATTGGCAAAAATAAGGAAAAAGACTTCTTATTAAAACGTTCAAATCAGAAGACCACTAACGTTGAATGATATTATGATGGAGTAGGTATGCTTTAGGTGTGCAGTATGTTACTGTATTTGCAAAGAAATGAGAAGCTGTAAATTACTGTAGATTTACTGAAATTCTTTGAAATGGATTTTACTGTTATGAAAATTCTGAAGGGAAATAACTGTACATTTACAGGAAAATGTTTACATTGAAGTAAAGACTGTGGAATCCTAGTGATGGAATATTTGCCTATGGAATTGAGATTGCAGGCACAACAACAACCAGACTCCCCCAAAGAGACAAAAAATTTGTTTTGGGGTGGTTTGAAATATTCAGTATATTCTTCTGTTACTGTATAAACCGTGACAATGAAAGTGAGTGATTATTTGTCATTGTGAACACACCACAGCACAGCACAATACGGTGCACCACAACAAAATTTGACCTCTACATTTGAACCACCCGTGAAGGAGCAGTGGGCCGTGACCGGGGAGCAGTGCTCGGGTGTGGTACCTTGCTCATGAGTACCTCATGAACCACCTTCCGATAATGGGGTGAACTCCCTAACCGTTATGCTACCCACTACTCCAAATACAAGTCCCCTTCCATTCTCAGCATGCAAAGAACATTCTAATGTAATACGATTTCATGACAACCCTAATATACAATTTCTTAACCTTTTCAACATTGCCAGAAGCGGCAAATTGTTCACTGTGTGACTCGTTCGTTTGTATTGTCCGTCATAGTTAGAGGGTCCTAGCTAGCCAGCTAAGATATATAGGTCTATAGTTAAATCAGGTAAAATCAATCATTGCGGCTGTTTTGTCAATGAAGTGGGTATTGAGTAACATTATAAGGTAGTGATGCTTCTAATAAAATGTCTAGTAGAAGTATATTGCTTTAAAAGAGGCTTTTTAAAATTTGTCTGTAAGATCCCAGCCCAGACCAAGGGAGGAGTCTGCCTCATCGGACTCCAGTTCCAGACCTTCACAACGATCTCAGCTTACCAGTTCAACGTCACCAGAATTTTAGCCTATCATAGCCATTTTACCTGTATTTAAAGATCTTCATTTACAACTGTTCTCTGCGAAGTATTGTTATGCCTAGTGCGACTTACCGGGCGTTATTTGTGTTTGCCCGCCTCCGTTTCGACCCTTGCTTTCCGTTTTTGGACTACCCTTTTGCCTCTGGCGATGTGGATTTCTTTGCTCCGTGGACTGTGTTTTCTGGTTCTGACCTTCGTTTGAATAAACTCACTACGTTTTGTCAATTTCCCCTGTGCCTGCGACCTGGTTCTGTCGACTCTGCGTTTGGGTTCACCCGCCTGCCGTTACATTGTCTCTTTGTCTTCTTACATTTACTATTAATTTATTTTTATAGCACTTTTCAATAAACAAACACAGAAGGCAGAGATCATGGTATTAAAAAATACAGAGGTTTTAGGGCATTGGGAAGGTGAATGTTTATTTATTTTCCACTAAAGACTCAATGGAGGAGGCTGAGAGATGGCCAGAAGACATGCTCTTGCAGCGAAGGCTGGTGCCTCCAAGAACACCAACATCTCAGTTTCACACCAGTGTGTAATCAATAAGCGCACTACAGCTAATACAGCAGTTGGTGGCGTAACGGTAGGGTGTTAGCCCTGTGATCAGAAAGTCGCAGGTTCGAGTCCATCACCGCTGAGGTACTCAAATGAGGTACGCACTGAGGTACTGTGCTGTGGTGTGTTCACAATGACAAATGATCCCTCACTCAATAACAGAACAGATAATTACTCTCTCACTCTCTCGCTTACTCGCCCACTCCCAGAGCACAGATGGCAGATGTGCATGTCCTAAAGCCCAGACCACATGGGGGTGACCGTAGGATAGCGTGCATCATTTCCCCCAATTGAATTTATTTCCTAAAAATATCTCAGCCCACTGGTGGAGCAGATGACACAGTTGCTCATTCCTGTGGATCTGCCTCTCTGTCCATCATGGCTATACTGAAATGACAAAAGACAGCTGTCAAGCAGTGTTGGGGAAGTTACTTTTAAATGACTGCTTTTCAAGCGACAAGCTACTTAAAATGATCTAAGCTACAGCCAAGCTACTGCTTTAATATAGTAGTTAGCGACACAACAAGCTACAGAGAAGAAGTAGCTAATTCCGAAGCTGTTTCACTGCCACAGATTCTAGGTTTCCACCTTCCTCCAACTACATTTGCAATGAGCATGTGCCATGAGGACACAGTAGCCTATCATGAAAGCCTATCAATGGCAACTTCTGCCGTTTCAATGCCAGAAATACCTGGTAGTTAAAAAAAAAAACACATCTGTGTAAAGAGAGAAGTTATCTTTTGCAACTAGGTAGCATTTTGTAGTTTGTTAAATTACTGCTACAAGTAGCTTCACTACTGAGAAATACTTAAAAAGTTATGTTAGTAGTGTTGCTATTTGTAGTTCGCGTCTCCCCAGCACTGTAGGCAGAGATATCCTAGACTGAATTACAGCACAGGCAAAAGCACCAGGAGTGTTTACTTAATGGTGCTACTGAAGTGGCTGTACTGAACCGTGCCTCTGCACTGACCCCGTCCCCGACCCCGGCCCCGGCTGTAGAGGAGTAAGAGCAGGAGAACAGGAATGATGGAAGATTCTAATAGATTTGATTACCATGACGAGGGGACAAGGCTCTGGAGAGCAGAAGGACAGGAGGAGAGGATTGTGTGCACCAGCAGATTAAATTTTTATACTCTGTATACTCTCGCATTATGGAACACTATGAGTGGAATTAAAATGGAGAGTGGCAGCCTATAATTTGAATCATGCTGATAATAAATAATTATCGTCATTTATATTTACACCATTTAGCAGGTGTTCTTATTACAGGCACAGTCTCTTTGGAGCAACTTGGGTTAAGGGTCTTGCCAAGGAGCCCAAAGGTGGTACTTCTGGAAGAAGGATAGAGCTGGATTTGAACTTACAACTTCTTGGCTTGTACAGGTTCAACAGTCATGCTTAGACACAATGGAAAGCAGATTTAAATGAACAAAAAGATGACTAACATTGTTAGGTAAGAACATAATCTACAAACAAAGAAGAGTGCTCTTATGCAAAATTTATTGCATTCCTCTTTGTGCAAAGCATTAGCTTATTGGGTTTTCTCCAACTCTACAGTTGCACAGTATAACACTATTTCAACCAAAGAGACAACGATTAGTTTGAATCAACAAGTGTGTTCATTTGTTAGAACGATTTGAATGTTTATGTGAAAAAGTGTTCGTCGCCTCTATGGTCTCCAAAGCTGGCAGATCTGGCTGGGAGGCAGGAGGTATAGGAGCCTACCCCAGGACCAGGATGGGGAGCCAAAGGTGGTGGAGGAGTGGAAATGGACAAAACCGAATAGCTGTAACGGCAAAGAAGCAGGTTAGATTTACTTCTCATAAATAAAACCAGGACCAAAAGTGATTGGACATGCTGGAGCTCATTAGGTCTCCTAGTTTGAACTTTTGTATTTACTTCCATTTACAACAAATTTAAGAAAAAATTAAGAAGATATCGGTGAATGAGGCTCATTCACAGGAGTCACCACAGTGGGTCAGTCTTGTCTCATTGTTTTTTCTTAATCAGGAGGCTGTGGTGGTAATGTAGTTGTCTTTTGAGCTGTCCTACTGCTTCGTGCAAAGGATCTAAGGATTGTACGTTCAGATCCCGAACTGGCCTCTGGGTAAACTGATGACCTATTTGCTGTGCCCCCAACTCCTTCAAGTGCCTGTCTGTGACTGTCTGTTGCATAAAAAAAAATAATTTAGATGAAACCAGACTATTTTTTTTAAAAAAAGAAAGTGGGACAGCACTATTTAGGTGTAGTGGAGAGCGCTGATATTGCAGGGGTCTAAGTGGCAGAAACCCTGCGGTGACCGCAATATTCAAATCCCGAGTGTGTCTAAAAATCAAGAGCTGGAAGCTTAACAGGGTCAGGGTCACCTCTATCGGGCACTTAAACCAAATAAATGCCTTATAAATGTCATAAATGTAAACATCATAAGTCTCTTCCAGAACAGTGGTTAATTTCATGGTGCATTCTGTAGAGCCTTTGCCCTTTAAAGTGGCAACACAGATAAGTCCAATCAACATTACAAATGCAGAATATCATAATGCTGAAGTATTAGGAATAATAACGGGTGTCATTATGAAGAAAGTAATCAGTGGTGATTTTAAGTAAAGTAAAACGAGAAGTAAAAAGCGATGGCAAATCTGGTAAATTATCAGATTTAACATAATCTGACTGTCGGGTCAGATTTCAACGTAGAACAATAAGCTTGCACAAGCTTTTCCAGTAAACAATACATACAGACATACTGAAAATTATTTTTATTTATTTCATTTCCCTTACATTCACTTTACATTTATACCACGGAATCCACACATCAAACTAAACATAGTTCTTTCCCCAGACTTTAATGTCACTGGAGCAAAACCATAAGGCCATAAGGCTAAATTCAGACCATCTATCTTTTTTTCCCCCCTATTTTACTGACTTCGTTCAGGAGCAAATGAAAATCGACAAGCAGGCACCTTTTAGCTTTTGAATTGCCAAGGCCGGGAAGTGGCCTCCATCAGCATTAAGCATAGCCTGTCCTTTCATCTGCCCTCGCTCTGTCACTTCTCTCTTCAGGTTTTTTTTCCTCGTAACATTCCGCTCTCTAGTTTGACACAGTCTGCTGAAAAGGTCTTAGAGGTTGTCATGTCACATAGACCCACTCTGGCAAACTTCCTGTCACATCTGTTGATTCTAATCAAAGAGCCTCACATCTCAGAGAAATCAATGTGAGAATTCCCATTATTAGGGGGCCATGCAGTGGAACACTGCGTGGTACCCTATTGTTATTGTGCCGATTTATTTATTTTTTTTTCTGCCTTAAAACGTGTTGTGGAGAAAAAAACGGTAAGACCTACAGCTTTGAAATTTGGCAGGTAGGTCCGGTACCCCACTCACTACTCAGGCAAAAAAATTGCGCCAAAATAAGCTATTTTGCAATTTTCCAAAAAAATTAGCATTTTGCCGAATAAATGTTTAACCGTAGCTCTAATTCTCAAAAATCTTATATCATCTTATTCTTTGGTTTAAGACAATTTTTTTAGACCCTCACATCTATTTCTGCCATATTTGATTTTTCGCCAATTTGCATAAAATGAAATCCCATCTTTTTTGAACTCATCCCTGGATTTTTGACCAATCTGCATGCAACTGGTATCATTTGAATCCCAAGACATTCTTCTTTAATTATTATCGAGTATATTTTTAATTTAGGTTTTCATTTGGCTGTATTTTTTTAAATAAATGTGCTCGGCTTCGTATAGTAATGCAATGCCACACACTGAATATCATAGAAATCTAGCTCTGAGTGAGCTACCGCTAATTTTCATCATATGAAATCGTATTATTTAAATCTCAGCATATTCTTCTTTAATAGTTATTGAGCACATTTTTCATTTACCTATTCATATGGCTATATAATGCAAATCAATACTTTGAAACAAATTCAGCAAGACATATGTTTGAATAAGGAAACTTTACTATAATTTGCAGTTTTTAGACACTCTCTTATAGTAATTATTAAGCCCATTTTCAGGTATTTCTTTATATGGCTGCAAAGCTTCACTTCAAAGTCGATATCCCACTTATTGGCGCCATAATAAACTATTTTAAAGTTAGCCTAATAAGTTTTGAACCGTAAATACATAGAAAAAAAGATGAAAGATATCAAATCTCAACATATATGTAGGCCTACTTCAATTCATAAAAAACTGATAAGCTGCAAACTGCATGGCTCCCGTAATCACTGCTTGCAGTTATATTTATGCCATTATTTCTTGTCACTAAAACATGCCTTAAAACAAGCAGGGAGGCAATGTAAAATCTTCATAAACTTTTCCTTTATGTCTGTTAAAACATATTCTTGGCATGTTGCCCAGAGGTTCTGGTTGGATCAGTGTTAAAGTTTTCATCTTACTGGCTTTTTAACGTTCATCACTATACCCACGTGAAGAGGCGACGCATTAAGATTTAACCCAAATCCAGGAGTATCCGAAACCAGCAGTAGACATTTGAGAGCAAGACGCACTTCAAGTTAAGTGGACCTCTTTCTCACGGCAGAAACCGGCTTCGCAAATGGAATACAATTCTGATCCTTTCCCAAAGGAACTTATGAATCCAGTTGTAGTTGACGTCATACATTTTCACCTTCCCACGTGAGACTGGCACCTATGGGAGAGTTAGTCTTGAGTAGTCCTACTTTCCTTGATTTATAGCTAATTCATTTTTCCCTCAGACTATAACACTTAATCAGTTTAAAAGTCACATCATTTCCCAGGAGCTGTGAATGTAAAAGTTCTGCTTTCCAACATGCACCTGCTGTCACTACAAATTCTTTCCATTAACTCCAGCGCAACCACACATGCTATATGCATTAGAGCAGCTCTAACCGAAAATGGGATTACCTGGTGAAAGTGCAGGTCATTTTTCACCAGAAGATGTTATATATATTTTTTTTATTATTTTTTTAATTTAGCTGTTCATGTTCACATCCCATATGGCTCTAGAGATGAATGGAGAGCTGAGTCATTTGCTACTGAAGGTCTTCAATCATTGACTTCCATTAAAGTTCATTTTAGTCATTTTAAATTAAAGTCCACTCAGTCCTTATACAGAAAACACAAGTTTGAACAGGAACAAATTTCAGAACCAAAGCATGTCACTTTTAGCTATAACTGTGAACATTTTGTGATTTTTCACACGTATAATAGGTATTCTCCAAACTCTGAATAGTACTTTTTAGAAATCTGACTTGGTGCTAGCAGATGTATGAGTGGTCCAAAATGCTACACAGCAAAAAAGCTAATGTGAATTGATGAAAGAATCTAAAAATTTCGATAATAACTATAATTCCTATTTCCAAGCAAACTGAATCCAAGCCTTCAATATGCAAAACTGTTTTAGACTCAAAAGACAAATACATTACACATAGCAGTCGCTTTACTTGTTAGAAGTCAGTGTTTGTGTTTGCTTGCAGTGCTGAGCAAAGCGTAATAGTGATGGATTTTACTCCATCTCAGTTCTTTGATGTTGGTCATATAATATTTCTGCTGATCAATATATTTATGTCAGTTCTGATGGAGAAATCCAGGTGAGAAGTCTGCAGAAATATGCATTTCATCTAGTGGATACATTCAAAACTAAAAATTCAAGCACTGCCATCATAGTGGGTGTCTCACTTCACACCAGTGCAGTCACACCAGTGTTAATGAGGATTTATACTGTACACTTCATTGTCAATGGCAGGTCAAGTGTAGGCCGCCATCCAAAAATATCAAGCTATGAATGAACATGAATAAAACTGAAACAAAGTGTAAATGACAACAGGTTATAGTCTCCAATGCCAACAGTCTGGACTGTTAACAGTGGATGTTCCATGATGAGAAAAGGTACAAAAACACTAGTAACTTACTAAATTATTGAATAATTGAGAAGATATTCTGGTGCTTATGTTTGGTAATCCATCAAGGTTTCCATTCAGATAGATTCCAGGCCTGTAGAGACTCATCAGTTAAGAGGAAAACCCTGCTAGATATTGTCACCTCGAGAACTGGGATTCCAACTGAAAATCAGAACGATTTAACAATTAATCTACACTATGCAGAAGCACATTATATTCACCAAAGAAAACAAGAGATATTTTCTCGTAATTATATGATCACGAACTAGTCATTACGGGATCTTTTCTTGTAATTACGAGACTCTCGTAATTATGCAATCTTTTCATAATTACAAAATCTTTTCTCATAACTACTGGATCTTTTCTCATAAATACAGTATCTTATATCATAATTACAAAATAGTTTGTCATAATTATATGATATGTTATCAACGTTTTCTTTTATGGGGAATGTAATACATTTCTGCTGATCTACACTATTATTCTACATCTACTGTTGTTGTTTTTTTTTTTTTTTTTTTAACTTTCCAGGACAAGGCTATAGTATATGTATTATCCAAGAATCCGGATGCGGCTCTTGACATAACCCTCCCTATTTATCTGGTACTGGCTTAGATTTGAGCGTGGGTTGTTATGTACGTCATCTTCCAATAATATGTTTTATACAGCTCTGGCTAGATTCATTAGTAGGCCTATTCTCTGTCACTTGCAGTGCTCATTTTGGTCTTTCACACGAGTTTGTGGAAAGCCTCATTGGTTTGTAATTGTCTGTTGATGGAATTCTATTGTATGTATCGATTGGAAGTTCCAACGTTCCCCTCTCACTCATTCTGACCACTCTTTCCTCATCATCGTCCATCACTCACAGGCAGACATGCCATTTAACATGCACTCAGTACATGCAGCCATGTTCTCAAAATGAGACTGTTGAGAAGATAAGAGCGTCCATAGTTCCATACTCTCTGCCCAAAGCTATGCAGATCAATGTGACTTCTGAAAATGCCAGGGGCCACTGTAACTAGCATAGGGCCCTCTTTTATGAATGCTGAACCTTCTATTAAGGGCCTGGTACTTGTGGAAATGTCAGCAGAGCAGGTGGGCGATGATGGCAAACTATTTCCATCTGGAGAGCAAGCAATAGTTCAAAAATATACAAATATGTTTCAAGCTGAAGCATGCAGCAAACCCATCCTTCAGCGAGAGAGGAAAACCCGCTGTCTCACATACAAACACAGACACATACACATTGCTGCGTGTGAAAACAGATGTTTGCATTCAGTGCCACGTTATCCATGCTGATGAAGAGCCTTGAACTTTGCTCCCTATGCTGGGAAATCGGTGTTCGCCACATGCTGACAGAAGACGGAATTGAAAAAGCAGCCTGCAGAATGCACTAATTACAGTTCAACCCCAGGCTCTGTTGCAGTCTAATCTCTTTCTGGCACAAATGGCTTTCTCACCGCCCTCAAAAGCCTGTTAACAACCACTGGAGAAGTAATGTGTCTAGCCCGGCATAGGGGCATGACAGTACATATGTTTCTCAATAGATGCACTCTGATTTTTGGAGCAGCAAGTGATAAATGTTTCACGAGGAAGAAAAATAAACAATGGAGATGTTTTTTTTTAAAAGAATGTTTTAGAGTGTTTTAGAATTTTTGCTCTATATTTTCATGTGTACCATAAACATGAAAGCTACATAAATGCTAATCACTGCAAAAAATGCCTTTTTAAAAATAAGAAAAAAATTACTATTTTTGGGAAAAAAAATACTTATTTCAAGCAAAATTATCAGCCAGTGCAGCAAGAAAATTGCACTTGCTAAGATTTCTTAAAACAAGAAAAAAATACTCAAAGACTAAGCATACACAACTTAAATTAAGCAGAATATACTAGTTTTTTTTCTCCAATTCTCTTGAAACAAGTAAAAATATACTTACAGTCTACCTGTTAACACAACTCCTTTACCAATGTTGGTTGTTTTAAGAAAAAACTGCTCAAAATTAGTTGTATTACCTAGGTAGGATAACTCAAGATAAATTATCTTGAAACAAGTCAAATAATCTAAACAATATTCAGTCTTACCAAGAAAATAAATCCAAAAAATGGTGTAACAAGATTAAAATGCTGAATTCAAGTCAATTACACTTGTACAGATTTTTTTGCAGTGATGGTATCAATATTACATTTTGCTCCTTAAATACAGGCAGTCGAGGGTGTGGTAAGTTAAAACTCTAGTGAATCTGATCTAGTAATTAGGGGTTTGTTGTGAAGACCTGAAGCTAGAGTCTGGATCAGGTAGTCCCTCCTGGATCTGGACTGGCATTTTACAGTCACACTCCTACTGTGTTCACAGGGTAAGTGTGTGAATGAAATGGCAAGTTCCTAATAAAACCCCAACTCTATTATGGAGGCTTTGTCTTCTGAGCTTTTCTTAAGAAAATACGTATCCACAAGATGGACAGCAAAAGTAATAAAAACGCTACGGAGCAGTTTGGACGAGAAACTAAATTGTATGTAACCAAACGAAATTAGCCAAAACACCAAATGGGTAGAAGCGCAACAAGGAACAAATGGAATAAAATGTCACATTAACATTACACGCTGCCAGAGCATTCTGAGCAGCCAGCGTATGTCCAATGGCTGCTTTCCCAGAGGCAGATTAAGGGGACAGGCTAAAAGGCTTTTCTGTGGTGAGTCACTATTGACAATGTGGTTCAGTCCAAAGCTCAGCTTAATCAGGGGCAGACATCACTTACAGTGAATAAACCAAAATTTTGTTTCGTGTCGTTCCGGTCTCTTCACATTTCAACATGCGTTTATAAAGTTGCTCTTTGCAGCCAGAAGGTGGCAGTAGCAATCTTACATGGATCGCAGCAATCGGGAGGCAATCCCGTGCCTGGAGATCAAGGGACTTTATCTGCTAGAAACGGATAAACTTTTCTCATTGTGGCAAGTGAGATCAATATGGCATTACAGGGCATAGCTATTAAACCTTAGCTGGTGCGTTCTTGTGACAGTTTCCCAGAGGACTAGTGTAGCACTCATTGCACTGAATGCAAGATTGCAGTGCGCACTATGGCCTTTACCTTGGCTAGGCAGTATCTGTGCACTGTGCACAGATTTTGGCTCTCTTCAACAAAGTTTATAAAGCGTTACAGTTTATAAAGCGTTAAATTGGTTGTGCCGAGAGAAGATAAAATACTGAAATGTGCAATTGAGATAATTCATGTATCCCAGCTAGGGTCGCGGGGAGACCGGTGCCTGTCCCAGGAACTTACGGGAGCAAGGCAGGGACCAACCCTGGGTAGGCGCCAACACACCGCAGGGCACATGCTCTCACACAATCACACTCACATTCACATTTAGAGCCGCCAATCAACCTATTTCACATAAAACCCACGCGAACACGGGAGAACATGCAAACTCCACACAGAAAGGCCCTATGGCCGAGCCGGGGATCGAACCCAGGACCTTGTCGCTGTGAGGCACCGTGCCGCCCTACAGTATATATATGTTTAGCTGCAAAGCCACTGACTTATCTATCTTATTTGCCCAGTCCAAAACATATCCCAGGACTTGACTGCCATATGACCATTTCAAATTGCTTAGCTTTCTTTCTTAAGATTGCAAGACTGCAGTGCGACATGAGGAATTCATTACTTTTGAATATGAGGGGTGAAGTGGACATACTGGGGTCATATATAGTGGGGTCATATTGGGCCTCTCAGTCTTAAACATGATAATGATGAAGACATGGAGCAATAATAGTTACATATATAATAGAACTATAATTTCACTCCTGCACTCCACTTCAATAAAATTTAAAAATCAACATTTCTACATTTACTGCATGATGCTTCTTGCGATGTTAATTGCCGGAAGATTCACGTCTGTATTTGCCTTTAATATTTATTGACACAATTTATCACTATATCTACTAAGTAAAATGTACTAAAATCCAGTGCAAAAACACAAACCTCCACCTGTCCTGCTCCACCTCATAATGGGTAACTTGCTTACGAAATACATTGTGTGTGTTTGGGTTTACATTTAGGGCAGTTGGTAGTGTAATGGTTAGGGCGTTCGTCCCACGCTGTGTGGTAAAGGTACCACTGAGGTATTCATGAGCAAGGTACTGTCCACTGGTCACTACTGGCCACTACTCACTGCTCCTTCACAGATGGGTCAAATGCAGAGGTCACATTTTGTTGTGGTGCACTGCGTGCTGTGCTGTGCTGTGGTTTGTTCACAATGACAAATAACTTGCACATTGGGTGTATCGTCAGTAAGTTAAAAATCCAAACTCTGTTGAAGCAATACAAATGAAAAATCTGCCCCACAGATACGTTCGAGAAAGGAGGAGACAAAGCACAACTGACAGGAACTACAAGCTGTTCTCCCAACAAACAATGAACAAAAAGGCTTCTATGACAACAATACTAAACAAGACCGTCTAGACTGCTGTAAGTATTAACTTTCATTTAACTTTTATATTAGGGAAAACCTTTAAGTTACTTCAAAGACCGCATTATTGTTAACATGTCTGTATATTCACTAAAAGAAAAATATACATCACTTAATTTTCCCCCGTAAAACACTTAATACTACATGTACATGTACACTTTTACAAGTTGTCTTCTTATGCACTTGGACCACCACCACCGGCTTTTTACTGTAATCCATAGGAATCATTTTTGCCACAAACAACCATAATGTAGACCAGATTATATGTCTGATTAAAGATCATTTCAAGTTAAACAAATAAATTAGTTTTACCAGCCTTTCAGCGTTTTGTTCTAAATGAGAAAGAAATTAAATAACCAAATGTTGAATAAATTGTGAAATTGCAGAATTTGGACACACTGATCCAAAACTGTACATTAGGAAGATGACAGAGCAATCAAAGGCAGACAAAAAGCAGATGCAGACTGCAGGTGCAGATTTGAAAAGGATGTGCCCTCAACACAAAGCTCGATACCTGGCTTACACTGAGCCCTCCAAGGAGACGAAAAGATGGATGGAGGCTTCGAGACAGCGGATTTGTGCACATCTGGCTCAAGAAAGAAGAGAAAGAGAGAAACACCCTCTTCCTGATTCGGATAAACTGCGCCAAGACACGCTTGTTGGTCAATTAAAAGCCGCTGAGGCGAGGAATAGGATTCGTCACATGAGACTGCGGTATCAAAACTTGAGGGTAGAGTATTTTATTTTGAAAGCTTCACACACAACTTGTTCTAAAGCCTATGTGAGATTGTATGCATTTCGTTGACTTCTACCAGTCTGGGCTTTCTATAAAAACACTAAAATACGCATCATCTGTATTGACCTGATATTGAAATGATGAACAGATTTTACACTGCACACAAACGAGTTAGCTGGAAACATTGTCAGAGGTATGAGGTATGACGTCATTTCCTGTGCCAGGTCTCATATAACTTTTTGTGACAGCATGAATGCTCCGGTTGATCTATAACGTTATGTCACGCAAAGTTATACGAAGACTGACGCAAGAAATGATGTCATACCTCTCAGTTTCAAAGTACGGTATCGGTAGGTGGTCGAAATCCGGTTCGCTTAAAGTCCGTGGCTTGGTTCGTTTAACTCACGCCTTATGAACACAAAGCGCTCCTGGTTCGCTTCGACAGTTTTTGTTCGAATTGAAAACGACCCAGAATGCAAAGTAGTATAGGTCTGAGAGCTCCATTAGAATTAAGTATGAACAGAAAAAGGACTGAGGTCCCATCTGAGCTGAAGTGGAGCAGAAAGAGAACTAAGTCCCCTTTCAAATGGACTCACAGTGTGAACATAAGAAGAACTGAGTTCCCTTTCTGTTGGTCCACTTTTTGGAGCACTTGTAGAGGACTGAGTTCGGTTCCTTTAAAGAGGACTATATGTGAAAACACCCTAAGTTTACAGAAAACTTACACACACTGATCATTGAGTTTCACCACCCATTGGAACATAAACTTGGAGTCTTCAGAGCTTTAAAATATCGTGCAGAGAAAGTTACCTCCAAGAAAGAAGGACTTGTCAAGAGAACAAAATATGTGGTGATCTAAAGTGGATCTTTATTAAGGCAGAAAAGAAGCAAACAGTGAGGAACAGAAGAGTCGCAACAACATTGTCCTCACGTGTGTGGCAGAATTGTCAGAGAAGCTATGATTTATTTCCAAGCATAACGTCCCAGTGCACTTCAGACTCAGTAAATCCCTCAGAAAGAGACTGGTTCATCCCAAGAACAAAAATCCTAAGCACAAGCTGAGCAATATGGCGTGTGCTGTACGAAGCAGTGAGGAATGCTTGGACTCCAAGCATTCAAGAAATCAAGCAACCACTCCACAGACACATCACACAACACATGAGACCCAGGCAATCAGGATAAGATAAGGGACACTCTTTTAGAGATACAGATGTGCACATTTTGGACATAGAAGACAGGTCATTTGAGAGAGGAGTAAAGGTAGAGACTTAAGACGCCAATTATCAGCCACCTATAACGCAGTCTTGAAATCCCTTCTCAGGGAATTAAAATGTGAGGGGCCACCGCCTGTAAATGGCTCACATCTTGTCCCGTGTGACCCTAACGACCTGCTGAACAACAGGGTGTGGTCAATGACCACTTTTAAGTTGACAGCCCCACTAGGAGATAAATACCTGGAACTCCCCATCGGACTTTTAGAACTGAAGAAGTATTTTGGATGAAAATTCTTCAAGAAATTGAAAGGAAGTGCAGTCGCCTTTGAATCATCAGTTAAGATCATAATGTCCCGTTCAACCGAGAACTTACACAGATATCCTTTGAAACAAACTTTAAATCTATAGAAGATTCAACATACATCGTCACCAGACATGCGTCAATATACAGTATATTATTTTAAATTATACATAAATCACCAATTATTTTTCTCCCTTTCTCAAGGTTGCTTGTCGCAACAGAGGTTTCCGAGAAAAACGAGCGTTTATGTTGCGTGGGGTAAAATTTTGGATTTTTTGTTTTTAGTGTTTTGAAACAGTGGAAGGTCTATACTGTACTGTTGTGAATAAATTTCGCTGGAAAACTTACCCTTTCCATCCTAAAAACGTGACTTTCTTGAGGTGAGGAATTCAATTCCAGCAGAATGTTAAAAGTTTCTGTTTTGACCGCTCTACTTCAATATTTACGGTAAATCCACTGGTTGACTAGCGTGAAGATATTTCTCCGGAATCCATCTTCGTCTCCCGAGTTCAGTTAACCTAACGCAGGTAGGCTATCCGTGTGGCTGTGAATGCAGCGTAGGCTACCGTAAATGCAAACGTAGCCGCGACCGCACCAAGCGTCTGTGAGTGCTACGGCGATAGTCAACTTCAAAGGCAGATTTTTCCGTTTCTCACTTGGCGTGACAGGAGAAACCTGACTCCTTTGAATGTTGATATCTCAGTCATACGTCAGCTGATTCATTCGATGTAGGTATCATTTCGAAGGTTAATTTATACCCTTTCATGAAAACATGATAACTCAATTTTGAAAATTTGCGACAAGCGACTGGTTTTGCCGTGGAGCGTCACATATGCTACTTCTTGAATTTAGTGCATATCATTTGACACCATATTGTGAAAGTATTTTAGCCGTGTCTTTTGTATGCCTCCAGGCACAGGAAATTAGCTTAATGGTTTGGAGCCAGCCCAGTCCACAGAGCTCTCTGTGCCTAAAGCAGTTACTGCCTGCTAAAGAGGAGAAGGTGAAGGTAATGGACAAGTTGGACCAGCTACAGGTACACTACACTGTTTTTATTATGTCTTTTAAAATAGCATTATTGCATGCTCTACCCATGTTTGCGTGGGTTTCCCCGGGCGCTCCGGTTTCCCCCCACAGTACAAAGGCATGCACTATAGGTTAATTGGCGACTCTAAATTGGCCCCGTAAGGTGTGGATGTGTGTGTGACTGTGTGTGTGCCTGTGTGCCCTGCGGTGTGTTGGCACCTGCCCAGGGTTGGTCCCCGCCTTGCGCCCGAACGTTCCTGGGATAGGCTCCGGTCCACCTGCGACCCCAGTTGGGATTAAGCAGTTCGGATAATGAATGAATGAATGAATGAAAATAGCATTATGATTTTCCACGTTTGTTTGTTTTCTGAATAAAAGGTCATTAGCCCTGCAAGGAGCCACTTTTGCAAGAGAGGAACACAGGGAACCCAGTATGATTGGAGCATAGCTGTGATTTCCTATGGTTTAATTGAACAGATTTATACACCAAGGTTTGCCACAAAATATCAGGGTCTTTGTGCTTTGCTATTTCATCCTCATTCCAACAAAGACTACATTTGGGATATTTTTAAAGGCTTTCGCAGCCACACTAAACACTGCTGGAACGGATATGTGTGAAAAGGGAAAACTGCCAAGAGATTTGAGAATATTAAAAAAACCCATTTCAGTAGGTCGTGAATTACTTTCTGCAAGCGGAAATTTATTTTGTTCCATTTGGCAACTGTGCTGGTGCTCCAGGCGCAGGACATAGAAAGCAGCCGCTTAGCTGGCCAAGGCCCTTTGATAATCTCTGTTGCATTTTTTATTCTTGGTCTCTCCCAGAAAGGCCTTGGACCACAGTAATGTGAAAGATATAATCAGCATGACAAATGTGAGAGTCTGCCACTGAGCCTCGGTCTCTGGAACAGGTGCCCTTATATACATGAAATAAAATATTTTTAATGATTTGGTTTATTATAATGAAACCTTGTTTGTATGCTTCATCAGTTCCAGCGAAACATACATATTAATCCCCACCAGTAATTATTTCATATTTTAGAGTTGTGATTTTCAGACTGGATAGAGAAAACTCATTTCCTTTGTATTTGATAAGGATTACTAGATGAGCACAGACTCAAAATTTTTAGTCCAGCATAAATCCTTGGGGCTGTTGGTAGCTTCGGTCAGGGAGTTCACCCTGTGATCGGAAAGCGTGCACCTTCGAATCCAGGACTGGAAAATGAACCACAGACGTACTCATGAGCAAGGTACCGTCGCCAAGCACTGCTCCCCGGGCACTGGCCGTAAGCTGCCCACTGGATCAATTGATCAGTCGCAGAGGTCACACATCGTTGTGCTGCACTGTGTACTGTGCTGTGGTGTTTTTACAATGACAAATAATCACTCACTATCACTTAATACACAAAAAATACCAACCGGTTCTACACTTGCATGTATATTTCATACTGTATAGTTATTTGTCGACTTCCATTTTAGGTGGAAACGAAGCCCCTCCACGTGAGCCCTCATGCAGATACAGAAATTACAGAGATCAAATATGTTGTCAGAAATTCTGTACACTAAGCTGTTTTAGTACACATTCACAAGTTAGTGTTCTGCTCATACCTGCATGATGTATTAAAGCTGCTAAAAACTTTATTGTGGAAAATTGCGCGCTCAGCAGCTACAGCCTGAGCCACCCAGCAGAAAGCAGATGGACGCTATGATAGGGGAAAAAAAAGAGTCAAGGATAGTTGCAGTAGTAATCCGTTATTTATTCACTTCTTTATTAGTACAAAAGGTTAAAGTGTGAGATGATGCTATTCTAGAAAATCAATATACTTGATGGTGTATGTAAAGTATAATGTAAGTATGGTCTATATGCTGTGATTTAAGACACAGCCTTACTTTCACTACAGTGTGAGATTTCTAGAGGAGGCTGCAAGTAGTGTGCAGAACACATATTATAACATCTTTTCCAGAAGTGTGTGGAAAAGCACATGGCTTGCCTGTGTGGCAGGGCAAATGCTCTGAAGGTGTGACTCTCTGCGATCAAAACCTCCAGAGTCTAGAGCTGTTACTGAACTATTATCCATTGTCCTTGGAGAAATATGGAATTAATAACATCTCTATGTCTTTGGAGTTAATCCTGTTCTTTTTCTTCCTCTCTGTTCCTCTCTTCCTCACAAACACAACCCTTTACGTGGTTTTTTTTTTTTTTTTCATTTTCTTCACAGAAACGGAGGGTGGAAGAGATCCTGGACGATGATAAAGGCCTAACCATACTTAGAAGATGAATAACTGCAGCCCGAGAAAAATTGAAGAAGCAGTCTTACCAGTGACGCTCATGTGAATAACACAGAATGAGAAATCATCTTTCACTGATGGTCACTTTTGGGAAAAATTTCTAATTTGCATGTTCCTTTGAGCATGTGTGTTTTTCATGGCTCTTTTTTCATATAAGCTTAAGTTGTTGTTTTAACACACTGATTGCTGACAAAATGTTTAAATTAGAATAATAATGGCAGTAGTTACTGCATTGTACTTGCATGAAAACAAACTAATAGCAGCAATCAACACAAAGAAGAGTTTCTGACATCGCAACTAACTTGACATAATATAATGACCAGCGGAAAGACATTACACGAGTAGGTAAAGTAAATTGAAGTTACATCGGGAACAAAATATAGACAATCAAGCGTTCAACGTGTACATTTATATGTAGTAGCTTACTGACGTACGGCGGATGAAACAAGATTCCCTGTTAAAAATCTCCTGTTAAAATCTGTGTAATTGTTCTGAATAACAAAATCCTTGCGCTAATTCTGTAGATGAGAATTATTTAACTGGAAAATCTGATACTGCCTTTAAGTAAAATCTTAACCATGGAACATCAGCACATCATTTAATGGACCACATATAAATCATGTAACTGATAGTGTTGCATCAGTAGGTTCATTCCCTTACACCAATGCAGAGAGCTTTACTGACACCAAGTGGCAGCTACCGTGATCTTTCTTGTGTGCTATCCAACAATCATGTCCTATAATATTTCGGGTCATTATTTAAAAAACACCTGTTTTGGACAACATCTGTTTGACTAATCACTAGACAATACAAACAAAACACATGACTTTCTTTTCTTTTCAGACAAAGGAGGGCTTTGTGCCATCGTTTGGTATAATTTAGTTTGATGTGCACTTTAGCAAGTTATTATCTAAAAGTTTTAACCCGTGTCACCAAATAATCTGCTCGTTCGTGCTTCTTTGTTATTGCTGGTGTTTGGCGCCTCCTGCTGGATGAGCTGGATGATCCAAAAAATTAATGATTCCACATTTAGGCTCTAGACAGCACCAGACTGTTTTGGAATATATTGTAGTAATGCAAGTAACAAGACAAGCCATATTTATACTAGCAGTATTTCTCCTGAAACACTGAACTGTGCAACACTACTAATGACTAAGTTATAAATTGTTGGGTCAAACTTCGCAGCCCACCCACATAGGAAATAGACAAATTAACTGTACCCGGAAGGCATCATTTGGACACCGTATGAGAATTCGATTCCCTTTTATTCCCCCTGGTTTTGTTAGTGGACCACTGCATCGTTTCTTGATGACAGAGCAAATAAATGATGGCCAAAAAGCACAAAAGAGGAAGCCTGACAAGGCCGAAAGGTTGTCCACAGTAAAGGAGCTGGTGTCTAAGCTGATCAGACAAAAAGTGTGTTAATTGTTTGACTGATAGCATGAAGAACCAACCCTGTAATAGAAGCGATCACTCTGTGTTTAGTAAAAACCCTCTCAGTGAAAGGAGTTCCATTGGAAATGACAATTACTGAGGAAGACCTTCGTCAATCGCCTGAGTAGAACTGTCTGAGTTGGCGCATGCGCAGTTGGACCTTAGCCTGCCTCCGTAAGGGTGTCGATTCTGAAGCTGGAACACTGGAGGAAAAAAAGCGATACAGTATTTTATACATGTAAAAACAGCAAAAAGAAACGGATGTGCTTCAGAAAACGAAACGGCTACCGCCCTCCAGATCATTTTAATGCAAAAATTGTAAGTATGATCATCGGCTTCATTTTTACCCCCTAAGCAAAGCGTTTAGTTTGTCAGGGGATGGTGGGTTTTCCCGTGCCGAAAAAAAAGGTTCGTGATTCCTCAAGAACGGCTTCGTTCTCCGTCAAGCCTTTTCTCTTTCTTTTCTTTTCTTTTCTTTTCTTTTTAAACACACCAACACGAACCCTAATTTTCTGCAATGCTGCCCCGGCGAGCCTCCACGGGTTAGACCGAGTCCGCCTTTTTTTTTTCCTAGAAATAGATGAATGTCTGTGACAGGCTGTGTAAACTACTGTGGTTATTCTGTAACTGAGATCGGAGTACTTATCCCTTATTTCCCCTCCCCGTGTTACTGCTTATTTTCGGTTGTAAGCAGAAAGGGAGGTGTATAGAGGAATGAAACGGAAAATGCTAGTTAAAAGCGTTTGTTTGGTGTGTTTTTAGGCGACCGCCCATTTCGAAACCGCGGCTATGATTTATTTGTTTGAAGCGTAAGCGGACGAGGCGCCCGTAATTCTGCGATGTTTTTTTTTTTTTTAACGCGCGGTTATTATTTATAGGAACGGAAGAATGACACGCAGCGGGTCACCGCGACGTCGAGTTGGTTAACGCCGTTTTGGTCATCCTTTTTGGAAGAAACACGAACGGTTGGCGTGTACGTCGGTGAAAACGCGGCTTCACGATGCAGCCGGTGGAAGTGTCTATAGAAGGGGCTTATTCAGCGGCGTGTGTGTCGGTAACGTGCCGTTTCGGACGCTGATAGGGCAGATTTAGATGCGTTCTCTTTGTGAATGAAGAGGGTTTTCGGCTTGGGGAGTGGGAGAGTACAAGCGATCACCGACTTGTAGGAGAGGGCGGGGGGTGTTTTCAGTCTAACATCTAGGAAGTGGGGGCGGAAAGGGCAGGTTTAAATCGCTTCTCATCACCCGTTGACGGTACCTGCACGCTTTCGGTTTGTTTTTTTTTTGTTTGTTTGTTTGTTTGTTTTCCCCCCACTTTAGTTAATCGTCACGGTCGTATGAGTGTTACACGTTTACGGTGGTCGTTGCCGTTTTAGCTGCGCGTCCCGTACCCCCTCACCGTCTCCAGCGATGCAGCCTTTCTCTCTCTCTCTCTCCCCCCGGCTCTCGTGTAGTAAAGCGCGCTCCCGACTCACGCGCGAGACCTTTGGGTTGAATGAATCCCGAGCGCGCGCGCACTCGCGCACCTTTTCTGACGTAATCGCCAAGACTCCCGCCATTGGTCCACAACTCGGAAAGCGGCGTTGACCAATGGCGGGAGTCCTCGCTGTTACGTCAGCTTTATGAGCGTCTATTTTGATGCTCATAAACCTGTATTTGATGACATTAATAAGACATTGTTATCTATTTTCGGATAACCATAAATAGCAGCCCGTGCACAATTCGACGCCAATAGTGCCTTATTAATGTCGTTTAATACAGCTGAATGATAATATATCTTATTATAGACCAGACTACAGTACGCCGTCGCCGCTTAACCTCCGACGACCATGTTAAAAATAGTTCAAATGTCCGTAAGGGCTTTTTTTTTTTTTTTTTTTTTAAATCAAGGTCGAATTTCTTATGTGAAATCATAACCGGTTGCAACAAACAATAAGTTTAATAATTGTTATTATTATTATTATTTTTATTTTTTTTTAGCAAAAATGGACAACAGGCGCTACTATAATGACTTGCACGTTAGACACGTAGTATGAGGCTTTTTCCGACATTTAATTACACCAGAGACCTAAAACATTCATCCTACACATTACTTATGCTTTTAGGAAATAAATATTAAAGTAACTGGAAAATTCATATGCATCGATTTATTTTTGTGATACTAAATGTAAACAACCGATACATGCAACAGAAAATGCCATAAATTTGTACGTATGGTATGTTGTAGATTCCATTACAGATGGAATCTGTACCACGTCGTCTCGTCTCTCTATGTATCTGTACAGTATATAGCAGAGATGACAATAAAGTTGACTTTGACTTTGAAAACAGTCATGAAAATAATAATTGTAGGAGTACATCCAGATTGTTTTTGGCACTGTGGACTATTCAAACTGGGATTTTTCAAGTCCTTTAACAAATTGTAAAATCACACACTTCGGATTTTGATCAAATGTGGACTAGCGTCTGGGCCCTGTTGGTGTAATAATTATGAGGTATTTCTTTTTTGTGGCCTGTGCCACCATGTCCATGTTAATATTCTAATCTTCACATACACTGTAGTGTATATTTATCATCTTTAGACATATAGGCAGGTATGTCTGTCTGGACCTGTGTTGTAGTTAAGCAAGTTGTTAGGTCCCACGGCTGACCTGTAAAGCTGCCTCTCATTTAGACATGTCTCTGAGTGAGGTAGCATTGAGGAAACCTTGATTGCATTAATGCTAATTGAAAGAATTTTAACTTTGAAACCCTTGACTAATTATTCTGTTCGCTGTAGCATCCCTCACAAACTGGTTAATATGTATGAGAAAAGGCATTATGCTACAAAAATAAAAAAGAAGAGAAGATGTGTAGATTTAGCATATAGCCATTAGATATCAACTAGATATTAGTCATTGAATATTAACTTTTTAAATTTTTTACAGATTTGTTCCTGGCAAATCATGTTGTATATGACGCAGACACTTAGGCCCGTTAGCGCATTTGTGACAGTCCATCCTTTGACTGACGCACATATATCCCTCATCAGGTTTCTGTTTTCTGATATGTGTTTCAGAAAAAGTAAAAGAAGATTTTTCTAGTTCAGAGTTGTACAAAGAAGTAGTAGATCGCTAGTAAGCAGTAATCTCAAGAGTTTGAGACTCTTTTTTGAACCCACTCCTGTTTTATGGATTACTCAACGGGAGTTGCTGAATGAACAGAACCAGAAAAGGGAGAAACAGTGTGACTGGCCCCTGGAGCTGGGCGCTGGATAATGATTCCTTTATTCAGACCCTTCAGGGTTGAACAGGATTCACAAGGGGTTATTCTGCCTCTCAGCAGACTAGCAGACCTGGGTCAAACTACATTTGGGTAGCTGCTATAAATTTCAATTCATTTTTAAAATCAGAGTATCCACAAGTTTTGAACAAGCCACCATAAAATGGAGTAAAATTGTCTGAATATCATCATTATGGAAATTGTAAAATATGCACTTGGGTCTTGAGTTTGTAAGTTATACAGTACCAAGATCAAGGCATAAAAAAGACAAAGATTTAAAAAAAGAACCTAATTACATATTGCTGGGGTGTAGATATTTTACTCCCTATTGAAATGAGACTTCAAACATTTAGTTAAAAGATGTCTGGACGTTTTACTTGCTGACATTCAGCTACAGCGTCTAGTTGGAATAAAGTAAACTAAACATGCTATAAATATCAAATTATTTTTACTTGGTTGATGTCTTGCAAAAAATGTGGCAAGCTGGTCATTTGTCAGTTCACTTGTTGGTTGATGTTGGTGGAATTTTCTTGAACCGCAATGTTAATTTCGTCTGTTCTGTAAGTTAGAATTTAAAAGCAGTACTCTTTAAAATAAGTTGTTTAATGTCTTGCACTTTCATAGATATTAGTCATTTCTGCTTACATCCTCATGTTTTGATTTAATTCACATCCTCATAAGTTGAATTTTTAATTCACATTCTCATAGTTATTTCTTATTTTCATTCACATCATTGAGCAAAGATTAAGCCCTTTCACATCTGTCTGACTAACATGCAAATAAACCACTAGAATGACGTACAGCTAGAATTAGATTTTTTTTTATTTAATCTGATTCATTTTGATGAAGGGGATTTAAAGGCATGTGTAAGCTCTCCACATCCAGAATGTCTTATATTGAAATTATGTCTGTGCAACTGTTGTGATTAAACAGTTCACAATGATTTGTTTAAGCATCAAATGAAAGGGGAATGCATTTCAGTTAGTGTGGGATTTTGGAACTGATCACAAACAGAAAAATGGAATAAAAAATCATCAATGTTTTTTTTTTTTTTTTTAAAGTAATGTTCTTGTGCTCAGTCTTTCCTTAGCCACTAACAGCCACAGTGGTAATTGCATTACCAGTGTTATATTCAATTAATGTAAGCAATAAATTAATCATTGTCAATTTAATGGGAACAAAATGTAGATGTACTGTACTGTAAGATGTTAGTAAATGTCCTAAATGTCACAATAATTAAATCGGCTTGCTAAATTAGATTAATATAAAATATACAGTCTTGCATGATTATTTTATCTGAATGGAGGGACTTTTTAAGGAAGACGTTTATTAAGTGAACAGCATTTACTTGATTTTGGCTCAACTCAACAAATGTCCATTTATCTGGCCTAAGTTATATAGTTTAGGTTGGACTGGCTTGAAATTTAACGAGATTTTTCACTTTGCCGTAATGCTTGGTCATCCATTTTCAGATACGTGTGTCGAAATAATGGTAGGAATCTATATAAATATATATTCATTTAGCTTGTAGTGTAGATAACCAGGGGTAGTTAGTAGTGTAACGGTTAGGGAGTTGGCCCCATGATCAAAAGCTCGCCAGTTCAAGTCCCGGACCTGTAAAAGTACTCATAATCAACATACCATCCCTATCCACTACTACCCGGCCACTGCCAAAAGCTGCCCACTGCTTGTTCACGGATGGGTCAAATGCAGCGGTCATATTTTGTTGTGGTTCACTGTGTCGCTCTGTCATAGGTGTGTTAATAATGACAAATAATCACTCAAATTCACTTACATATAGCATACACCCAGTGACATCTATATTAGCAACACTTACTACATTCCCTGAACACTTCATTAGTAGAGGTGTGAACCTTCACCGGTCTCACGATTTGATTCGATTACCATTATTAGTTCAACGATTCGTTGCAGACTACTAGAGGGCAGCGTACTGCCGGGTGAAAACCTCCGTTATAACCGATTATGGTCTGCCATTGCATCGATGCAGAATCGTCCACGTCTGCATCGCGATGCATCGATTCTTTTCGACACGCCTATTTATTAGCATGTCCTACTACTTCTTAGGTGTACAGCCATAGACTGCAGTCCTTCGGTCAGCCACATTCTACCTCATTCTACCACCACTGAAGAAGAGTCAAAAAAGTCACTCATGTATATTGTTCTTTTATTTAATCATTTGAATCTAATGCACAGCTTCATATGATAGACTTAAATGACAACTTGCATGAAAGACAATTATCTGACTGTACTTCGGTAGTGTTTCTTAAATATGAAAACATTGGTGAATGACAGAATCTTCCTGGAACCTGCATAAGTGGGTTTTAAGAACATATTTCTTCTTAAGAACAGTTGGTGAATGAGGCACATCATCACTTTCATTTTGTCATTTTAAAAGCTCTAGTTTCCCTTTACAACATAATGACAGTTGTATTTTTTAAGGGTTTAATTGAGCTTCTCTAGAGCAAAAATTCATGTATTTGAAAATGGCTGACCAAGCATTTTTGCGAATAAAAAATCAGGGCAAGAACAAGCATTCAAGCATGCAAAAAAATACAAGTCTCTCATCCGCTTCTGCTACGCAGGAGTCCGAATTTGGCAAGAATAAGGACTGTGTTTAAGTTACTCCATATAAACTGCTAGGTGTAACCTGTTAAAATAATATATTATTAGAATTTTATTTTTAACTCACATATTAAAATATTGTTTGTGTCATGCCACTGAATATACTGTATAAATTACTATACAGTATTCATATATTGCCCAGGCCTAGTTATAAGACCCATAAATATTTATTTAAGAATGTTTTTTATTGTCAAAATCTCAACACTGACGAAAGGCTAGTGAAAGAGTAGATCAAACGTGGACACAGTAGCAGATGTTCTGCAAGTTCTGTAAGTGATTATTATTTGTCTTTATAAACACACTACAGCACCGCACACATTGCACCACTACCAAATGTGACCTCTGAATGTGACCCGTCCGTGGAGGAGCAGTGGGCCGCTGACATGGACAGCGCCCCGTAGGGAGCACTGCTTGTGGACGGCGCCTTGCTCATGAGTACCTTAGTGGTACCTTTACAAGTCTAGGAATCGACCCGACGACCTTCTGATCGAGGGGCTGACTTCCTAACCGTTACGCTACCAACTGCCCCAATCTATAGTCTCTAGCCGTACACCAACAAAGTGAAGCTAGAAGATCGGCGTTCCCAAAAAAGTGGCCAGTGATTTTATATGGTGACGTGTTGACGTATGACTACTAGAACTAGAATGTGACATATCTGTGCTTGTTTTAGAGCTGTGTGTTTGCTGAGACTCCGTGTCAAATAAACATCTGAATAGTTTAAATATATGGGTAACCACTTCTGAGCAATGAGTTTGAATTATCATTCAAATAGTTTCGTGTAGAGTGTATTTTGAGCAAAATAAATGTTACAGAACCTTGTTTAACTTGCCCAGAGGAGGAGCAGTGCATCAGTGCTGCAATTAATTAGTGCTGATAACCATGTGATAGCATAAACTTGCATTACTGAACTGGTCGTCCTGTCTGTGGGAGTTTGGACACGGTCTGTCTCCCTAGTACATCAGATAACCGAAAAGATAAAATGAAAAGAGAGAAGAAAACAGAGGATGTGAATCTGAACTCTTGTCTGTCAGAAATTTGAGCTATTTCTATGCATTTTCATGCATCAGTCGAATTATAGGAAATGGTCAATGTTCACTTTGTCGTCACGGGACTTAACAGATAAGTTTAGTCCAATTTAGCAATAAACGAAAATGAATCTTTTTAGCGTGCAGAAAATCTTGAGAATTAAGCGTGTCAGAGATGTGCAGACCACCGATTAGGCTGAAACCACACTCACACTGACAACCATTTCTGTACGAGCTCAACAGGATTTTCAGGTTTAGTGTGTTTCGTTTGGAGGACAAGAAGAATATGTTCTCTTTATCAAGTGCCGAATGTAAAGGAAAAGTGTTTGAGTTTGGTAAAGGAAGCTTAAGGAGGAAATTAGACCAGCAAAGAGTAATTTGAGAATGTAGTGTTTACATGTAATGGAAATCCATATTTATTTTAGATCTGTTAACTCATCACAGGCTGTTATTTGTGACGGTTAAATGCTAACGTTTGACTCTGAAGTCCACCATAATTTTAGTTTGAGCTTCATTAGGACAGGTTTCAGCCAAAAGCAGGTTTAAACAGAAAATGACACAGCAGATGTACAGTAGGTGATGAGTCAAGACACGTTTCTTTAGTTTAGTTCAGTGCTGCTGTTGGTTACTAAACAGGTAATATTTTGGTCACTGCATGTTTCTGTGCCAGTGTAAAAGTCTTTGTAAAGTACAATTTGGTACAGTTTTGCTAGAACATTTTTTAAGTCACTCTACACAACTGTCAGTTGACATCTGACTTGACATCTGACTTGGAAGTCAGTTTCCAAGCTTAAGTAAATCTGAGCCAGTTGGTAGCATAACGCTTACGGAGCGCTGCACTGCTCACATTTCGTTGTGGTGCACTGTGTGCTGTGCTGTGGTGTGTTCACAATGACGAATAATCACTCACTAATTCATCTAGACTGAATTTTTTAAATTCCCCTGCATATGTTTGTGTATGTAGCTGGCGTTAAAAATGCATTATGTCATCATGCCTGTCTGTCCATCATTTTTGGCTCTAAAGGAAGCAGTTGAAGTGTGACTTGCTGAGAGATTAGCCTCGTATCACCGAGAGAAAAAATACAGATCTAAAGAGGAAGCATGAGTCATGCATGTTATTCTGTGGTCATTCTCTCTCTCTCTCTCCCCTGCTTCATCTTTCACCCCATTTTCAGTCATCTCCATATCGCTTGTCACTTTCATCACTTTTCATAACTAATTTAACTTATAAACACGCCTGGATCATCCAGCTAATTTCTGTCATCAGTGTGGGCCCTAGTTACATCTCTGATATGTTTGATGTATATAATCCTGGTAGGTCCCTTAGATCTGCAGGATCAGACCAGCTGGTGGTGAAAAGAACTGAAACTAAACACGGTGAAATGGCGTTTTGCCACTTTGCTGCCCAATGCTGGAACCAACTGCGGCAAGTTTTAAACGGATGCTAAACTGCACTTTTCTCTTTTGCTTTTCCCACACTTGAGTGCCGACCTGTTGCAATATTTTAAAATCTAACTGTGCCTGATTTTTAGAGCTTTTAATTGTTTTATTTCTACTTTATCTTTATTTTTATTCCTTTTTTTCCATTACTTTCTCTTTTTTTAATCATTAATTTTAACAGTTTTTATCCTGTTTCTGTAAAGCACATTGAATGACCCCTGTGTATGATAATGTGCTCTATAAATAAACTTGCCTTGCCTTGCCTTGTCATATGCCATACGAGCATGCTAGTGCTGGGCGGTATACCGGTTCATACCGAAAACCGTTTTTTTATTATTCTTAAGATTTTTTCTTATACCGCAGTACCGGTTTAAATACCCTGAACAACGTTCGGAAAGTGGCGCAGCTGGAGACTGTTCAAGGGGGAACTTTTTCACTGCTGCACCGCTAAACATGCACCGCGAAAGTTCAGAAACGGAAGATGTAACTGACGCTGGCGTTGAAAATAATGAGACACAAGTAGAGCTGAAACGGTTATTCGAATATTTTTGCAATTTTTCTAGAACCGAAGCTTCGTTTAATTCATTTCACTCGCTAGAGCACACGCTGCTTGTGTTTCATGCGGACGCTTATTAATGATGATGCACAACGTTTTCAGTGGCGCCATCAAGACAAGACTTGATCCCTCAGTATGTGAACGTATTTGTGAGATATTCCGTGCTCAAAAACGGAAGTGAATGCGTAGAAACGCATAAATGACATTTTTGGCGATGTGAACGATGTGCTGCATTTGTCAGCGCGCGAGTAAGCGCATTAATCGCTAAAACGCT
>JAVGVS010000500.1:0-18891 GCA_032718565.1 Distichodus sexfasciatus | reverse complement strand
ACAACAGTACAGTATAGACCTTCCACTGTTTCAAAACACTAAAAACAAAAAATCCCAAATTTTACCCCACGCAACATAAACGCTCGTTTTTCTCGGAAACCTCCGTTGCGACAAGCGACTGATTTTGCCGTGGAGGGTCACATATGAACAGTACATGCTAAATGATTTATTCTTAAAATAACATTTCAAAAACACAGTTCTGTAATGTTGTGACGATCTTTAATCCCGCGGCGCTAAAACCATCAGGAACACAGAGATTGTGAGCGAGAGCTGGTGTTGTTAAGGAAATTAAACAGTATAATCACATGATTCGCTTTTGGGATTGTAGTGTGTTGCGTTGCTTGTTCTGCTCATTGTCATGTCAGAATGAAAGTGAGGGATTATTTGCCGTTGTGAACACACCACAGCACAGCACTCAGTGCACCACAACCAAATCTGACCTCTGCATTTAACCCATCTGTGAAGAAGCAGTGGGCAGCTAACAAGCGCCCGGGATCGAGCAGAGCTTGGGGACGGTACCTTGCTCATGAGTACCTCAGAGGTAACTTTACCGGTCCTGGCTTCGAACCTGCGACCTTCTGATCACGGGGCGAATACCCTACCGTTACGCCACCAGCTGCCCGATTTGTACAATTTACTGTGGATGTTGAACAACAAACCAGGTTTACCGCAGTAACGCTACCCACGCATTTACAGATCTGCTCCATGGAGCAGCTCCATATTTGAGTCGTTATCAGACCGATTTTCCGATCGGCGTATCAGATGGGTGCCATCTCTATTAGATGGTATATTATGCAACTGTAGAACGGAAGAAAGCTAATGTTTTGCACAAACAAGGACACGATCAAATTGGCTTTAGCGTTTTTTAGCTTCTCTTCTTACACAAGAACGAATCTCGAATACAAAATCATTGATGGATGTCACAATCTTCATGAAAACGTTTGAGGACCAATTTCTTCTGAATAAAAGTTAGTGAATAAGGCTCAAAGCCTTTTAAAATAAGAATTTACTGCAGATTATTTTTGGCTCTTGTGTGCTGGAAGGAGGTCCATTAAACATGTTATTACACATATTTAATCCGAAAACTCGAACACGTTATTATTAGGGGTCCATGCAGTGCAACTGCTGGAACCCTATTGGAATTGTGCAGATTTTAACAATTATTATTATTATATTTCTGCCTTAAAACATGTTGTGGAGCAAAAACTGTAAGACCTACAGCTTTGAAACTTGGCAGGTAGGTCCCGTACGCCGCCCACTACTCAGGCAAAAAAAAAATGCACCACTCTGCCAGTTGGTGGCGCTATAAGAAGCTATTTTGCGTTTTGCCTAATAACTTTTGAACCGTAGCTCCGATTCTCAAAATTTTTTATACCATCTCAATCCTGGGGTCATGCTGATTCTTTCTAGACTCCCTCCCTCCCTCCGTCCGTCCATCCCTCCCTCTCCCTGGTTGGGAAGTAGGCCCTACTCTGATTCCGTCAGACCTTGCTGATCTGAGAGTGAGATTATGGGAGCCTAATCACAGCAGATTAATTCTCAAATGAGCGTTTAATTGTTTAAAGCCCTGTGGTGTGAGCCGTGTGGCGCTATAAACCGCCAGCACCCACACACCAAATCCCCGGGCCCGCCGCCTGACCCTATGCCTCGGACTTACTAAACTAACTCTACAGCTTCTCGGACCTCTCTCCCCCACCCCTCTCTCTCTTTACCTTTCAATAACGGACTTTCTTCTCTCTGTTGGGTCAAGCGAAGTGTTAGTTGGGGTTGCCAGGGCTTGACCAAATCCCTCCTAACAGGATTGGAGGCAGAGTTAATCAGATTAGAAAGAGCTGAGCCTTCGCACAATTCCTCTAGAAGTTCAGGCCAAGAGTATAGTGAGAGGACACACACACACACACACACACACACATCTACAGTATGTATTACTGTCTTTGTGAGGTCCTTCCATAGGCTCCCATAATGACCAAAGTACATAATTTTACACCTACACCTAATCCTAACCCTAACCTTAACCTCAGTAACCAAAAGCACATCTTTTACCTCTTTTCGTTTCTCAAATAAAACAAGAAGACTTTCTATAAAGTCATTTCCCCTCATGGAGACCTCTCAAATGTCCCCACAAAGCCCCAAAAAAACAGATAAAAGTGATTTTAGGGGATGAAAAGGTCCCCACAAGGCGATAAATACATGGAGACATACACACAAACGCATACAGACGCCCTCATGTTCATGCCTCTGAACCAAAAAGAATTTTGAACGCATTTTGACCGTTTTTTGCTAACGTCTTTGAGAACTAGAACATTTCAAGAAATTTGGATCAACACATTTCGCATACTAAGGGTGTAAAAGTTCCTCCACGATACGATATTATATTGATTCAACAATGCGAACAACAATCCAATGTCTGTCTGCCGACATCACAAAGTCTGCTACGATACAATTTTGATTGGATTCAATTCAGGAACCGGCAATCGATATGAGACAATATCACATGCTGCTTTAACACAATTAGAGGTGTAAATAATGGATATTTTTTTAATCAAATAGTCAGTTTTTTGATTCATTTGTTAGTTGGCTTTTTAAAACTATATACTGTATGTAGGGCCCTATGAAAAATACTGTTTTATTTTTTCCTGAATTCCATTTTTTTCCATTTTTATTCTTCTGAATTCCGGGTTTTACGTTATAATCATATTTATTCACCTAAAAAGTGTCTAATTGTGGAGTAGATGGGAAAAAAGAACAATGCAATTAGAGGTGGGCGATATATCGATTTTATCGATTAATTCGAATTTACAGTTCAGGACGATGTGTTTTTATGTGTATTTTATTTTACACGCAGGCGCCAAAAGCGGAACTAATGCGACGCGTCATTCTACACGGGTAAATTAGCGCGGCGCACCCAAACCCTGTAGCAGATTCACAAACAACATGGCAACGTCAGGGGAAAAGTATGGCGTCACGTCAGTGCCAAAACAAGAGCGCGCAAAATGGCTTGCTGCAAAAAATTCGCGGGCGTAAATTTCACAGTCGCGTGCGCAAATGTGACACTCGAGAACACAAATTTAAGAATCGAGTGCGCGGTTAAATGTGACCCCCCCCTCCACTCCATAATTATACACTTTTTAGGTGAATAAATATGATTATAATATAAAACACGGAATTCAGAAGAATAAATATGGAAAAACGGAATTCAGGAAAAAACTAAACGGATTTCATAGGGCCCTATGTATATTGCAAAAGACAAGGTGCCCACACATACTGTGGAAAAGCCGGGATTCATTAACATGCCAAAAGTTTTAGACCCGAAGTATGTGCTTCCAAGCCGCAAATATTTTTCTGAAGTTGACTTGTCACAACTGTGTAATGAAACACGTCAAAGAATCGGTAGAGAGCTGGAGGAGGAGGTGTCGTATTATTCTGCCACAACTGACATGTGGTTTTGAACCATTTATTTGCCGTCTGTAGTTTGATTTTGAGTAGGGGAGGAGAAAATCGATTAAAATCGAAAATCGGATTTACTGTGAAAAAATCAGAGATTTTATTTTTAGGCCATATCGCCCCCGTTTCTACATGCAATAGAAAAAAAATCACATTAAATGACTTATTCAACTTCAGCAAAGTGCAGGTTCAGCAGAACATTTACTGCTTTGGTAAAACATTTACCTGTAAACAACAAAAAACATTCATTTTTTCGTGCAAAACGAAACGTTTCTGATGTGAGTTTTTGACTGTAAGCAGTCGTCGTCACGTGTTCTTGCGGGTGCAGTCCATCGTGTGCTGGCAAAACTTACAAAAGAGTTGTTCTCCCGATTCATAAAAATCATGTGGGTATTGTTCTGCTCTAAACTTAGCACTGACACTCGAATTCTGTCATTTATTTGAGGACTCCGGTGTTCCAGCCTCTTCCCCACAGCTGACCGTTGACGTTTCCTCCTCTGTGTGTGTGCGTTTGTGTGTGTGGAAAGCTGAGTCCCGCCTCAACAGGTAACACGTACAGGGGGCTGCGGCGGCCAAAATTGATTAGAAACCATTGCTTTGCTTTGCCCACACACCGATATCAGCCAATTATACGGCATTCCGCGTTTTATAACGGATTCCACGATTCTGTCCGCGTTTTCCGCATCGCAGGAATCATAGGGCCCTATATATGTATATGTATAAAGATATATTAAATCTTTTCAAATTAGCCATATGTCATTATCCAAACCGCTTTTAAAATTAGATGTGTTTAAATATATTCGTCAAATATTTCAAAATAAGTCATGTCAAGATCATATTGCACCCGTTAAAAACTGCTCCAAAAAACGAAGCACCAGCCACATTTATCTGCATAAGCACATAATAAATCAGCCGAGACGATAACATAAACGACTATTCATTCATTATCCGAACCACTTAATCCCAACCGGGGTCACGCGGGGAGGACCGGAGCCTAACCCGAGAGCTTACGGGCGCAAGGCGGGGAACATCGCTGGGCAGGCGCCAACACACACGCCGCTGGGCACGCACACACACACATTCACACCTTACGGAGGCCAATTTAGAGTCACCAATTAACCTATATTGCGTGCCTTTGGGCTGTGGGAGGAAACCGGAGCATCTGGAGGAAACCCACGCGAACTCGCGGAGAGCACGCAAACTCCACACAGAAGGACCCTACGGCTCGAACCCAGGACCTTCTCGCTGTGAGGCGGCAGCGCTAACCACTGTGCCACCGTGCCGCCCCTAACGTGGACAACTAATCGATTACTAAATTAGTTGGCGACTAATTGGTTCTAATTGATTAATTGGATTAGTTGTTGCAGCCCTAAACATAAGCACATCCATTCATATCAAATCAGAAAAAGCAAACAGACGGCGCCTGCCCAGGGTTGTTCCCCGCCTTGCACCTGTCAGTTCCCGGGACAGGCTCCGGTCCCCCCGCGACCCCAGTTGGGATTAAGCGGTTCGGATAATGAATGAATGAACTCAAAAATCTTCTCTTTTAATAAAAAGGTAGAACTCCGGTTCGACATTTAGCAGACACTCTAATCTGGAGCGACTTCCATTCCCTAATTTCAGGGTTAGTTTCCCTAAGAGCAGCTTGGGGTTAAGGGTCTTGCTCAGGGACCCAGCGGTGGTAGTTCTGGAGGTCGGATTCAAACTCACAACCTCTTGGTCCAGAGGCGAGTGGCCTAACCGCTAGACCAACACGCCCATGACACAAAGTGATGTTACAATAAGTGTAAAGTTTGGTCGATGTTTTCATTTTGGATCAATACTATGGGATCGATGATTGATTGTTTTTTTTGATGTATCGTTACTAGCAGCTCGATCCCAGTTTCACATGTTCAAAGCAACGTTGGAGTTTAGACAGCAGCTTAAAAAAGAAAGCGTCTGGAGACTATTCCAAAGAATAGACAAAACATAGCCCCAAACTAGTTTGAGAGGATCGTAGTGTTACACCAAAACAAACACTCCGGTCTCTTATCTCGAGTCGGGACTGGTCAGAGGAACTCTCTGGAGGAAACGAAAGAACATGAAGCTCAGGAACAAGTCAAAGCTCCCGGTGGGGGTGGAGGAGATTTGCCCTGTTTGCTTTTACAGTGTGTGTGAAGTGTGGAGCGCGTTGTTCAGTCATGCCTTGAACTCTTTTAAGTGCGTCCACGCACATACGCTCTCACATTCCCACACTTAGCTCTCATCTCCACACAGATTAAACAGACGCTCGCTCCTATTGACCCCGCAGCAAAAAATAGCCCCAGTGTTGGAGCAGACAAAAGAAGAGCAGGCCGCAGAGAGGGATGAGGGTCTGCCAGCAGCTAAAAATAGCCACAGTAGCGTCCGGCGTCTTTGCGCGAAGCGGCTGAAACTAGATTGGGTTACGTCACGCCGAAAAAAGGGCAAGGCAGGGCAGGGCGGGGCGGGAGGGCAGGACAAAAAAGCAAAAAGTTGGTCGTGTTGAAATACCGATTATTTCAATTATTTTAAAAATTCTGTTAATGCTTTTCCAAAAACGAATTCTGTTAATACTTTCCACCGTGTTCCACTTAAGAATGCTACCGTGTGTGGTCGCCTGACTCCAACATGCCACTACATTGGTGTGTGTTTCCTGCAGTTATTGTATCTTTAAATCATAAAGATACTCTTTCATTTAAAAAATATCCCAGCTTTAATAATTGAGCATATTTACAGTTAGAGATGTAACTGATCCGATATGTGGATGGTATCGGTCCGATAACCCGCTCAAACGGCTGGATCGGGTATCGGTGGCATTGGGCCGTTCTATGGAGCCGATCTGTAAATGCATGCACGCTCAGTTCGTTTTGCATGGGAAGTGGCGCTGCGGTAAAGTAGAGCTGAAACGATTGTTCCAATAACTCGAATAATTCTATTACAAAAAATGGTCGAGGCAGTTTGTCTAGAATGGAAGCTTGGTTTAATTCATTTTACTCGCAAGAGCAGCTCTGCTTGTATTTCACACGGAGGCTTAATAGAGACACACAACGTTTTCAGTGGCGCGATCAAGACAAGACCTGATCCCTCGAACTTCAGTATTTCATTTTTAATTGATCAATTTTTTTCAATTTTATCTTGTTATAGTGTAGTCAGTAAAAAAGAATAAATATTTATATGTCTAAATTAACAATGTTTGAGAACAAATAATTTTGCATATACATGTGTGTGTGTGTAATTATTACATTGTTTTAGTAGGAAAACAGTATTTAAATAAAGCATTTCCTTAATCATAACAATAATCTCAGTCATGTGTTCAGACATTTTGAAGGATTATTTTATGTTTAAAAAAGACTGTGACCGTATCGGATTTGTATCGGTATCGGCAGATATCCAAATATACAATATCGGTATCGGACGCAAAAAAGTGGTATCGGCGAACTATGAGAACGAAAAAACTAACAACAAACCCAAAACTAAAGCGTTCATTAATCATAAGTTAAAATGTTAAATAAAATGATACTGATTTGAGGTCATATCACTCAGCCGTATCGTAACCAGGGATGCACCAATCCAACTTTTTTACTTGGGCTTTGGGTATCAGCTGATTCCGAGTACCGATCAAATACCAGGGTTTAAATAATCAATTATGTTGATTATTCTGTTATACTTAAGGAAATTCATTCATTCATTCATTCATTCATTCATTATCGTTGTGGTGTGCTGTGCTGTGCTGTGTTCACAATGCCAAAAAAAACACTCACTTTTACTTTAGGGGGCAGTTGGTGGCGTAACGGTAGGGTGTTCGCCCCGTGATCAGAAGGTCGCAGGTTCGAATCCAGGGCCGGTAAAGTTACCTCTGAGGTACTCATGAGCAAGGTACCGTCCCCATGCACTGCTCGTCCCCGGGCGCTTGTTAGCTGGCCACTGCTCCTTCACGGATGGGTTAAATGCAGAGGTCACAGTTCGTAGTGGTGCACTGTGTGCTGTGCTGTGGTGTGTTCACAACGACAAATAATCACTCGCTAGTTGTAGTGTAGATGGTATACCAAGAAATATTTTGCGGTGCTCAGATTTGTGTGTTTTGAGTGGAATCAGCCTCTTATAGTGGCCAATTGTGTTGCTTAAAGAAGGTCAGAACCGAGCAACTGCACACTGTCCTGAATGTTTTATCCACATTACAGATTCCACCGATTTGATGCTGATGTGAAATGAGCAGGGGAATGAATTTCAAGTTTGAAATCTTAAGCGCTTCTCCCTTTATCGGTCGTACTGCTGATGCTCGAAATGTCAGAATGTTGTGATGAAACGTCTACTTCCTTTACACACACACACACATACACACACTTCCTCTTGCTGCTGTGGCTCACGGGTTGGCGAAGTTGCAGTGTGTGTGTGTGGGGGGGGGGGAGGGGTAACGTGTATGCAGTGTCCTCACTGTGACTTGCCGCAGAAGGTAGTTATTGCGTAGGCCACAGGGTTCGATGTGAGGTTCTTCTACTGTAACAAGGCTGTGGGTTGGAGTGTGTGTGTGTGTGAATATTCCTGCACTCAGATCACGCCATTAAGCAACAAAGCGCTTCTGTTACTATCTTCAGTAGTGCTCTCTCTCTCTCTCTCTTTATTACACACACCCTCACTAACTCACACACACCCACACACACTCCATGTATCTGTGGCCGCAGCCGTGTGCTTGGTGGCTCCTCTGTTTGGGACAGCTGGCCCAGATTTAATTAGAAAAGAATTACGACCGAGGCTTTTTAGCAAATTAAAAACAACAACGTCGGAGCCGACTGCAGCGTGGGCGGGAATAATGGTCGTTCCGCTCACTTCTTCCGTCTTCCGTATCTCTGACCAAGTGTCATGACATGATCTCCTGGGTGAGAGATTTGCCAGAATTAGACAGAGGAGTGAGAAACTCGTGGCCGGCTTGCTGCGTCACCACACGGCACAGTCACGTGACGCGTCATATGATGCGGGCCGATACCAAATCTCAACGATTCATCATCTATCATTAGTGACTATTATTATAGTTATTATAGTTATACTGATGACATGGCTGGACAATGTAGTCTAAAAAGAACATTTGTGACCCGATCTGCCGTAACGAGTCGGAAGTCGGCGTTCTATTTATTTAGATACGGGCCGATTATGTTGAAAAACATCATAAAAATAGCCATTTTTCTTTTTTGGAGATTCATTTTGAAGACCTTTTCTTGAAGACCGAAAAAGAAAAATCGATATTTTTGATGTTTGTCAACATAATCGGCCCGTATCTAAATAAATAGAACGCCGACTTCCTCATTACGGCAGATCGGGTCACATTTCTAGTTTTTTAAGAATACCAATAATTTAGGATTCACATTACAATGTTTTTTCTGAAATTATTTCTTCATTCATTCAGAATGAATTTTATTGCGAAGTACGTCGTCACATACAAGGAACCAATACAAATTAGAGATGTACACTGATATCGGAATCGTATCGGAATCGGCCGATAATTGCTCATCGACGTCAGACCGAAGCTAAGATTTGTCTGATATTTGCCCATAATGGTAAAGAAGAAAATTTGAAAATAGGCCTTTTTAAAGAGAGTACAAGGTTATGCAGGTTATGTTAGAACTAAAAGTTAGGACTGGAATTGTTCTCTGGTTAGTGCTCACTTCTACTAGTTTACTTAGGTTGAGTCTTCTTCCTCTTTCGGCTTTTCCCTTCAGGGGTCGCCACAGCGAATCATCTGTCTCCATTTAGTCCTATCTTCTGCGTCCTCTACCCTCACACCAACTAACTTCATGTCCTCTTTCACCACATCCATAAATCTCCTTTTTGGTCTTCCTCTCAGCCTCCTGCCTGGTGGCTCCAACCTCAGCATCCTTCTACCTATGTACTCATTGTCTCTCCTCTGGACGTGTCCAAACCATCTCAGTCTGGCCTCTCTGACTTTATCTCCAAAACATCTAACATGAGCTGTCCCTCTGATGAACTCATTCCTGATCCTATCCATCCTCGTCACTCCCAAAGAGAACCTCAACATCTTGAGCTCTGCAACCTCCAGTTCTGCCTCCTGTCTTTTCCTCATTGGCATTGTCTTCAAACCATACAACATCGCTGGTCTCACAGTGCAAAGTATAAATGTGTCATGTCTCCACCCCCAGGACACTTGGCCCCGGCGGCCACCAGAGACCGCCAAAGAGACTACAAATACTGTTTCCCCTGGGTTCCTGGTTCACATGTGTTTTGAGTTGGTCTCGTTAGCTTTCTTGATTCTGTTCCTTCCCCTTAGTTAAGTTCCTGGTTTCTTATTGGTTGTCCCTTGAGTGTCTCGTTTAAGTTCATGTGTTTGTTCCCTTATATAAGTTTGGTCAGTTGCCCCTATCTTTGTCCGTGCACCCTCACAATACCTCTGTGTCCACTCGAGCCCTGAGACTCTGCCCATGCCCCAGTCTGCCGTCTGCTTGGAGTCCTGGTGAAGTCTGTCTTTGTCTTGTGCTCTGTGTTAGTGTCTGGTAGTGTGTTAGCATTAGAGTTAGCATAACTTTGGCAGTAGCTTTAGCATTAGCGTTAGCATAGTTAGCTTTAGCCGTAGCCACTCCCCATTGACCCTTACCCATAAGCATTAGCATAGTTAGCTTTAGCCATGGCCACTCCCTGTTGACCCTTACCCTTTAGCCTAGCCGTGAGCCTGGCCGTTAGCAATAGCCGTTAGCAGAGCGTCAGCGTTAGAAGTAGTATTAGCTATAGCGAGTAGTGGTAGCAGTTAGCATAGGGCCAGGTTAGTTTAGGTGGTGTTCCCCTTATCTGTTCCTGTCCTCGTCTTCCCCTAGTTCTGGTTCCGGTCCCCGTGGTTGTTTCTGTTCCTGGTCCCTGTGCTGATCCTGGTTCCCCGTAGCTTCCGTCCCCGTTCCCCGCCTGGTTCCTGTTTCCGTCTCCGAAGTAGCCATAGGGTTTTGTTTAGTCAATGTGTTAGCCTGTCTCTGCGTCTCTGTCTTGTGTGCCTGACCCCTCCTGGTCCCCTTCCCTCCACTGGTACACAAATAAACGTGAGAAAAAGAAAAGCTTCCTGCGACTTGCGTCCGCTCCGTCCCCGAAACGTGACAAAATGTCTTCATGAGGGCCGATAAAATGTAAACAAATGTAAAAAATTAATTAAAAGCGCCACTTAAAACGGTATTGATTACCTTAAAACTAAATCCAACATGTGCTTTTAAAGACTTTTTTAATATATATTTTTTTCTTCCAAGAAACACAATCCTGTCTAATGTTTATGGCTTGAGCTAAAATTCTCACGCTGGTCATAGGGCAATGACCTGGGTTATTAGAGTAAATATTACAACATATAAGATAATTCCGAAAAAATATACTACCACAGGTGTTATCAGGTGACTCCGCCTCATCCAGTCTGCCACTACATCAAATATCCCAGCTTTAATAGTTGAGCACACTTAGGCCATGTCCACACGTACACGGGGATTTCTGAAATCTGAGGTTTTTCTAGACGTTTTGGCCTTTCGTCCACACGTAAACAGTGTTTTGGGTCAGTGAAAACGAGGTTTTTGAAAACGGACCACTTCGCGTCACACTGTACGCCACTCATATGACGTCACAGTATGCGCCGTGTCTACGTTAGGTTTTCCTCGACAATGCCCGACGTATGCAAAGTACTACTGCTCTCAACCTTGTTAGACGTTTTGGCATGTTTACACTTATGCGCGGAGTTACTGTCCGTCCACACATACGACCCACGCTTTACTTTTTGCGCCATTGTTGTTTGTCTACCGGAAACAGGTAATGACGTCCCCCCTCCAAGGCTTCTGATTGGTCACCAATGCTATACGGTTTAAGATTATATCGCCACCTGCTGCCTTGGCATGCTTTTGACAGCGTTTTTTTTTGCGAGATACTTTTGAAAACGTGCTCGTGTGGACGTGATTTTTTTTTTTTTTTTTTAGCGGAAAAACGGAAAATCTCCGTTTTCAGAAATACCCACGTACGTGTGGACATGGCCTTAGATTACAAACCTTGTCATTGAACTGGCTGTGCATGTACGTGCATGTGTGTTTGTGCATGCGTGTAAGTGTGTGTGTCGCAGGCGTCTCACGGTGTGTATCTCAGTACACAGGTCCCGTCCCGGCAGACCGCGAGTCTGCAATGGTGCGGAGCGAGACGTCGCCGAGTCGGGCCCAGCACTCGTCCCCCACACAGAGAGCCAACGCCTGCTGCTTCTGCTGGTGCTGCTGCTGTAGCTGCTCATGGTACGACCGTCTCACACACACACACACACACAAAACAGTGCTTTATAGGACTTCAACCTGTAAAGCTAGACTTAAATCAACCGTCATCCAACTAAGCTACACACCTTAACAAACCCTGCAGCATCAGCTCAGCATCTTGTGGGCTTGAGAAGAAGATAACTGGCGCTCTGTTCCAAATTCTTGAAGACGTTTCACCTCGCATCTCATTCAGAACCGAAGAAGCCTTTGGGTGGGAGGAGAAACGTCTTCAAGAATTTAGAAAAGAACGCCAGTTGCCCTCTATTCAAGCCCTTAAGATGACCATGTCCTGGAAGACTGAGGGCCTACACAGACAGAAGGGGGTCAGCAGTTCTAACGGCAGGAGGAAGTTGGTTCCACCGCTCAGGAGTCAAAATTTGTTGTGATTTTACATGAAATTGTTAACAATCTATGTTTTTTTCTTATTACTTTTAACATTGTGACACATTTTTAAAATATCACGTCTTAAGAATATCCTACAGTATAAATACCAAGTATATCAATGTAGTTCGCTACTATTTCTCCGTGGCTTGTGACGTATCTGACCGCTATATTAACCCTTACTAAAAAATGTAGAGTTCTTGCAAATAGTTAACTTTTAATAGTTCATATTTTCGCATGCTAATTAGGTTTGGGGCAAACTTCTAGCAAACTTTGTGCCCTTAGCAAAAAGTAGTATACTTGAAGTTCATTTTATTAAGTATGCTTGAGTATAAGTGTAAGTATAGCAAGTATACTACGGACCATGTACCACGTACCTTGTAGTGTACTAGAAAGTATACTAATTTAATACTTCTTCGGACTAAATTGGAACATTTTTAAGTTTATAGAAGTATACTTTAATTATACTTTATAAGGTCATTTTAAGATTACAAAAGCATACTTTTAGACTTTAGTAGACTTTTCTTTATACTTATCAGTATAAGTCAAGTATACTTCACTATGCTATTCTTAAGCATATAAAATATAGTATATAAAAAGTAAACTTCAAGTATACTGCCTCAGTTTTAGTATATAATAAGTATACTCGTAGTACACTTGAATAAACTACTTTTTGCTAAGGGTGGAAAACTTAAGCACCTGGCAAATTTGTCACCAAAAGTTCACTACAAGTTTGCCCTTCCTGCCATTACTGTTTTGGCAAATCACAGGCAAATTCTGTACATTTTGTCATTGTTGCCAAAACGTTGCCACAAGTTTTTCCACTAGTGACTGACAACGGCAAACTTGTGGCAACATATTCTAGCAAACTCCACTGTTCCCCACAGATTAACCACAAGTTTGCTGCAAACCTGTTGCAAACATTTTTTTTGTACGCAAAACCGTAGCTGGGCGGCACGGTGGCGCAGTGGTTAGCGCTGCCGCCTCGCAGCGAGCACGTCCTGGGTTTGAACCCTGGGGACGGCCGTAGGGTCTTTCTGTGTGGAATTTGCATGCTCTCCCTGTGTTCGCGTGGGTTTTCTCCGGGTGCTCCGGTCTCCTCCCTCAGTCCAAAGGCATGTAATGTAGATTAATTGGTGACTCTAAATTGGCCCTGTAATGTGTGGATGTGAGTGTGATTGTGTGAGTGTGTGTGTGTCCTGCGGTGTGTTGGCGCCTGCCCAGGGTTGGTCCCCGCCTTGCGCCCGTAAGTTCCCAGGATAGGCTCCGGTCCCCCCGCGACCCCAGTTGGGATTAAGCGGTAACGAAAAGGAACGAATGAACGAAAACCGTAGCTTGGCTGTATAAATGTGTGTGATAAATGTGTGTGTGAAAGACAGAGAGGAATTCCGTTCTGTAAAAAATCATGAGACCCATTAAGAAAAGATCTGATGGTTTTTATCATTTATCTTAATGGAGATTGATCTAGTTTCCATCAAGAATTAATTGTTTCCATTAAGACAAAATTATTTAAACCACCAGGATCCAATAAAACCAATATATACACTACCAGTCAAAAGTTTGGACACACCTTCCCATTCAGTGTTTTATTCTTTATTATCATGACTTTCCATTGTAGATTCTCACTGAAGGCACTATGAATGAACACATATAGAATTATGTAATAAACAAAAAGTGTGAAATAACCCAGAACATGTTTTATATCTTAGATTCTTGAAAATAACCACCCTTTGCTTTGATCACTGCTTTGCACACTCTCAGCATTCTCTCGATGAGCTTCATGAGGTCGTCACCTGAAATGGTTTTCCAACAGTCTTGAAGGAGTTCCCACAGATGCTGAGCACTTGTTGGCCCTTTTGCCTTCACTCTGCGGTCCATCTCATCCCAAACCATCTCGATTGGGTTTGGTCAGGTGACTGTGGAGGCCAGGCCATGTGGCGCAGCACTCCATCACTCTCCTTCTGGGTCAAATAGCCCTTACACAGTTCATTCATAGTTTTGATGCCTTTAGAGAGAATCTACAATGAAAATAGTAATGAAAATAAAGAAAAAAACATTGAATGGGAAGAAGGTGTGTCCAAACTTTTGACTGGTAGTGTGTCTGTAAATTTGCCATGATAATCCACTAGTAAAGCTTGAGATTCTTGGAAAAATATTAATATTCCTTCTAAGCATTCTAACTGTTTCTAAGCATTTATTTCCGCAGAAGGGAGAGCGAGAGGGAGAGAGAGGAATGTGGCTGTGTAGCACAGACGAGTCCCAAAGCGGTTTTTGGTGAAATTAGAGCAATCTTAATCACTCTGGCTTTTTATGATCACAGTAGAACAGAATGGGACGCGGTGGAGGGCTTTAGCATGTTAGAACATTTAGCAGACGCTCTCATCCAGAGCGACTTACATTTCCTCATTTCCCGGAAGAGTTCCCCTGAGAGCAACTTAGGGCTAAGGGTCTTGCTCAGGGACCCAATGTTGGTAACGCCAGAGGTTGGATTCGAACCCACAACCTCTTGGTCCAAAGGCGAGTGTCCTACCGCTAGGCCACCAACGCCCATCTGACTTAGAGGTGTGAACGTTCACTCGTCTTACTATTTATTATCAGGTCAAAGATTCGATTCGATGTGATATCTCGATGTGTCACGATGCAGCCCGTCTACATTACGTCACATTGCTCGCGGACTGGGCAGCCGTAGTTACTAACAGGATGGTGTTTTTCACTCTAACTTTTAACACACACGTTCTCTCTCACTCTTCTTTTAAGACAGTCACTCTCACCACTGACTGTGCTGTGGTCTGTCTACTGAGGTCTTCACTGGGTTGAAGTGCCAGACCAAAGAGCGGCGTGTTAGTCTCATCACACACACACACACAGCACAAGCTTGAGGTTTTGAGGTCAGCAGTGTAAGCTTGTAGCAAGGCGCTGGGCAGAATGCTAGCCAGACGCTCAGCCTTTCTCTATACCACACAGAGCAGCAAGAGTTCACAACCAGGACAACAAATTGTGTGTCTGTGTGTGTGTCTGACAATAAGTGTGAGCTGAGGAGAGTAACGTTAATAGTGTTTGACCCTTTGTGTGTACGTGTTTTTGTCTTTGACTAGATTTATGTGTGAGAGAGAAAGAGAGAGAGCGTATAGCCGGTCAGAGAGAAGTGTGTGTGTGTGTCCAGGCCCATTTGGTTCCTGCACACCTGTTGTTTCTCAGTTCCATTTTACTACCTTCCAGTCTCACTGTTAGGAGAGAAGATGAGAGCCGGAGACGAAAGAAAGACCAGGGAACTAAGCTGGAGACCATACCAAACTGTGAAGCTTGGTGAGATGCCACCCACACACACACACACACACACACATACACACTAGGGGTTGACCGATATGTTTTGTTAGGGCTGATACTGATTATTAGGGCTGGGTTCAAAAAATCGATTCACCGATCAATATCGATTCTCTTTCGAAAAATACGATATCGATTCAAAAATTCGCGGATCGATCTTTTCCCGCGGCTACGCACTACTTCTCGCGACCGCGCAAGGAGAGCTATAAAAACGTGAGACCGGCGAAACCCAAACCAAAAAGAGCCATGGCTGAAGCTGCTCCGCTCAAATCACCGTCTGGCCTATTTTATAACCAAGCAAAACTAGTATTGACACACAGAAATCTCTAAATAAATCCATATCGAATCGAATCGAGAATTGAATCAGATCATGACGATACCCAGCCCTACTGATTATTACTACTGACGGTGCATTAGAGCCGTCGAAGATTAAAACGAGGCAGTCGATAGTGTAATGGTTAGGGTGTTCGCCCCATGATCGGAAGGTCGCCAGGACCGGCAGAGGTACCACTGAGGTACCCATGAGCAAGGTACTTTCCCCCCAAGCACTGCCCTTGTCGACTGCCCACTGCTCCTTCACGGATGGCTCAAATGCAGAGGTCACATTTCGTTGTGCTGTGGTGTGGTCACAATGACAAACAATCACTCAAAAAAATGGAAGGGGGCAAATTTCCGAGAGAAATCTGAGAAATTCCGAGATTAAAGTCCTTTATTTACGAGAAGAAAAAGTCAGATATTCTCTTGAGTTTAAAGCAGCAAATTTATGAGAAAAAAAATAGTCTCTGAGATTGTAAATGTTTTGAGTTTTCTTTTCGTAAATGTAAGAGTTTTTCTCCGAATTTTACCCCCCTCCCACAGCTTATATTTTTTGTGGCGCAAATACCCCGTCGTACTTGCAGAATCTGTATTCATCAAGAATAAAAAATGATATATGACATTATTGACATTATATGATACATATAAAAGATTTAAGGTCAGACGGTGATAAAGTGAAAGTGATTATTTGTCATTGTGATCTCTGCGTTTAACCCATCCGTGAAGGAGCAACGGGCAGCTAACAAGCGCCCGGGGACGAGCAGTGCTTGGGGACGGTACCTTGCTCGTGAGTACCTCAGTGGTAACTTTATCGGCCCTGGATTCGAACCTTTTGTGTGTATTGTGCTGTACTCAGTGATTATTTTTTGGTTTTGAGACTAGATTAATCATATTTGATTTGTAGCGGTGGCCAGTTGACAGTAGTGTAACGGTTAGGGAGTTGGGCCTGTGATCGGAAGGTCACTGGTTCAACTCCCTGGAACGGTAAAGGTACCACTGAGGTACTCGTGAGCAAGGTACCGTCTCCCAGCACTGCTCCCCGGGCGCTGCCCTGGTCAGCTGCGCACTGCTCCTTCACAGATGGGTCACAGATGCTGTGGTGTGTTCACAATGACAAATAATCACTCACTTTATTTTATTTTTCATGTTTTCAAAGAAGTTATTGAAAATGCAAAAATAATAAACGGAAACATTGTCCTGAGCGATGTTAATTAGAATATAAAATTGACTTTTTTTACTTTGACATCCTCGTTTTGAACTGTTTTTTATTGGAAATTCGGAGCACATGCTGCCCACTTTTGACATCTACTTGGTGCATTTTCAGCTTTGACTATTTATATGTCGCACATTTTCCAGATTTTGAGATTTTCAAGGCTCAAGAACTCTATTATAATGTGTGTAACTTATTGCTTCTTTGACAACCCCGAAGTGGCTAAAAGTAAAACAAAAAATATAATAATAATAATAATAATTTAAACAGAGTACAACTTGCAAAATATATACAGTAGTGTCCTGATTCTTAATTAGTAGTGCATTCCAGTTGTGTTGTAGATTATCACTTCCCTCTCTCTTTCTCTCTGCGTCAGCACCAAACCGACGGTGGAGGAGATGAAGCAGTGGGCTCAGTCCTTCGATAAGCTGATGAAGAACCCGGCGGGCCGGAACGTGTTCCGTGAGTTCCTGCGGACGGAGTACAGTGAGGAGAACATGCTGTTCTGGCTGGCGTGCGAAGACCTGAAGAAAGAGCTTAACAAGTCTATCATCGAGGAGAAAGCACGCATGATCTACGAAGACTACATCTCGATCCTCTCCCCAAAAGAGGTACACACACACACACACACATATACATACACACACACACACGTTTTTTTACTTTCTCAGAAGTGTGTGTTGTCTCTTTGGAGACCAAAGTCGTTCTCTGATTTTCTGCATTACTCATTTTTTTGTCTTTCTTCTCTTACGTATTATGAATGTATTTATGATCTCCCAGTTTATCGTGATGTGAGGGAATGGATACGCTTGTGCTTATGGATTGCTTCAGTGTTAGACTTGTAGCCTGACCAATACGCAATAAGATGGGGCAGTTGGTAGCGTAACGGTTAGGGAGTTGGACCGGAAGGTCAGCACTTCAAGTCACGGACCAAGAAACGTACCACTGAGGTACTCATGAGTGAAAGTGAAAAAGAAGTGAGTGATTATTTGTCATTGTGAACACACCACAGCACAGCACACAGTGCACCACAACGAAACGTGACCTCTGCATTTAACCCATCCGTGAAGGAGGAGTGGGCAGCTGACATGGGCAGCGCCCGGGGAGCAGTGCTTGGGGACAGTACCTTGCTCATGAGTACCTCACTGGTAACTTTACCAGCCCTGGATTGGAACCTGCGACCTTCTGATCACGGGGCGAACACCCTACCGTTACGCCACCAACTGCCGAAAACTGCCGAAGAACTGAGAAAAATACCGTCCCCAAGTACTGACAAAAAAGCTGTCTGCTGCTTCTTCACAGATGGGTCAGATGCCAGTCTGGTGTCCATGACTCTGGCTTTATAAGCAGAAGGTCCTGGGTTCAATTTTTTTTTTTGGGGGGGAGGGGGGACCTCCATAATCTGAAGGTCACCGGTTCGAATCCCAGACCGGTAGAGGTACCACTGAGGTACTCATGAGAAAGGTACCGTTTATTGCATGTGTTAACATTTTCCCCAACCAAATTACAACGCCAAAAAGTCAACGGTGGAGTTGCCATGTGCCCACTAGTGAAAGTGGGTGATTATTTGTCATTGTGAACACAGTGCACCACCACTGCATTTGACACATCCATCGGTGAAGGAGCAGTGGGCATCTTCCTGGGGAGCAGTGCTTGGGACGGTACCGTGCTCATGAGTACCCTCGTGGTACTTTTACCAGTCTGGGATTCAAACCTGCGACCTTTCGATCACGGTGCCAACGCCCAACCGTTACGCTACCAATGCTATGCCCTCTAATAGACAAATTAGAGCCTGTGTCCACCAAATGCTGTTTTTCCCGCTGGCAGTGGCTGTTTTTATATGCAATCCCTATGAGCTTCAGCGTTCAGGGTGCTGAGCGCCTTCGGCGGAAAAAAGATGCCGGTTAGTGCTGGGCGATAAAACGATCTCGATATTTTATCGAGAAAAAT
>JAVGVS010000499.1:250000-258561 GCA_032718565.1 Distichodus sexfasciatus | reverse complement strand
TTTTCTTGTTTTAAGAAATCTTAGCAAGTGCAATTTTCTTGCTGCACTGGCAGATAATTTTGCTTGAAATAAGTAGTTTTTTTACCAAAAATAGTAATTTTTTCTTATTTTTAAAAAGACATTTTTTGCAGTGTTGATATTGATTTTGCCATGACGCTCTAACCACTGGAGTACTAAGTGACCACTTCCACTAGACCAGGGATGTCAGTTCCTGTCCTGAAGGGCCAGTGTCCTAGAGGCTTTCCCTCATACTTGAGATCAGAACAGGGACACTATGGCTGAATCCCATTTCACCCCTTGGCCCTACCCCTTGGCCCTTGGCATGGCGGCAGGCTGTGAAATCTACCCCCTTCCGAAATGAAACATCCCTTCAGCAATGTGATACATCCTCATTAGTCTCAGGTGAATTTTTATTTTGTGGCATTTATAAAAAATACAACCATAAGGCTGAAACAAAGTCAAACTAGACTATAAACTGCTTTAAAATTCTTTATTAACGGAGAAATTACTTACATGTTCTTTCAGTTCCGCAGTCACGTTGCTGATAGTTTTTCGCAGAGGGCATTCAGCCAAATATTTCCTAAGCCTCTGTTTGGAGCGAGCCTCTGAAAAATCTCTGTTTGAAGGCGTAGTTAGCCCTTTCCCTTCCCCCTCTCCCTCGGTCTAAAGGGGAAATGGGACACGACAACGTGCAAAACAAAGGGGTAGGGAAATGGGATTCACCCTAGTCTCATATAAAAGCTCACCAAAATGGACTCACCGGGTAAAGTGGAACACTGCACTAGACTAAAACAAATGTAAAAATGCAAAGACATCGGGCAGATGCACGGGCTGCATATTAAGACTCGGCCCATCTCATAACAGTATGCAGCATTTATTGACCCGCTGTGTTTTTCATCTCTGCCTCTCTCTTTCCCTCTCTTTATCTCTCCTCTCCCGGTCAGCAGCCCTAAGCAGCCAAGTTCTCAGACGATGTTTGCAACCCGATCTGCCGGTATCGAGCCGGAGAGCGGACATCTCTTTTCTCCTCCTCCTCCTCCTCCTCCTCCTCTTCTCTCTCTCTTTCTATCTTTATGCCTGGTACCTACTTCGATCCCAATCCTTCAAGTGCTGCTGTCATAAATTTCTCCCTCATTACCATGAAGCTGAGGACAGAAATGACATCCCCACGTCATGTTATGCCATTTTAATTCCATCAGCTTTCACTGAATGTCATTCTTGAACACAGAGTCTCCTCATCCATCCATCAGTTCATCTCGAGTTTCGTTCAGTTTTCTGGTGTTTATTCTTACTGTGACCAGTGTTTTTGTGTTTGAGGGTCAGACTTGGTGGCGTGCTGGGTGGCAGTTGGTGGCGTGAAGGTCGAATTCTGGACTGGTAAAAGTACCACTGAGGAGCTCCTCGTTCCCAAGTACTGCTCCCCGAGTGGTGCCTGTGTCAGCTGCCCACTGCTCCTTCTCGGATGAGTCAAATGCAGAGGTCACCTTTCGTTGTGTTCCACTGTGTGCTGTGCTATGTTCACAATGACAAATAATCACTCACTTTCAATCCATATTAGTTCTGCCTCATCTCATACAGACGGTCCCCAAGTTACGATGGTTCGACTTACGATTTAGCAATCTCACAATGGCGATAGCGATACGACAAAATTTTCAAAATAGGCAAACGTTACAGCGAATGCAGTACGATACGTTGGGAGCTGCCACGTCTCCAGCCTTCTGAGATGCTTCAGGCTCGCCAGCGATCGTCAGAGTTCAGTTGTCTCTCTGTTTTGGTGTTTCAGAGTCCAATTTTAGTGAAAAGAGCATGTCTTCAAAAGGCCCAAGAATGTCTCCTGCTGGTAGCCATGTCTCGACTTACGTTAATGGTCATCGGAATGCATCTCCATCCTAAGTCGGGGACCGTCTATAAACTATAGACATAAATTCTATATGTCATAAATTTCTCCCTCATTACCATGAGCAACTTGGCTTGTGTCCTCAGCGTGAGTCATGAAGGACGAAACGCCTCCCCCTCGGAAACACGCGCACTGGAGCGCCCGAGTGCCCATTTCCTTTATTATCACCTCTTCCCAGTCCTCCTTTCTCACTTCAGCCTGGCTGGATCTTTGACCATGTCTGTGTGTGTGTGTGCAAGAGTGCTTCTGAGTACCTGCAAGCGGTGGATCGAGTTTTCTTTAATGCAGTTATGATCGTACCTCCCGTCTGCCTCCTCCCCTCCCTCCACCACTCTTAATGTTATTAGCAGCGAACCGAGTGGTAATTCTCTCCAGGCAGTAAAGATGGAAGGAAGGTGTTCGTGTGTGTGTATGTGTGTTGGCTGGAGTTGCACATCCTTCGATGTGAGGGTCAGTCCTCATAAGGAAAAATGCTTTTATGGAAATTTTCCAGCATATATTTTATAAGTTATTAGAGTGAAACGGGTTTGGTGTACATGGAGTTTCATAATGGACAAGGCACTGACCTTATCCCTAAGCCAGGGATTGTGGGTTCGAGTCCCATCTGAGCTGCTCATCTAGCAGAGTGGTGAAGGTGAGTGTATTTAATTGTCATTGTGAACACACCACAGCACACAGTGCACCCCAACTAAATGTGACCTCTGCATTTGACCCATCCGTCTAGGAGCACTGGGCGGCTAACATGGGCAGCGCCTGGACAGCAGCGCTTGGGAACGGCACCTTGCTCATGAGTACCTCAGTGGTAACTTTACTGGTTGCTTAGGCTTTGCATGTTCCACTTATTGGTCATGTGACGTAAAGCGTGCATTGGTCCAGTCTCGGTCTCACCCCATCATGGTGTCAACACACTCTGATCTTGGTCAGGACTTGGTCTCGGTTAAGGTGGTCTTGACTACAACTCTACAAACAGAGACATGGTATTTCATACAAAAAGTTAAGTCTGGTCCCAGTCTGCAGTCGTAGAATCTAAAATTTTTCCTTACAATCAGTGAGTCATAAACTCACACACACTCACACTTTTCATTCTTTGTTCTGCCAGTTGATTTGTATGCTAATGTAATTAAATATGCAGATGAAACACGTTTCTGATATTTATGATGTAAAATAGAATGAGGATGTAATTCCACTCGCTGCAGGAACACACACTCCACCGTCACCCAGCCGTTACCTGATTAAACCCAGAGATATATCCATTCTTTTTTTTTTCTGGTAAATGGAATGAGCTTGGGGTGGGCCAAACTTACACTCCAATACCGAACCCCCGTGGCCTCGTGGGTTTGTAGTTAATTACTGGGCTCCTGATATATGGCTGAAGCTCAAAGATTAAAAATTAAACGACAAAAAAGAGAGAGAGTGCACACACAGAGTTTTGTGCAGTCACTGGGATGGGAAGGGATGTGTGTAACACTGGTGTAAATATTCATCTACAAATTAGTCAAATATGCTGGTCACACTCTCTTTTATGTTTTAATCACGCTTAAGTGCACCAACCAAAATTACAGTTGTGACCTGAGGAATTGGTGGGCATTGTTGAAATGGCACTTAATCATTTATATTTTAAGAAATTACATCACCATGTGCATAACTGCAGCTCGTGGAGCTACTTAGAGCGTGACGTATTGTGGCCGTAACATCCAGATTTGGCAGCAAATGAGCATTGCAGCATTGAGTTTAAGAATCAGTCAAAAAAGGAGAAGGGAGGAGGGTGACGCTGTTAGGAAATTGCTTGTCTGATTTAATTATCTTAGAGTTCACGTTAAGAGTTTGGACCTTGTTCAACAAAATCTAGTGTTGACTCCAGATCAGTTTTTGAAAGTCTCGGCCTTGTCCCACAATCGTCGTATTTGTGCTCGGTCTTGTCGTGGACTCTCGATTTTATTTCGAGACCAGCTGAGACCACACTAGATTACTTTTACTGTTAAACCTCTTTGAGACCGACGTAGGCATTTTGCGTTGTTTATTATTAGTGTTTATATAACTCAGAATCCCTTTAACTTACTGAAACCACACACATACCGTCAGAATCACATGACTTTGAACTTACCGGACATTATATTCATTCCTCTGTATGTGAAGTAATTCTGTGCACAAAAACTGAAGTAATTGCGTAAAAGGCGTTAATTACATTATTTGCGATTATTTGGCGACTCTAATATTTCTTCATTTTCAATTGATCAGATTTTTTCCATTTTGTAATGTTAGCGAGTAATCAATAAGGAAAAAATACATTTAAAAAAAAAAATGCATTGTTATCAAATAATTTTATTCTGTATCCAGAGAGAACCCAAATGGATAAGGAAGTGTTTCCGCCTGGCGACTCAGTTTCACCCCGCCCTGGTCTCAGTCTCGGCCCTTCAGGGTCTCGACACACTCTGGTTTTGGTCTTGTCTCAGTCTCGGTTTAGGTGGTCTTGCCCCCAACTTTACCAATATCCTCTTAATGTTGTTCTTAAGGAAGTTACCAAGAATAGCCTCCGACATCAGATTCATGATATGTTCTTAAACTTTCAAACTGTTCGTATGTTCGTACTTATGAAAGTGAAAGTGAGTGATTATGTTGTTGTGAACCCACCACAGCACAGTACACAGTGCACCGCAACCAAATGTGACCTATGCAAGTGCTGTAAATGTAAAATGTAAATTGTTGTTTTACTAAAGTATCTTAATTTGTTCTTAAGAAGGTTTCTATGAAAAGAAAAATCTGTGGCCCTTTTTTCTGATTGGAAATGTGATTGGACAATATGTGTAATTTTGTACCGAAAAAATTCAGGTAAACTCATCATCATTAAAATAGTCATGTCACAGCTTCAGAGTAACCATGTGAACTTCGACATTTGGCATTATCAGATTCTCTAGTGCCTGGAAAATGTGGTCATTTGTTCTGTCATCTGTAAATATCTTCCCCTGATTTATGGATCTTGTAATTGGTGTAGAAATGTGAGGTGAGTGTTGCGTAGTGAAATGATGCACCTGTTGGAAAGCCGTTGCAAGTGTGTCTTTCAGACTAAACACGACTCTTCAGTCCCTCTGGATATGGAGTAATGACTCTGTTAAGATTCTTACCTCACTAGAATGTTCTTTGGAGGAGTAAATATTTAAAATCCAGATAGACAGTGCAGAAGGGTGAGACTTGATCTTTTTATGAGAGGTGCTGGTATGGAGTTTGGTACATGATAAAGTCTTAATGTCACCTTCTGTGTAGTGAAACGTTGTATTGTTGGTAACCTCAGCATATCACACACTCAAATGTGCAAATGTGGAGGTCTAGCTTTAGTAAATGTTTAAAAGAGAAGCTGCCTAATATTTGAATTTAAGGAGCTAATGGGAAATTTAGGGTTAATGTGGAGTATAATTTCTTTTAGCTGAAGGGCCTGTGTCCACCAAACACGTTTTTTGTGCTGAGAGCAGTCAAAACCTCACTTCCACAGTGCCTTCTCGGTGCTACTCTCAGCGCTTGTTGTTGCTAACTTACAAAAAGTGTCATTGGGCACTTCCGTGTTCATTCCTGTTTCATGTAAACACTGTAACGTGTTCGGTAGTGTAGCCGACATAAAAGAGATTATCTTTAAAATGAAGAGAAATCACATCTTAGCGTTTGAACTAGATACTCACGTCATCGAGACACAGAGATTGCGTGCAAGAGATAAACAGCGCTAGAAAATAGCTGGGAGAGTGACACTGATTTATATGTCTCACCCCTTCCTGTTCTAAAAGTTTTTCCGCTTAAGGTGCTTAGTGCTCTGTACAATGGTCTTGTGGCCTTTGTGTTGCAGGTTTTCTCCAAGTGCTCCAGTTTCCTCCCACACTCCAAAGCAGGTCATTTAGGTTTACTGGTATTTCTAAATTGAGTCTGAACATTTGGTGTGTTGAGCTTCGTCTCATGCCGAAGTTCCGGGATAGGCTCTGTTCCCTGCGACCCCGTTAAGGATTAAGCAGTTCAGATAATGAATAAGAGAGTGGATTTGAGCACCATTCATTTATTATGTGAACTGCTTAATCCCAACTGGCTTCAAAAATATTCAAGCGTCATGTGACCCATCCAGTCAGTCTTTCTATGCATTTATAACAGAATGGTTCAGCCCTTGGCCTTGACCTTGAGGGACAGAGCATTGTGAATTTGCTTTTTCTGGCCAGTGTATGATGAGGATTCATTTGCTGAGAATTGAAAGCAAAGTAGTTACAGAAACGCCTGAAAGGGAACAGAGAAGGACAGTTGGTCATTTTCTCTCTAAAAATGTCAGTTTATTAACTTTGCTTATTTCTCCTTAAGACAAGTGGTACAATGACTTATTGCGACGTGCAAACGTACATGCAAATAATATTCCTCTAGACTACATTAAAAACATAGGAGAATCTGACTCTTTGGAAGCAAAATATGATGAAATGAAGGATGGCTCTAGACTTTTACAAAGTACTGTATATTTGTCATAACAGAGAATATTTAATTCATATGATATTCAGTCACAGGGCCCAAAATTTCTAGCACCATTTTCCCTCCAGTGTAATAACCGTGCCTACTACACAAAGCAACATTGGTGGAAGACTATCGTACTTTCAGATGCTGCTTCAAGCTTTGAGCACAAATTTAAATATCAAAATGCAGATCCCTCTGTCATTTTCACAGTGGAAAGAGATTGACGATGACCACAATTAAATATTTTAGTATATTTTAGTCACTGGTAAAGTTTGTCTGGACCCAAACTAGCATTAGTTCAAATGCTAATGTTATTACCAGCTTTATCTCAAATGCTAATGCTTAGACTAACTATATATTTTGCTTACTCGGCCCACCTTTCATAAAATCACAGATTCTTGGGTCCAGACCAGCAAAGTTTAATGCTAGCTCAGGGCCGATTTTACAGCGCTGGCTCAATTTGTTTCAGTGGAAAGTCATCCAGGAGCAACTTGAGGTTAAGGTATTGCTCGGGGGCCCGATGTTGATTGCTTGGATCCGATTCCTCAACTTTACGATCACCAACAAAGAGCTTCACCACCACCCTAAATTGCACATCTGCAACCAGCACCAGTGCAGTGGGAAAGGGGTCTGGAGGTACTGGTTCAAGACAAGTACCTATTACTTTTCATATTTTTTAGGCACAATAAACAATGTAAAATACTGGAAAACGACTGGCTTTATGTGCATATGTGCAATGAGTTCCAACTCAGAGATCTTATATGGCTGCTGTGGACTCACTGCTGTTTTGATGGAGTCTCCTTGTGGGCATTGCGGCTATATGTTGGAGTTTGTTTTTTTGTGAAGAACATCGAGACTGCTTAGGTCTGTAAATGCTGTTTCCTGATCTCATGTTTGTCGAACAGCAGGTTTCCAAATCTTGTTTTTAATCTGTCCACAGGGGCTTCCTTTTAGCTCAATACATGCAGGATATGCGGTCGTCGTGCTGTGGTTTAAGTGTCTAGAACTAAGTGTTAGGAAAGCGACTTTCAAACAGTTTTCTAGCTTCTAGCAACTTATGGTTAAAAGTAACTAAGCTACAGCCAAGCTACTGTTTTGATATATGTGACCCTCCACAGCAAAACCAGTCGCTTGTCACAAATTTTCAAAATTGAGTTTTTATGTTTTCAGGAATTTTGTTTCAATCAACCTTCAAAACGATACCTATATCGAATGAATCGGATGACATATGACTGATATATGACTGACCTGTCACGCCAAGTGAGAAACGGAGAATCTACCTTTGAAGTTGACTATCGCCGTAGCACTCACAGACGCTTGGTGCGGTCGTGGCTACGTTTTTATTTACGGTAGCCTACGCTGCATTCACAGCCGCACGGATAGCCTACCTGCATTAGGTTAGCTGAACCCGGGAGATGACGATGGATAGCGGAGAAATATCTTCACACTAGTCAACGAGTGGATTTACCGTAAATATTGGAGTAGAGCGGTCAAAACAGAAACGTTTAACATTCTGCTGGAATTGAATTCCTCACCTCAAGAAAATAATATTCTTAGGATGGAAAAGGTAAGTTTTCCAGCGAAATTTATTCACAACAGTACAGTATAGACCTTCCACTGTTTCAAAACACTAAAAACAAAAAATCCAAAATTTTACCCCACGCAACATAAACGGTCGCTTGTCTCGGAAACCTCCGTTGCGACAAGCGACTGGTTTTGCCGTGGAAGGTCACATATTAGTCAGTTACTCTACAAGCTATAGAGAAAAAAGTAGCATTTACATTTACAGCATTTAGCAAACGTTCTCATCCAGAGCAACTTCAATTTCCTAATTCCAAGGACAGCTCCCCTGCAACCAATGTGGGGTTAAGCGTCTTGCTCAGGAACCAGGTGCAGGAAATGCTGGAAGTAGGATTCAAACCCACAACGTCTTGGTCCAGAGGTGCGTATCCTAACCACTAGAGCAATGCCACCCTACATCCAAGCTGTTTTACAGCCACAGATTCTTGCTTCCATCTTGGCCAAGGTGAGGAGGCTCCTTGATAGTATTGATCGGGGCAGTTGATATCGGAAGGTTGCAGGTTCGAATCCCAGGACCAGTAACGGAGCACTGCTTCCCGGGTGCTGCCCATGTTAGCTGCCCACTGCACCTTCACAGATGGGTCAAATGCAGAAGTTACATTTGGTTGTG
>JAVGVS010000499.1:92500-247500 GCA_032718565.1 Distichodus sexfasciatus | reverse complement strand
TTCTGGTACCAGTTCCCAATTTGGAACCGGACCATATTTTTCGGCTTAAAAAATAATTGCACAGAAAGTTGTGTGTCTAAAAAAACAATCAAAGTTAATGGTACCTTTACCCCTATCCCGCTTTCCACTGCACTGGTACCAGTGCCGTTCTGGTACCAGTTCCTAATTTGGAAATGGACCCTATTCTTCCACTTAAAAATTCATACAAATTTGTCTAAAATTTGTGAAAGTTAATGCTACCTCTGCCTCATGCCATTTTTCGACTGTGCCGGTACCAGTGCCGTTCTGTTTATCTTAACAAATGACTGCCACAGAACCTCGTGTGAACACAAAGCATTCTGTGCTTATCTTAAAGGCATCCTCCAATTTTATATTTTGAAAATATATTTAAAAGTGTATGAAAGTTAACGGAAACTTGTTTGCGTATTGCGTATTTGTGTATGAGTACCTTTATGAGTACCTTAAAGAAATACAGCCTCCAGTTTTGTACTTGTTTAATGTGTCTGAAAATTTTTTTATTGCACTTCTACCCCGAGGCCCCTTTTGGACTGCACTGGTGCCAGTTCCAATTCTTAATTTCGAACCGGTGCCATGTTTTCACTGAAAATTTGGCAAAATAAGCTTCATTATCCTTTTAAAACACTAACATAATAACCCAAGACTCAAAAATATTCCTTTACATTTGTTAAGTAGAGCCAGTATGTAATGGCGATGATGCAGCATAATAATGGCAATGAAATCATGCTGCTAAATGTTTTAAGAGCAACTTTGATTCGATTGTGTTTATGCATCTGATGTATAGAGCAGATTGAGTGCATTGTCGTATTTGCTGATCTATAAATGCAAACAATTGGAGCTGCATTAAAGTCGTACATTACCGACGACGTCTAATAACTCCGCTCTGAGCTCCAGGCCCGGGCAGCGTCCCCATCGAAACTATTAATGTACAAGTTGGCCTATCTGTAAGTGTCTGAATAATTCAGGTTAATGTGAAATTTATGCATTGCAGTGCCCTTGGCATGGGGCCTTTGTGAGTAATAATTGGGTCGGGCACTTAGCCGGACGCCCCAGAGGGCTTCAAGCTTCTGGTCCATCACCAGCCGTCTGGTGCATTACGTTAAGAATAGAGAGACGCTTCTTTGTACGATGAGCACAGAAGTCCGAGACAGAAGCGCCTCTGATGCAAGCACATGAGAAAGATTTCCATTTTCAGACCCATCAACTCAAAGTCAGGTCGGAATAAAGTTTCTCTAAGCCTCGTATGTGTCGAGTCAGACCGGCCCTGCGCACTCTACAGTATGACCCTAACATTACTGCATTAGTGACCACAGTGCGAGAGAGATTATCTCTGGAGATCATCTTATCCAGTGTTTGTGCCGTGGCAAGGTCGATTATTAGCAGATGAATTTTCACCACTTTGTGGTCTTGAGTCGTGGAGCTCTTTCTTTGCTCTTAGACGTGTGAACCTGGAGCTCTTTAAAGCTTATGTGTGACATTATTCACTACAGATAGATTACTACAGTATATTTAACTACCACTGCTGCTACTAATACTTATGATAATAATAAATACTTTAAAATAATACACAAAATACTTTAAATTTGACTATTATTACAGTTTATAATTATAAATACTATTACAATTAATTATTACACATTGATCATAACTAATTGTATTAACAGTAATTGTAATTAATTATTACATCTCAATTGACTCTCATTACAATTATTGGAATAGCATAATAATCATCTTTGTCGTCATCATTACCATCATCATCATCATCATCATCATCATCATCATCATCATCATCATCATCAGTGTAATAATAAAATTCTAATAAAATACATTAGTAATATGAAAGTTATTAACTATTTTTATTTGTTATAAATGTTTAAAGTTTCAATATAAATACACACACACACACACACACACACACACACACACATAAATAATGCATATTATTTACACACATATTATTATTATTATTATTATTATTATTATTATTTTGCAGATTGTGCTATGGTCTTTTTCAAAGCACTAAATTGTTTTTATTGTTGTTGTTGTTAAAAAAAAAATAAATGTATTTACAATTGTTAAAAACAACTGCTGTTACTTTCTATTTTAACACAATTATGTTGTTGGTTATTACTTTATTTAGTGCTTTAAAAAGAGTATATTTATAAACATATTTTGTATGTATACACACACACACACACACACACACACACACACACACAATGGGAGTATTTATTATTATTATTATTATTATTATTATATTATTATTATTATTATTATTATTACTTAGTTATTTATTATTTAGGAAGGGATGTGGGTACAACCTGTGTCACAAACAGCTGTGGAAAGTGACAAAAGAGAGAGGATCATTTTGAGAGTAGCGAGCGTGACGGACTGCTGCTGCACTGCTCATGATGAGGTGTTGATGAAGGTGTGTGTGGTGTGTGTGATGCGACTCCTGCTGTCCTGCTCAAGGACACGTGTTGATGAAGGTGTGTGTGGTGTGTGTGATGCGTGACTCCTGCAGAATGCCAGTGGAAATACCAGCGGTCGATGGTGTTTGGGCAGTGCAGACATTACAGTCGTGTAATAAACGTCTCCTTCAGCCTTCTGTAATTTATCTAAATGGGCCGGGTGGTCACGGCAGAGCTGTGGTCCATTTAGAGGGGTTTAAAACGCTCCGCTTAGCAGGACTTATAAAACTCAATCGCCTCCAGATACTCAGCTCCGGCCACAAAGCCACGCAGCAGCAGGTGATGGCTAGAGTTTAAATCACTATTTATTTAAGAACTTGTTGAGAGAGAACAGAAAATTCATTACCTGAAAGCAATAAAGTGAAGTCTGGGCCTATGAAAGAAGAAGAGAAATGAGATTTTGGATTGTTAATAAAATCTACGTATTATTATTATTATTATTATTATTATTATTATTATTATTATTATTATTATTATTAGAAATACAAAATTTTCTGGTTCCATCTTCAGCGCGTCGTAAATGACATTGATTTGAATCTCAGCCTTACATAATAATAATATTAATTATTATTATTATTATTATTATTAGTAGTAGTAGTAGTAGTAGTAGTAGTATTTACATACAATTTAATGTTTTGAAAAAAGTCCTTCAGAAGCAATGTTAAGACAAAAGAGAGACAGAACATTTCATGAAAAAGAGAATAGCACTCTTCAAGGTTCTTCATGTGTGTGATTGATTTATGGGAAGATCTGGGAAACAGTAATCTTGAGTAAGCAGGATTTATGCAATGTTGTAAAGTTCTATGTTTGACTGTGTGGGTCATTAGCATGGGGTTGGCCACAGGGGCAGTGCTAACCTTCCCCAGGGGTAAAACCCCCACTCTTAATTAAATAAAGATGTTCACACACACACACACACACACCAATTTACTATGACGAGGCCCCAATGATAAACCACATCACAACTGAACTGTAACTGAAAATAAAGTATGCCAATGAAACACCCTCACCTCTTATTCTTCCTTTGAAGTTGTGGGTGAACATTTTTATTATGGGATTTTATATAAAGCTAGAAATTAAAGCTTTTTGTGTAAAAGTTAGAACTTTCGCAAAAGTCAGTGGAATGTTTGCTTGCACTCTTGGTCCACTGTTAGACCAAAGCACAGCGTGTGTTTTTCTCTTGGTTTGTCAATTGCACTTTTCCCATGTTTGGCCTCATTGTTAATCTGGTAAACTGCAGACTTTCACTGCACTGCAATACGAACGGCTGTGACAGTCTTAAAATGAGGCAGCCTCAGAGGTGTTGTTGGCACATTGCTGTTTTAATGCTGTCATTCTACGTTTAACCAGCATCTAAATTCAGGTTCAAGATTGTTTTGTCACAGACATAGTGATGGATACTACATACAGCATGACCTGAACATACCACCGTGACAGATACAGTGCACCACAGCGGCAACCTCTCATGCTGGATTCCTTCCATCAAGGAGCAGTGGACTGTTTTTGGCAGTGCTCAGAGTAAAAGCTTGAGTGGTATTTGGCCTTATGGTACCTTTTACTGACCAGAGTTTCTAAACCAGCAACTCACCGATCACAGGGTAACCCTTGTTACGTTGCCACTAACGGCCCCTGCCAACTGCATGCAGAGTAGATTTGCTTCCATTTTTAACAGATGCCTTAGCCTTGACTTCACTATCTTATTAAAGGAAGTTTTTACTAATCAAAAAAAAAATAGGTCAAGAGTCTCTGACTCAGCATCAAAGATAGAAACCGGATTTGAAAACCAATGACCTTCTTGGTCGATAGGGGACGATAATAAATGTATAGACTTAGAATTAGCTCTCTTGTATCTTTTAGTACGTTCAGATTTTTTGGATCTCTTGGTCGCTAGGGTCTGTAGGTGTTCGGCGGTTCAAATCCATGACCTTTTGGGTTTTAGGGTCTATAGGTAGTCGCGGGTTCCAACCATGGCACGCCTGGTCTCTAGGGTCTATAGGTAGTCATGGGTTCAAATCCAGTATCGTGCCTTGGTCTCTCTAGGGTTCACAGGTAGTCATGGGTCTCAAATCCATTTATCAGCCCTGGTCTCTAGGGATCTATAGGTAGTCATGGGTCTTCAACCACCACCTTTTTTGGTTTCTAGGTCTACAGGTAGTCATGGGTTCAAATTCAGCACTGCCTGTCTCAGGAGCCCACAGGTAGTCAAGTGGGTTCAAATCCACCACCTTGGTTTCTAGGGTTCAGGTAGTCATGGGTTCAACCACGACGCCTTGGTCTCTAGGCCCAAGTAGTGTCAGGCCAAACCACGTTACTGCCTTGGTCTCTAGGTCATAGGTGTCATGGTTCAAATCCATGATTTTGGTCTAGGTCTATAGTAGTCAGGGTTCAAACCATGACGCCTGGTCTCTAGGGTTCATAGGTAGTCATGGGTTCAAATCCATGACGCCTGGTCTCTAGGGTCTATAGAAGCCTGGTTCAAACCAATTCTGTCTCTAGGACTGCAGGTGGTCAGTGGTCAACCATGAGACCTGGTTTCTAGGCCCACATAAAAGTCATAAGTTCAATGTACAACCTCTTGGCATACTATTATTATTATCTAGTACATATATCCTAGATTTTAAATAATGTAGATAAATATGTGCTATCAGTAAACACTTATTCAAAAAAACTAGACAGATGTCTAGAATTAAATATATCATCCTGTCATGTATGAATGAACGTATAGTGTATGTGTCATATGTTCGTAGGCAAGGTTGTAGTGTTTAAAGTATTTCCTACTTTTAGGACAGTAATATAATATTCACACACACAAACTGAACTTTATTTGAAGGTGACGCAGAATAGATTTATGTTTGGTTTCTAACATGGGCATAGTACATCTGCTAGCGGGATTGTGAGCTGGCATTCTGATTGGTTTATTGCATGTTACGCCTCAAAACACACCTTTGTTTTAGTTGAAGAGGAACTAATATCTTTTAGACTATGCACCTGGTGTTAGCCAATTATTACTGGCGCTTCTGTACATCAGATTTCCATTCTATTCTTGTTAATGCATTTGTATGATGCAATTCTAGATCCTGTAAATAAAGTGCCCATGAAAAGGGGGCAAATATCTATTAGATAAAAAATCCAGACTGCCTATTTTAACAAATCATACAAACAAACTCACTGTAAGATTGTAAACTACTTTCCTGGGAACTCCATCCTAAAATCATCCAAAATCCTAAAAAACGTGACGATAACATGACACGTTGTGTTGCGATTGACACTATTCAAAATTCTGTGGTGTTCCCTAGCCCACAGTGTTGGTAAAGTAACATTAGGCGAGCATTTAGCCCAGAACCCCATGCCTTGTACCCGTGAGAGCGGTAATGAATTTCAATAGGCTTTCCTGTCACAGCTTGTTTCAACAGCTCGCGCAGCTGCCTCCCACGCCTGCGCGGGCGCAGCAGCGAAACCCGAGCCAAAGGCGTCTCGAGGTGGGCGTGATACACGGTGCCCGGCAGGGCTTAGTTTCACACAGGGTAGTTTACAGGAGGGGTTGGGGGCAAGCATTGAGGGCGGCCCGAGGCTGGTTCGCTGGAGATCCTGTAACATCGTTACAAACAGCAGCTGAAATGGATGGGAACCCAATAGTTCTGAGACATCTGTGAAGATGAGGGGTGAGGGAGAGAGAGACCACATGAGTCAGGTGAGCCTTTGTAGGAGGTAAATCCCAAATAAGTTTTCATGCTTGACAAAGTCAGCTACGATACGATTTTCATTCGATTCAGTACAGGAGCAGGTGGTCAACATGAGAACATGGTGGCGTAACGGTTAGGGAGTTGGCCCTGTGATCAGAAGGTTCAAATCCTGGATCAGTAATTATACCAGAATGGGCGTGGTCCTCAAGCACTGCTCCCCGGATGGGCTATAAGAAGGCTCATTAGATGGGTTAAATGCAGAGGTCACATTTTGTTGTGGTGCACTGTGTGCTGAGCTGTGGTGTGTTCATAATGACAACTAATTTTGTGCGCATGCTTTCAGTCAATCAGTACATGGCAGTCATAAAAGCTTGAATTTAAGACTTGCTGGGACTAGATGTCATCACTTTAATATTTTGCTATAATTAATATGTAAAATGTTTATAATAATTACTTTCTTCTGCTTTTTGATGAAAGAGATGAAACGTTTTTGGAAACTCTAAAAGAAGTCCAGTTACTTTGGATTTACGCTTCCCAAGATCATATTTAATATCGGAATCACTAAAGCAACTCATTTGACATCTTCATTCCTGAGCTAATGAATGAAAGTCACAAACCAGGGCTTATGCTTGTGCTAGGAGGTGAGACACATTACAAAAGGGGCTTTGGTGCTCGGTGGTCTAGTGGTCAGGAGGTTCGCCTCTGACCCAAGAGATCATGACTTCGAATCCACTATCATCATTAAGAATTTTAATGGCAAGTTAATCTCAGGGAAAACTGGATCAGTGCTATGGGTTCGTTAATAATTGAATCTGTGAATCAATTAAGGTCCAAGTATCATTACACCCCAGGAACCTCCCGAAAGCAGCTCAGAGAAGCAAACAAAGGTTAGGGAGTTCGTCCCGTGATCAGAATGTCGCCAGTTCGAATCCCGGACCGGTAAGGGTACCACTGTGGTACACATTTAAGGTGGCCAATATAACTCCGCTGCAAATATATTCCTGAATGTGACAGTTAAAGAATTCTGAAAATCGGTTTACTTCTGCCAAAGCTAAAGAGCTCTTTGGACAGACGGTGTAATGATGAATCTCAATTGAAAACAGAAAATACTTTCTCTCTCACACACACACACACACACACACACACCCCCTGTATTAACTCATTTGAAGGTTGTCAGGTGCGATTGATGGTTTCATGAGGAATTCATGTGTGGACACCCTTGCAGCAAAGCTTTTTGTATTTGCTTCTCTCCTGCAACTCTTAGTCCCAGCGCACACCTCCCCCATCTCTCTCTCTCTCTCTCTTTATCTCTCTCTCTCACCTCACCTCTTATCTCTCACTCACTCTCTGCAGACATCTCTTTCTCTCCCCCATCTCTCTCTCTCTCTCTCTCTCATACTCTCTCTTATCTTCACTCTCACTCTATCTCCTCAATTTCACTCTCTTTATATATCTCTCTCTTTCTCTCCCTCATCTCTCCCTCATCTCTCTCTCTCATCTCTCTCTCTCTTATCTCTTCATCTCTCTCTCTTATCTCTCTCTCTCACTCTCACTCTCTCTCTTATCTACTCCTTTCTCTTTCTCTCCCTCATCTCTCTCATCTCTTTATCCCTCATCTCTCTCTTATCTCTCTCTCTTATCTCTCTCTCAATTTCACCTCTTATATATCTCTCCCCCCTCTCTTTTATCTTCAATTTCACTCTCTCTTATATATCTCTCTTTCTCTCTCCTCATCCTCCCTCATCTCCCCCTTTATCTCTCTCTTCTCACCTTCACTCTCTCCTTTATACATCTCTCTCTTCTCTCCCTCATCTCCCCATCTCTCTCTCTCTCTTAGCATATCTCTCTCTCTCATCTCTCTATCTCTCTTTGCCTCTTTATCTCTCTCTCTTCTTCAATTCTCAATTCTCTTTTTATCTCTCTCACCTCACTCTCTCTCTTATACATCTCTTTCTCTCCTCATCTCCCTCATCTCTCTCTCTTATCTCTCTCTTTATCTCTTTATCTCTCTCTTTATCTCTTCACCTCTCTCTCTCATCTCTCTCTCTCTCTCTCACTCTCATCTCTCTCTCATCTCTCTTTTATCTCTCTTTCTATATATATATATATATATATATATATATATATATATATATATATATATATATATATATATATATTTCTCTCTCTCTCTTTATCTCTCTTTATCTCTCTCTTTCTCTCTCTCTTTTTTCTCTCTCTTTTATATTTCTCTCTCTCTCTCTCTTTCTTCCAACCGTCCTTTTCTCTATTCCTCTAAATACCACACAGACGCACATCCGCTTTGTTGATTTGCTGTCTTTGTAATGTGCTTTCATTGACATGAATTACTGGATGTAAATGAGCTAACGTAAGCGAAACCTCAGTGACAAAAACCAAAACTTTCTCACCGCTTTTTTCCTTCTGAATCTTACGTGAACTGGTCACTAAGGTACGGTACATCAGGTTTCTCCTGTCAACTTGAGGATCACATTCACACCCCAAACCCAGGAGCAGCTTGAGAATGCAGTATTCTCTGAGGAAGGCAGGGTTCCGAACAGTCAGTTTTCCCCATCGGAGATGGATTCTCACTCTCCACAGGTCAGGAGTGTTTTATTTAAAGCCTCGTAACATTCAGACCTCGCTCACTCTATTCCACTCCTTATTCCACACTCGATAGGGAGTCGTTCACTGCTCTCAAGCCCCAATCTTAGCACCTCAAGTTTCCCAAAAACAATCATGTATCATCTTCCTGATGTTTGCTTTGGTCGTTCAGGATTGAAGTGGGAATTGCGTCTGTTGCTCTTGGAAAGATGTAGAAAGACGTTGGTGTGTGTTTTGCTGTACAGTGATGTAGCCTTGGGGAGACGTAGTTCTGGTTTTTAATTCTCATTTCAACTGCAGTAGCTCCGCTCATCATTGTTCATAAGAAGTAGACATATTTCTTGAGTGTCAACAAGTACAGTGGTACCTCGATACTCCAACTTCATCTGCTCCAGAAGGCGGTTTGAAGTTTGAGTTCCAAGTTGGTTTTCTCCATTAGAATCAATGTTAAAAAATTCCAGCCTCCCAAAATACACCAGCAATTTGCATGAAAGGATGTTTTTTGGCTGACCTGAGTACAAAATACATGATTTCACTGTGACCATTTCGATCAAAATAATGTTTGAGTGCCAAAATGTGCAATTTTGTTCTAAGTAGTGCAATAGAGAGAGAGAGAGAGAGAGAGAGAGAGAGAGAAGGCAAAAGAGAGAGATGTTTTAGAAAAAAAAAGCAAAGGAAAGAGGGAGAGAAAGTGAGTAAGAGACAACAATAGAGAGATGAGATGGAGATAGAAACACAGAGAAAGAGAGAGAAAACAAGCAGGGGAGTGAGAAATTTGACTTTATTTTCGTATAAAAACAATACACGCGAAATGACAAAGCAGCTGTATTGTCACCAGATAGTAGGGATGCACGATAATATCGGAATCGTAACGGAATCGGCCGATTATTGCTTATTTAAAAGTCATCAGCATCGGACCGTTGCTTAGATTTGCCCGGGATTTCCAGTCTATATTTGATGTTGGAAAGATAGCGTTAGTGGCAGGCGTGTCCAAAGTCTGAGGTGGGATTTCATACGGCCCACGCCTTCTGTCTTAACATGTAAGGTGCTATTTTTGTGCCAAAAATCTGAGCACGCAGTGAAACGTTCGCAAGCAAAATCTCTTCTCTGTACACTGTCAACTCTGCCTGCACGACCAAAGATATTTTATTGCAGAACACACCTTAAACCTTGCCTTTATAACACCTTGTGAAATGATAATTACAGTCAGGATTATTTTCATATTAATGATACATGACAACTTCAGCAGTGAATAATAAAATACTGAAAAATACTCAAGAAACATTTGTTCATCCTCAGAATTATTTTCATTCATTCATTCATTATCTGAACCGCTCAATTCCAGCTGGGGTCCTGGGGGGGCCGGAGCTTATCCTGGGAACTTTCAGGCGCAAGGCAGGGAACAACACTGGGCAGGCGCCAACACACCACAGGGCACACACATTCACACCTTACGGGGCCAATTTAGAGTCGCCAGTTAACCTATAGTGCATGCCTTTGAACTGTGGGAGGAAACCAGAGCGCTCGGAGGCAACCCACGTAAACACGGGGAGAGCATGCAAACTCCACAAGGAGAGACCCTACGGCCGTCCCTGGGGTTCGAACCCAGGACCTTCTCGCTGTGAGGCGGCAGCGCTAACCACTGCGCCGCCGTGCCGCCCCAGAATTATTATTATTACTATTTTTTTAACTCGGCACCCCCTGACAGGTAACCAGTTCTCAAACCTTAGAGTTGCCAAACTTGCTTTTTAGAGAAGGAATAAATGAAGACAGGCCCAAATGGACCAGTAAAATGAAGTCAAAGTCAAAGTAAACGTTATTGTCATCTCTGCTATATACTGTACAGATATACAGAGAGACGAGACGACGTGGCTCCAGTTTTACCAGTGCAACAAGAAAGAGGGAACAAAGAACAAATAAGACACATGGAATAAACAATATATAAATAGAATACAAAATATACATTTTAAAGTAGAAATGGAGAACTTTATACTAGAACTAGAACTAGAGACAGTTTGGATGCAGTATTACCTACAAAAAGTGGAAATTGACTTTTACGCTGGATGTGCAGGAGGTTAGAAACAGTTTCAATATGAAAACTTCTATATCCAGTCTATTACAGTTTATCTTGATTGTTTTGACCTGCTTAAAGAAACTGGGATCCACTTGGTCTTCATCATCACCATCTCAGCAAACCTGAAGACATCTCTTGCACATGTGTTAACACTTTTTCATTGGATCTACACATTTCTTACAGCCCTTTGCCTAACTGTGAACACACGTCATTCAAGCAGCACAAACTCTATTGTTTTGACTACGGTAACCAGTCAAAGTCAAAGTCAAAGTCAACTTTATTGTCATCTCTGCTATATACTGTACAGATACATAGAGAGACGAGACGACGTGGCTCCAGGTTATTTTCAGTGCAAACAAACAAAGGCCAAATAGAACCAAATAGAAACCATCTATTCCTAACTATTAGACACCACTTCGACTAGAATAAATTCACTGAAGCACCCGTTTGACACTCCTTCACACAAATCTTCAATCAGCAATCAGTCTGTACACCTTTCAAAGGTGCCACGTCTGTGTTGCTTGGTATAGATGTAGAATGTGAGGTAGATGAAAACACGGCCCTGTTGTCGTGAGTGAATAGAGTGAATAGTGGCTATTTATACTAATTTATTTTATTACAGTAGGTTTCATTTTGGTTTCTTTTCTGCAATATTTACAGTATTTCAGTTTTCAGCCACAGTTGAAAACTGTGGCTGAAAATGGCATGGAATCAAAAAAATGTGTTTCCAAGTTTTTCTGATTCTGGATCCCATTCTTTACAAGATGGTAAATTTGGCACATACCCTATATGTAAAAAGTCATCAGATACCACGGGCATAAAGGCAAGCACAATTTCAGGCACTGTTTCACACTGATTGCTTTATTTTATGTTTTGTTGTCCATTGTGTAATAATTGATAGGACGTGTGCATGCATTTGGCTGCAAGTTGTGTTGTTTGAGGGCAGAATTAGCTTTTGCTGCATATTTTAACTGTTTTGACACGGTTAGAGCCTTTTGCAAACATGAGTGCCACTGTTTAGGCCTGTGTGTTAACTGTTTTGAAAATGTGGAGTTTGAGTTGACTGCTGCATCAAAGCAATCGAGAAAAACTGTAATAAAACAGTATCTCTTAAAAAGTCTGACTAACATTTAAGTTTGTGCAGATATTATAACAGCAGTGGAGAACGAGAGTCTGTGCAATATTTTTCAATAATTTGTGAAGAAACAGTTAGTTAGAAAGTCACCAGTTCAATGCAAATAAATAACGGCTGTGCAAATATTATAGCAGTGTTGTAGTTACAGTCATTGAGGAGGATTACTGTTTCATGAGTGGGATCCTCCTCTGATTGGTCGGTGTGTCTGCGATTGCCTGATTGTTTTAATTCAAAAAGGCATTTAAATGTACTTCAGACGTTACGCAGCGCATCTCAGTGCCTTCATTCTCAACACTGAAATGTAAAAGCATGGCTAAAGGAAAGCATTAAAATACAGGTGCAGTAGTTGTTAATTATAAAAACGAACTTAATCCCATTTATTAAGTCCATTTTTGTGCACAACTTGGCAATGTTACAGTAGGCTTATCATACCTAGACCACCAACCGAATTTTAAGATCTTGCTAATAGCCTTCATGGTAAGTCTATCACCCAGCCAGCTTTTGTTTCTAAAAGATCTGAAATCTGGACTAAACATGGCAACCCTCTGTCAGCACTGAGGTCAAAGATCCTAGAATCCCCCCGGTTCATTCCTTATGAACGACGGACAAATATTTCTTGAGTATGGCCAAATAGTTACAATTATTCAACCCAGAAGTGGTCCTGCTTTTATTAAGACTAGATTTGTGAAAAATAACTTTACATCCGTTTAATAAAAGCTGTAGACGTGCCGTGTCTAATCGCGACAGCTGTGTGATGTTTTGCTGACTGTTGTGTGAGTGTTTAGGTTCACAGATGTGCAATCAGGAAGGAGATGGAGTATTTGTCTTTTATCCTTGTGTAGTTGCACACGTCAACACTGTTTAAGCTCAGCCCGGCTGCCCGCGATTCCAAACTATTTGGATAAAAAAAGCAGCGACTCAGCAACACATGGGGAGAACTGAACCCAGCAACTATTTCTTTTTTACTTTTATGACCTGGCGTAGGTTAGCTTTTGGTTTGCTCTTTTCCAGAAGTACTGTGGGTTTGATAATGTGAGTGTGTGTGTGTGTGTGTGTGTGTGTGTGTTCCTCTCCAAAAGCCCAGGCATGTATGTGTTTAATTTGTTATAATGATCTACCACTTATTCTAAACTCCTTTTTTAAATTATACTTCAAAGTAATTATGCTTTTATACTTCTTTTTCCAAATTCTACCAAGTTATTTATGTATTTTGGTATCTTAAGAAAATGTGTGGAAACATAAAAAGAACACAAACTTTTAAGTCCTTCTAGACGTGGAGGGCCATCATCCGACAATCATCAGTTTAAACATTTAAAAGTCAGACTGCAGGAAAAAATCCAGTGAGCAAATGTGGATATTAAGGAATACGAGAGACGTTTTGGTGCTAGTGGCGTATTTGTGTGTGTGTGGTCTGTGTGTGTGTTTCTGCTCGAAACTTATTTTGTGGAAAATTTTGTAGACTCTACACATGCAGATTGGGAACAGAGCTACCTTTGGGGACAAAAAATAGCATCCACAATGTTTTTTGCTACAATATATTGCGTATTAAAATGAAAGTAAGAAAAAGTATTACTGTCATTACTCAGATTATGATTAGTGTTAGGGTTAGACATAAAGTTATTTTGCAGTTATCATTACGTCTACTGAATGTTCCTAGTACCGTAGTGAAGTGTGTGGGTGATTATCTACTGTTCCAATGCTTTACCAAATGTTTCTGCCTGACACTAAGCTTATTTGTCTTATTTGTACTAAGCCTTAATATATCTCTGCATAATAACAGCTCTGCAAGCCAATAAAACAGTTTGGTCTTGAGGAGTTTGTTGAGTTGAACATATGATGTGATCAGTTTGGATAACTGCTTCCAGTGAAGTGATTTCCTCATCATAGATATGTAAGAGAGAAATTATTGAATAAACATGTTTATTCTCGGTCTTGGCCCTTCATAGTCTTGATCTTGTCCCTTTATAGTCTGGGTCTTGTGTAGGTCTTGACACACTCTGGTCTTGGTCTCGTCTCGATCTCAGCCCTTCATGGTCTTGGTCTTATGTAGGTCTTGACACACTCTGGTCTTGGTCTTGTCTCGGTCCTTCATAGTCTTGGTATCATCTCGGTCTCGGCCCTTCATAGTCTGGGTCTTGTCTCGGTCACTTCATAGTCTGGGTCTTGTCTTGGTCTCGGCCCTTCATAATCTTGGTCTTGTCTCGGTCTCGACCCTTCATAGTCTTGGTCTTGTCTCAGTCTTGGCCCTTCATAATCTTGGTCTTGTCTCGGTCTCGGCTCTTCATAGTCTTGGTATCATCTCGGTCTTGGCTCTTCATAGTCTGGGTCTTGTCTAGGTCTCTGCCCTTCATAGTCTTGGTCTTGTCTTGGTCTTGGCCCTTCATAATCTTGGTATCATCTCGGTCTCGGCTCTTCATAGTCTTGGTCTTGTCTTGGTCTCGGCCCTTCATAGTCTTGGTCTTGTCTAGGTGTCGGCCCTTCATAGTCTTGGTATCATCTCGGTCTTGGCTCATCATAGTTTGGGTCTTGTCTAGGTGTCGGCCCTTCATAGTCTGGGTCTTGTCTAGGTCTCTGCCCTTCATAGTCTTGGTCTTGTCTTGGTCTTGGCCCTTCATAATCTTGGTATCATCTCGGTCTCGGCTCTTCATAGTCTGGGTCTTGTCTAGGTCTCTGCCCTTCATAGTCTTGGTCTTGTCTCGGACTCGGTTTAGGTAATCTTGACCTCAACTGTATGAGCACCTCAGTGGAACCTTTACCGGGATTCAAACTGGTAACCTTCTGATCACAGGGTCAACTCCCTAACCAAATGCACCTAAGAAGATAAACTCAGCGGGTAACAGGCATTAATGAATGTTATGTCATCAACCTTATTGCAAAGCAAAATATCAAGTCAATTTAAATATTGGCCTGTTCATATGGCCTAGTCAATGAGTTTGCAAATGTCATATGAAGAGAAAAATAAACATGATCTTTAAAGTGATCTAAGTATGCAGTAAATATAGTTGACACTGTAGGTGCTGTTGATCCAATTGGCAAATTTAATTGAAACTTGTCAAATAGTCGCTCTGTAAGTGAAGTTACATTTACTTATCCAGAGTGACATGCATTTTCCTCATTACAGGGACAGTTTCCCTGAGAGCAACTTGGGGTTCAGGGTCTTACTCACTGACCCAATGATGGTAGTGCTGGAGTTAGGATTCGAACCCACAACCTCTTGGTCCAGAGACGAGTATCCTAATCACTAGACCACCACATGACAAATTTGTCATTATGAACACACCATGGCACAACACACAAAATCTGATTCCTGCATTTGACCCATCCGTGACAGAGCAGTGGGCAGCTTTTTGGGCACCACACAGAGAGCAGTGCTTGGGGACTACCTCAGTGGTACCGTTATTGGTCCAGGACTTGAACCGCCGACCTTCCGTTCATGGGATCACTTCCTTAACCGTTAAGCTACCATCTTCCCCAAGCACGGTAGGGAAGAGTGAGACACATTTTGATATTTTTGTCATTTATTTGACTTGTGTTTTGTTCACGTTGACGTTGTTTAAATATGCCGTAATAATGAACTCTCACTTTATTTCTCTCAGACTGAAAACTAGCTTCTGTGTGCTGTAACCCTGATGTTGTGTGTGTGTGTGTGTGTGTGTGTGTACTTATCTGATGTCATCTTTCAGATTGGATTAATGGTGCAGTCTGAGATGAAGCAGCTGCATCTCTCACACGCCGTTCTGTTCTCACTGCTAATGTGGTTAGCTGTAAGCACAGCTCATTTTGTTCCAGTGTATGATCCTGGATGTTTTAATTTGTATAATCACACTTGTAAATGTCACTGCTTATTAGGTTCGAGTACACACACACACACACACACTCACACACACACACACTCACACACAGGGAGAGAGGGAGGGCGATAGAGCGAGAGCTGATGTTTGTCTTGGTGAAGTTTTTCCCCCTTTTAAATATTAATAAATCAATAAGCAGAGAGCCCAGAGCGATTAGAAACACTTAATAGTCTTTAGCGGTATTTAGAGTCTCGCGCCTCTGCTCTCCGAGGAGTCCAGCTCATGTACATTTCTCTTTTATTTTCCAATACGCCATTCCGCGGTTTTATGGCTTTCAGGCCTCTTTTTTCCCCCCTTCAGCCATCGTTCACTTCAAACCCTCAACACAACGACTACTGTGTTCTCACTTCTCCACATTCATTTTCCACCATCACTCGCTCCGCCGGCCGCATCAAGAAGTCGATGCTTGATTAGAGGAGTATGAGTGAGAACGACTAGTAGATTTGAGCTTCTCAAATAGTGTCTCGTTTAGAAAATTTGACAGCATTGTCCTATTGACTTTTTCATCAAGTCTGAAAATCTTCAACCAGTTGACTTTTATTCCTGAATGTTCCTTTTTAAATTCTTTTTTTTTTTTTTTTACATGTTTCATGTTGTTGTGTTCAGGACGTCCTGCACTACTCAGATTTGTCATAGTTTGATGTGTAAATGCTTGTCTTGAAATCAGCTCATTTTTGATGAAAACTGACCTGTGCTTGTTGAAATTTTTACTTTTTTTTAGCTTTATGTTGTAAAATGTCCTAAAACTGAAGATATAACTACTAGTAATGGTAAGAACATTATCTGGTTTATTGGCTTGCAGAGTTTTTATTATGTATTCTGTAGCTTAGTAGTGTGAATAAAAATAAGGTTCGTGCCAGGTGGAAACACTTCTTCATCCATTTGGCATCCATCACAGTATAGAATATTTTTTTTGATTACAAATAAATTTTTTATTGATTACTCTCTAACATTATAAAAGTGAAAGAATAAGATCAATTGAAAATGAAGAAATAGAAATTGAAACAGTTTTCATACTCTATGGTCAAGTTACCTGAAGCAGTGTTAAAATGAACTGTACCATATGCATTTGCTCAATTTTATTGATTTTCATTTTATTTTTTTCATTCACTACTATAGCATTTTAAATAGTTTAAATAGTTCAAATAACTTTAAAATATTGTTAATTATTTAAAACATTTTTAATATTAATAGTTAATAAAACTGTTTAAACCCTGGCCTTTAAAATAGTTTAAAATACTCAAACAAATAGTTTAATTTTAAAAATGTAAATAGTTTGAAGTGGGTTTTTTTTTCCATTTAAATAGCCTTTAAATAATTTTAGACGTTAAGGGCTGGTTTCATGCTCATGTCCATTTAGTTTGGACTAAATTGTAGATTTACCATTCAAACTCAGAGCTAATTTAGGACTAGGCCTCATCTTCAACTGGGAAATTGGCCCTAAACATTTTTAAAAATTGTTTACATTTTAAAAATTTTAAGCTTAATGTCTGAACTGTTTAAATTGTTCATTTCTTTCAACTTTTAAATAGCTTTAAATATACAGTATAATTTAAGACTATTTTAAAGATTACTTAAATTCTAAATAGTTGAATCATTAAACTTGTCTTCCAGATATTGTTTACTTTGAAACATTTACACTTGTTCATTGTGTTTTTCATTCATTCATTATTTGAACTTAATCCCAACTGGGGTCGCGGGGGACCGCAGCCTATCCCGGGAACTTATGGGCACAAGGCAGGGACCAACCCTGGGCGGACGCCAACACACCGCAGGGCCATCGTGTTTTTTAAATTATTATTTAATTTTTAAAATGTAATCAAAATCATCTTGACCGGTGCTGTCTGTCTTAATCCAAAAATCCTACTGCAATGAGCTTTAATAATTCATCTAAATGTCAATAATTATTCTACGTAATTAGTGCAAGTAATATGTTCACATGTGATGTATGTACGTAATTGTTTTGGGTTCAAAGTAAATCTTGCCTGCACTCACTCCAGCATGTGGGCTCGATATTCATGAAGTGACGTAGATAAAGGGGTTCCATCTTTTATATATTCCATTATTCATGGCTCATCTCCTCTCCCAGGGCTTATTAGCATAGGATAAAAGAATGTGCGTAAACAATAAATCAATCAATAAAAAAGCTGCAGTCCGTCTTGACTCGACCCGAGCTCGCGAAACACACAGCGGTGATGGAATGAAGAGCGAAGGCAAGGTCATTATGCAGAGCAGAAACACTGCATATGCAAAACGGCTTGTTTAGAGATCAGACAGTGAGGAATGCCTAGAAATTCGGATGCTAGTCACACACACACACACTAAAACACACACACTAAAACACGCACGCAGTGGAGATGGTGGTGACTCACTCTAGCAGTCGATGTTTTGTGTTAGAGTGGAAGAAAGCCAAAAGCTACACTGCACCAAAGCAACAGACTCGGATACACATGGACACACACACACACACACACACTCGTCTAGTTGCAGTGTGTGTGAGATCAGACATGCTTGAAGACGCAGGATACGTTAGAGCTCAGTGTGATCCGAAATAATGACATTGACTAGTGCTGGCCGATAAAACAATCTCGACATCTTATCGAGAAAAATGTGATGACGATAACAATGATAAACGTAAGCTATAAAATACGATCACACTTGTTTGCCCACTGTGCGACAGCGCGCTGAGATAGACGGTATCTTTGGCCGATCACGTAGCGAGACTTGGCATAACGCCAGCACAACAATCCTGGCCAACGATGCAAATTTGCCCACTGCACACAAATAAGCCGCGCGGTAAACATTAGCAAAGTGGTGGCGTGAAAGTGCCACTTAACGTTCAGAGCGCTTATGCGCACGCATCATGGCTGCCACGCGTTCTCAGCGTTCTCTTGACGCGTCCGCTGAGCATGTCGTCATAAATTTACGAGAGTTGCAGTGCCAGCAAAAACTGGGGCGGCAGTGTGGTCAAGTTTTGCCACGTGACGTCAGCATCGTTGTTTACTAGCAACACGGCTGAACGGTTTCGCCGTCTTTTTTGCACCTTTGTAACATCCGAATGCAAATAATTTTTATGTCTTCCCTCATTTCACAGCAAAATGTTTTGTCGCGCTGCAGCTTTCTACTCCTTCCTCTTCTTCCGTCACTTGACAGCGGACTGGACGCTTTTATAGTGTACACTGCCGCCTGTTGGAGTCCTCAAGATTAACAAAAAGTATGCGCGCAAGTCTAGTCAGTACACTGCTTGCGTAGCAGCAGCGTCCACAAGCGCACTCGTCACGTAGCGTTAAGTGTATCGCGGCTCTAAGAGAAGATGTCGGGCAGCCAGGACGCCGCGGTGAGTGAAGAAGGGGATGAAAATGCAGGGTTTCCCTTTATAGCACTTTATAGTTACGGTGGCCGCTTTGACAACGAATGCGTCCCGCCTTGACTGCGTCCGCCTGGAAATAAAAAATAATAAAATACGAATGTGAAAGTACCCGATGACGCTTTTCATAACTTAGCAACAACAAGCACCGAGAAAGCGCTCTGGAAGTGAGCTGCTGACAGCTCTGTTTTGCCATTCTTTGGCAGGGGCTATTTTTTAAACCAAATCCTGTGAGTGCTAAACGCCTTCAGCGGGAAAAAAAGGCAGTGCTCAGAGCGCTTCAAGTAGAAATTTCTTGAAAATAAATCTTATTTGTTTAATATTGTTTGATTATTTAACTTGTTCATTCGGTCTGTATAAGAATACAAAAAACACAATATGACAATTATCGAAAGCGATCAATATGACAAAAAATATTGTGATAATATGTGACCCGATCTGCCGTAATGAGTTGGAAGTCGGCGTTCTATTTATTTAGATACGGGCCGATTATGTTGAAAACCATCACAAAAATATCGATTTTTCCTTTTTTGGAGACCAGATTAATTTTGAAGACCTTTTCTTTCATATAAGACCAAAAAAGAAAAATCGATATTTTTGATGTTTGTTAACGTAATCGGCCCGTATCTAAATAAATAGAACGCCGACTTCCGACTCATTACGGCAGATCGGGTCACATATTTTTGTTCATATCGCCCAGCTCTAACAGTGACCCAACAGGTGAGCAGGAATGTGAGCGAAGATTAGCTAAGACTGCAGTGTGAGGCTTTCAAGCATATGATGGTGTGTTTGTGTGTGTGTGTTTGTGTGTGTGTGAGTGTGTATGTGTAATGATGATAGTTACAAATGAACAGATGGTGAGACAGCCCAGAGAGAGTGTCAGAGTGGTCGCTGGCTAACACTGTGGCGGTGGAATGCTGTAATGGTGACATTGACAGAGTAACTGTGTGTGTGTGTGTGTGTGTGCATACTCGTTATAGCTCGGTGGGTGTCTGCGTGCATCAAATCAAGTCGTATGTGCTTATGTGCATATGTACTTTCTTTACTTATAGCTCTTATATTCTTTACTTTATACCTCTCTTTCACACACACACACACACACACACACACACACCAGCACAGCACATTCATTCACTCACTCACTATACACTTCTCCTCGTTCATCATTTGGGTGGTCTTTACTCATCTTGGGGGGCAACAGCAGGTGGTGCTGTGTGAGTGTGTGTGTGTGTGTGAAGGGTGTTGATTTGCACGTGTGTTAATAACTGTGGTGTGGCTGACTTGCTTCCTACCACATCCTGCAGCACTGCCTCTTGTCTGCAGATACACACACACACACACATCAGCTTTTCCATGCTGTAAAGGTCTGACCTCTACATCCAGACGAAGATGAGGATGAGGATGAGGCGCAGTTCCGTTCCACTTTTGATTCTTCTCAAGGTTTCTTCCTCTGAGGATTCAGTTCAGTTCCATTCAATTCAGTTCCGTTCAGTTGAAATCAATTCAAGTCAATTCAGTTTAGTTAAGTCCAGCTTAAATCACATAGGATCAAATCAAATCATTTGGTTTAGTTTGGTACTATTACATTCAGTTCAATTCAATCTGATTTAAATCAGTTCAGTTTGGTTCAGAACTATTCAATTCAAATCAATTCAATTCTGTTTGATTTGATTCAGTTCAGTTCAGTTTAATCGGGTTCAAATCAAAGCAGTTCAGTTCGGTTCCATTCAGTTCAGTTCAGTTTGGTTCGGTTCAATTCAATTCAATCTGGTTCGGTTCAAGTCAAATCAAAATGGATTGGTTCAGTACTATTCAATTCAAATCGAATCAAATCAAATCAATTCGGTTCAGTTTGGTACTATTACATTCAATTAGCTTAGAGCAAGCTGTCATGCGTTAAGTGCAGTGGGTAGTGTAACGGTCAGGGAGTTCTCCCCCTGGTTGGAAGGTCCCCGGGTCGAAGCCTCATCCGGTAAAAGGTACCACTGGGGTACTCATGAGCAAGTTACCGTCTCCAAACACTGCTGCCCGGGGTGCTGCCCATGTTAGCTGCCCACTGCTCCTTCACAGATGGGTCAAATGCATCTTTTCTTTGTTGACTGTTATCGACTCCAGACTTGCCGCAACTCTGCTATTAGAGCAACATATTGTAATGTCCATAATTTTTCTTACGTTATCTCTTGCAATAATTTGTGACCGGCGAGAGTTATTACTAATGCATAACGCACGCACGTCTGTGAGCGACACAGTAAAAAAGATTTCAGCTTGATCAGCGCTTCCCTCCCGTACGTCTGCTCCGTCCTTCTCCGGCATCATTTATCCTAAAGAGATCAGAGAGAAAAGGCACAAACAAATAAACAGAACTAAGGAGGAAAACAGCCGGATGTTCCCTGTTTTAAATCACAGTCCTGCAAATGTTATTATCTGTTTATTCTCATATACTGGCAGCATGGAAAGTCCTGTCCTCATGAATTCCGGCACTGATCATTCTAAACCGTTGCTTCCTTTTCCTGAAAGATGCGATAATGTGTTTCAATCAGTCGAGCCTTTTTAAGCTTGGCCTGTGTTAAACACTCTCCAGCCTGTGTTTACAGTGTATTAAGGCAGAGCAAGGCAGATTAATTTATAATGCACATTTAACACAGCAGATAGTGACCAAAATACTGTACAATTACAGTGATTAGGTGGAATATAAAAATACGGAATAATGAAACGGATTAAAATATATCAATGGTTTAAATGGCCTTTTAAATGAAAAAAATATATATATTTAAAAGTTTTGATTTTTTTAAAAAGTGCAAAGTTAGATTTTTATGCATTTAAATAGTCTTTTAAATAGTTTAATATATTTTTAAAAGGTTTTTATATAATTTAAAATAAAACCATCTAAAAGTTTCTATATTTTTAAAAAGTGTAAAAATTGATTGTATGCATTTGATTTTCTGTTTATATAATACACAAAATAAAGTGTAAAAGTATATTTCTAAAGCACAATTTTTAAAACATCAAGTGCTGTATATAAAACAATGCATAAAATAAAATAGATAGTAATAACGAGTAAGAACAACAGACCGATCTCACAAACATCAAGTTGTCTCTAACATCCTAGATTAAAAATGTTTTAAGACATTAATGAAGAATTAATGAAAAACTCATTAATTCTTGACCCCATGTCTTATGAAATGACCGATCCTGTCCTCACCCTTCTGCATATGTCTGGCTCTGTGTGTGTGTGTATGTGTGTGTGTGTGTGTGTATGTGTGTGTATTAGTGTGTGTTCTGTACTCCCAGCACGAGCAGCGACATCACCCAGCCTCCTCTTTAGAGTTCACTTTTACATCGCCTCATAATGACCCTTTTTCACAACTGTGTCTTTGAAATCTGGCCATGCCTCTCGCCTCACATAGTCACAGCGGACTCATGGTCCTGATTAAACGGACGAGGGCTTTATTATTTGATTAGCGACTCCATTCCACCGGGCTGCTTCTTGTCATCGGCTAATTGAATTGAAGGTCTGGGGTGTGACGCCTTATCTTTTGTGCACCAGCCTATGCGCGTGCGGAACTGAGTTCGTCTATCTGAAGTTCCTGGGCTGTGTTTGTGTGTGTGTGTGTGTGTGTGTGAGGGGATTAAATGTCTTCAACATGTTAAGAATGTAGGGGAGGTCAACAACCTGTTCCTTATTAAGTAAAATGCTTTTTACACACCAGTGCCTTTTTACCTGAAAGTAAAACAGTTTTGTTACTAAGATTCAGTTTATTAGGTCTAAAAAAGTTATAGGTCATTACCTGCATTTATGACCCTTGGTGCAGGGTGGACAAGGTACACAACTCCGCTACTTGACTACAGATACTGCTAATCAAACATTACTGCAGTAAAGGTGAAAGTAGTGGAGTTGTAGTTTTACATGTGTTTTTCCAGGAGTTTGAGTTCTTGCTTTTAAAAAATATACTTAAAGAAGAACTTTGGTCCATTTCAACATTTAGCTCTATTGTTCGGTGTCACAGAGTGCTGTCGGTAGTGACAAAAACAACACAAAAAGGAGTGCTGCACACCGACTTATGCTCCTTCTAGTGTCTGTGACTGTAACACTAACCACTATGGGGCAGGTTTCATTGTCATTTCTAGTTATGTGTCGAGCAGTGATGTGTCGGTCACGCATGAAACATGATAGAATGGAAAAAAAAAATTTCTGATTCATGGAAAATGAAGAAATACTGAAGTTTTGGTCATTTTTGAGAATTTGGACTCATTTTGGCCTATAACTCATTTTTGACTCATTTCTGGGAGAGAAGCACATTTTTGACATGAGGGCGTTCCATATGAGAGCCGCGGCACAATAGCGCTGTGGACGCGCATCGGGAATAAATAAATATCAAGGAAATGGCTGAACTGTGAGTAGAACGCTGGTTGTTTTTGTTATTTATCAATTATTTATCTTATATAAATATAAGTTTTGTCTGTAATAAATGGGAAGATTTAACTGAACTGGAACATTTTAGTGAATGTTGGACTTCCCTGTGAGAGTCGTGCGCGCTAATAAACGCAGAACGTGTGTTTACATCGCGATAAACATCATTTATGCGTCATGATTCCTCGTGGTTGAAGGTCAAGTCGCAGGGGGTGTGACGTAATGTACCGCGACGCGAAACGTAGGGGAAACCGGAAAACAGCGTGCTGAGAGAATCTTTAAGAAGAATCGCTAACGTTGGAGGTGAACAATTCCAAGATCTCGTTCCCTATGTGACCAGCCCTCTACCTGTATTGTGAAAGGAGTGTGTAAAGGAGTTTGTTTTACAACGCACACATAACTAAAGTGCATTTTCATTGGCATCAGCTTGCCACTGAGTGCCTACGGGGGAGTAAATGGCCTATGGATCGCTGTAGGTCATGGGCCAGCCCTAATGAAGCATATGGAGGCGTTTTGCTGTGTGGTTTGGCAAGCCTTGCACCCAGCCATACTTTGTGGTCTTCCTCTCTTCTGCTCTTTGGCATTCTTGAAGGAATTGGAAACAGTTCCTTCGTCTCGTACAGGGAGGCTGAGATTTGGCGGTCAGCACGTATGTGTTAGTGACTAGTCAAGTCAGCCCTGGTCCATGAGAGATGGTGGGATTCAGACCCAAGGGACATATCAGACCGCAAAAAAACAGACCTGGACGCAAAAAAGGATTTTTTTAATGATTATTTACTTTTCATGATAAATGATTCTTGAAGAGTTCTTTGGTAATCGAAGACAAATCTTGTAAATGCTTCTCACAGCTGCTGGAGCTTCTTTGATCCACAAAATTGCTTTTCCATTTCAGATTCTTCGTACATGATTGCTAGAGTAAATGCTTTTCTCACAAATTTTATATAAATTTAAGCAACCTGTAGGTCTCTGTTTCTTTTAGAAAAATTGATTTCGCGGGCCTGTTTTGAGATTGTTGTGGCCTAAAATGGCTAAATTTGCGGCAGCTTTTCCAAAAAATTTGCAATAAAAATTGCAGTGTTTTTAGGCGTTTTGTTGTTTGAACAAGTGAAAAATGTGGAAAAATGTGCGATTTTGTCCCCCTTTGTAAGATTCTTTAACAATTAATTAAAATTAAGGGAACGAAATTTATTAATCATTTAGTTATTTTTGAAAGTAAATGTGAGGTGTTTTTATCACACGTTTCCTGCATCTTCTAAACGTAACAAGGAAGTGAGCTCACTGAAGTATGGCTCAACGTTTTGTGCGAAACGACAATGATTGATCAAAAATTGCAGCAAAGTTGTGGTAATTGGTAATGAATTTGTGGGGATTGGCTGAATTTGCGGTAATAGTTGCAATCGCAATATCACAAAATTTTGGAGGGACTGAAAAATGTCTCTATTTGACTTGACTTGATTGACAAAAACGGACTCATTTATCGTAACAATTGCGTCATTTGTCATTCTAAGTCAAGAGGAATAAAGTGGATAATCAGCAGGTAAAGCTAATAAAGCTTGTTACTGACACGCATGAGTTCTGCTTTGACCTCAGTTTTACTCGCAAGGCACAGCAGGCTGTTTTTGAGGATTTCATGGAGTTTGAAGTGAGGAATTTGAAACCCGGCCCGTATTTTTTTAAAGGGCCGAATTAGGGGACTGTTTACATTAACGAACGGTGGCTAGAGACTGGATTTGGACGCTGATATTAAGAGATTGTTCTCTCAAGTGCACTGGAGCGAAACTCTGTTCAATGTGAAACACTTTAATCTCAGACTGGGGCTTGGTGTCCGTCCAGCTCCTGATTCCCACACTTTTCCCATGGTTAAGCGGAAGCAAAATAGCAATTGAGTTACCAATATTTTTTCCTCTCATGGGGAGAGAAGCATTTATGCACATGTACTTACTGTTTGAGGTGAGGTTTTTTGGTGGAACTGGTTTTGGCTGCAGATGTGCACGAGCTGCTTAGTCTGTGTTTTCTTTATTAATAACAGGGCTGGGGAGAAACAGAGTACACACGACATGTAACTGGTGCAAAAACAAAGCTTCTAAATTTTATTTTATTTTAGATTTATTTTTATATAATTATATATATTTTTCTAATATTGTAATTGTTCTGTATTATTACTGTCTCATTATTATTATTTTCTCATTCAAAACGGATTGTGCAGCTTGAACCGTTAGTCACAGAAAGCTGAAATTTTTAAGGTAAGTAGGAATGCTGTAAAACTTCTTTTTACAGGAGGAAATATGTGTGCTCACAATGTAAAATAATCGCAAACTTACACTAACCATGTTCTACCTTTTCCCACAAACATACATGAACAAACCACTGGCTGCATGTGCCTGAAACGTCATTTACAGATTCTGAAAGTGATAATTTCTCATTATGAACACACCACAGCATAGCGCACCATAACGAAATCTGGCCTCTGCATTTGACCCATCCGTGAAGGAGCAGTGGGCAGCTAATAAGGGCAGTGCTTGGGGATGGTACTTTGCTCATGAGTACCTCAGTGGTCCTGGATTCGAACCTGCGACCTTCTGATTGCGGGGCGAACACCCTACTGTTAACTCCACCAACTCCTCTAGTTGTTCCCCAGAAAGTGAGTGGTTATTTGTCATTGTGAACACATCACAGCACAGGCACACAGTGCTCCACAACAAAATGTGACCTCATCCGTGAATGAGAAGTGGGTAGCTAACCAGGGCAGTACTTGGGGATGGTTACGCTAGCAACTGCTCCAAAAAGGTGTATCTGAGTACTGTAAGGAAAACGATGAGGACAGGTAAGACTGGAGTAATAATATTTTATTCTATTAGAGTACTAATCTGTTTCATTTGTCATTTACATATGTGTACTATCATAACAACTTTAGGAAATTGTTCACATTTACACAATGCATTGTACAGTATGGGTTAAGTACTGGTAACATTCATCCCTGTGGGCAGAGCAAGGACTGATGGGAAGAAGGAGCTTCCCAGCTCTTCATTTAATCATCCTTAAAAGTGTCTGTGTGTACATCCGATGAAGGGCTCTTCCTAAAGGTTTCCGTCCACGGTTATGGCTCGACGAACACAAATTCACATCGTATACTGTCGCTTTTACATTTAGAAAGCAATCAGGTTGTGCTAGATTTGTATATGTCTTGTACAGTATATGCATAGTAGGGGACAGTAGATGATGTGTGTTTGAGCATCGTATATCCTGCCAGGGCACACAGTATAGTTAGCACATGATCATGTGAATGGATTAAGCACATTCCTGTCAGACTTAGAACATAAACTTCAACCAGTAATGTAGTTCACCTGGATAGTGATGGTGAAGTCAGAGGTGGAAAAGCTTCATTTGTCAAAAAGTTCTGCCAGAATTTCATTCATTTAAGGGCCTGTGTCCAACAAAAAACGGTTTTTGCGCTGGCAGCGCTTATTTTTAATACAAAACCTATGAGCTTCAGCGTTCAGAGCGCTAGGTGGAGACAGTTTTTTTACCGCAGCGCTCAGAGCGCTTCAAGTTGAAATCCGTTCACCTTTTAGAACAGCGATGTGCTCGTCAATGTCACGTCTCTCTTGATAGCCAATCAAAATCAAGGAAGGGGGCGGGACATACACAGTCATGAAGTCACTACCAACAATGGCGGAGTATCCGGAGCAGCCGGAGGAGCTAATTTTGGCTTTATTTACACAGACCGAATAAACTACAATGATGTGAGCAAACCTCGAATCGGTGGGACTCTCCCAGCTGTTTACTTGCACGATTTATCTCATGCACTCAATCTCTGCGTCTCGAGGACATGTGAGTATCTAGTTCAAACGCTGCTGCTAATGCCAAGATGAGATTTCTCTGCATTGTAAGGATAATCTTGTCGGCTAAACTCCAGATCTCAAAGGAACACATTACAATGTTTACGTGAAAGAAGAACGAAACGCGCAAGTGCTCGATGATGCCTTTCGTAACTTAGCATCAACAAGCGCTGAGAGGTTTTGACTGCACTCAGTACAAAAACCGTGTTTGGTGGACACAGGCCCTTAATAAGGACTTGAAATTTGCTCCATAAATTAGGAAGACTTAATACATCCCTGGTTGTTCTTGTAAATTGTTTATGTTGTTTATGTTTATGTTTACAGACGGACTGTGCAGAGTACACTGTTGCTAATCTTCAGGACATTTACTACAAAAAGGTAGAATTGTATTCCATGATTGCAATTGTGTAATTGAAACTGTACTTCTCTCCACTTGACTGCTGTTACAATATTTGCATATCGTTGCTGTTGAGGGGGAAACCTCGAAAGCTCATTGGTCATTTTTATTTTTTGTCATAAAATAATTTTATTGGTCAATCTTCACGCTGACCTGGCAGTTTTGGAAATATTCAACCAATAAGAAGTGTTAGAATATACATCATTTTTTCAATTTGCTGAAAAATAACCATTTTGGACATAAAAGGTTTCCGCCCAACGACGATATATTATTGAAGCACTATTTGCACATATTACGGATTGTAATTTAGTGAAACATTATTTACACCTAACATTATTCCAGACCCTCCAGGATTTTGTGATGTTGCGATCGCAACTATTAACGCAAATTCAGCCGATCCCTGCAAATTCATTACTACTGTGAAATTTTGACCAATTGCCGCAACTTTTCCGCAATTTTTGACCAATCGTTGTCATTTCCCGCAAAACTCGTTACATTTAGAAGACGCAGGAAACCTTCAAAAATAACTAAAAGATTTATGGATAATAAGAATAATAGTGCTTTTGTTTGTTTCATTTTAATTAATTGTTAAAGAATCATTATTAAGGGGAACAAAATCAACTTCCTCACGCAACTTTATTACAACAAAATGCCTAAAAACACCACAACTTTCATTGCAATGTTTTAGAAAAGCTGCCACAAAATCAGGCATTTTAGGCCCCACAATCTCAAAAAAGGCCCACGAAATCCTGGAGTGACTGAATATTTGTATATGCTACTAATTCTCAAACTTGACTGTTGTTACGATATTGGCACGTGTTATTGAATATTATTGATGTCGCGGCGGGGACCGGTAGCTTATCCCGGGAACTTACGGGTCCAACACACCGCAGGGCACACACACTCACACAATCACACTCGCATTCACATCTTACGGGGCCAATTTAGAGTCACCAATTAACCTAAAGTGCGTGCTTTTGGACTTTGGGAAGAAACCGGAGCACCCAGCTCGGGGATCACAATGATGTACAGTATGTGCCAAATAAACAATTGTGAGCTTTGAGCATGGATATGTCTTGCTGTTTTAAGTTTTTATGGAGCAAGTTTCAAACTTCTGGTCAGAATTTCTACTTTCTGAAATTAGTTTTAATTCCCATGGACATGATTTCTTATGATGCTCATGAAACTTCTCATTTAAAACAAAAAAAATCACAGTTATTTCACAGAAACAGACAAAATAAGAAACATTACAAACCAAACCACGGCAAAAGGAATGTAGCTCAAAGACACCTGGTATAGTCCACAGGCACTTGGTGGAACTGGACACTCCTTGAGTGTACTAATGCAGTCCGTATAAGTGCTACGAATGTAAATCATCATTATAAAATACTGCTTTGAAAAGAGGATACCGTTCATCAAAACAAAAGAAAAGAAATGAATAAGAAACAAACAAAAACTGAGTTGCTGTGACACTTTTTTGTATACATCTCTTGGATAATGGGTGTACATTCTAGCATACATTCTTTACACTTCCTCAGGAGAGGAACGGAGATGAAGCGGATTGCCAGATATTGATTGATGTGATGGGACAGTAAAAGAGGGTGAGTTATACGATGACCTTGGACGCGACACGAAGGACAGACTGCTGTCTACTTGTTAAGGTATGTTTGTTTAAGAGTTTCTATATAACTTCTATATTCAAGGACAAAAAAAGTCTCTCACTCCTTCTCTGTCTCTCCGTTTGATACGAAAATATATCCCAAGTCTGGAGATCCATCAAAACCGACGGCTGCCGTCTTTTTGAGGACAAGTACCTCTGCAGAAAAAAGACGATCAAAAGAGAGAGAGAGAGAGAGAAAGTGTGTCTCTTCCTCGTCCTCGACTGCTTTAAAGCCGGACGATCTGACTGCAGACATGCCAGAACCCCACCAGTGAGGTAATGGAGCCGTAAAACACATTAAAACCCAAACATGCCGGCTAGCGATGGAGGCCAATAATACGCTCCATAGAATGATTTAATGGAACGCGCCCAGCCGAGAGAGGAGGGTGGATGTAAAGTCATAATGCAGGGCTACACACATTTATATTGCTTTGCCAGACTAAGGAGTTAAAAACTATAGCTCCTATGGGGCTGGGCGATACGGCCTGAAATCACTATCACGGTTATGATTAATGAACGATTATTTAGGTCCTGTTGACACATACTGTATGTGGATATTTTTATAAACACATTTTTTGTACGTTTGGACCTTTCGGTTACACGTATCCACAGAACTCAGTGTTTTGAAAAATATTCACTTTGGAGGGCGTTTAAAAAAATATGTTTTGATGTAGCTGAAACGCTGTTAACGTAAACGAAAGGCCAAAACGTATAAAAAAAAATATATTAATAAAAATATCATTATACGCAGCTCTTATATCATCATAAACAGGCTCTTAGTTTTTCACTGACTCAGTTTTGTACTGTAAATACGCTAAACTATTATAACTGGGATTTATTTTCATTTAATTGATGTAGTGGCATTCTTGCCCAACGATTTTAGAGAAAGTACTAACAAAATGTCAAAAGTAATAAAAATAACGATTATAGGTAAGATTATGACGAGTAGAGGTTCTGAATGTTGCTTTGGATACATTTTTCCATCTGTAGCCCAGCCCTTTAAAGCTTTCGGTCTTTATAAAGATTTCATCTTAACGCATGTAGCCAGTGTATGTACAAGATACGGGGGACGGCGGAGTGGAGTAGAGCAAAGCTACATGACTACGAACCAGACTCGGTCAAACTACAGCTCTAGAGAGAATTATAAGACCACTCCATATTTACAATATGTATTTCTACATCTATGAAATCCAACACCAAAACATCTGATCCAGTTTCATGAGGATCTGATTGTTTAGTCAGAAAATCTGGACTGTTTATGACCTAAAACATTTGCTTTAACAGGACAAAACAAAAGCAATATTCATTCATTTATTCACTCACTTTCTGAACTGCGTAATTCTAATCAGGGTTGCGTTGACCAGAGCTTATTCCGGGACTGCTGGCGCAAGGCTGTGACCAAGGGCGTCAACATGCCTCAGCGCACACACAAACACACTCACATACACACCTATGGGACAATTTAGAGTCACCAGTAAACCTACAGCACATGCTTTTGGCCTGTCGGAGGAAACCGGAGGTCGATCCCAGGAACTTCTTGCTGTGAAGTGACAGCGCTAACCACCACGCCACCGCGCCGCATCAAAAGGGATATGATAAAAGTATTTCTAATGCATTTCAAGTAATTGTAATTAAGACACAGTATGCAGTTTTGCGAGCATTATTATAATAACCTTGTCTTATTTTTGTTTGTTTCAACAGTTTGTGAATTACATTATTTTTGTTGGAATGTGGAATCCAATGTGGCCAACAGTTTAGAATATCAGAATGTAGATGTTGCATAACATGTAAAATAATGATTATAAACCCAGATTCTTTTGATGTGGTCTCTTAATTTTTTCCAGAGCTGTATTTGCTCACAGCGGTGACTTCCAGCTGGTTCCGGGACTAGATATGAATTTCTAGCGAATAAGCAGATATTTCGGAATGCATTTGTTTCAGTGCCTATTTACATCTTAAACATGAATGAATGAATAAAAAAGCAGAAGAAGTGGTTATAATGTCGGGCATATTATTGCAGTTCGAATCCCTCACTTTTGGCTCCAGCGACCTGAGAGCAGTGTGTGAGCTGTGCTGTGCTGCGCTGTGCTGTGGCGAGTGTGGGACGGTGTCTATGTACAATACTCATGTTTGTGTGTGTGCCTGTGTTGAATAATTAGTCCCGCGGTTCCTCTCATTAGCTTAATGAAGGATGGGTGCGATCCAGAGAAAACAGCAGGTGAAATGAGTTGGTTGTTGCAGCGTTGTGGCGTGTGTGCCGAACATCGTTTGCATGTCTGTGTGTGTGTGTGTGTTTGTGTGTGCTGGGCTCGGTCTGCGCTAAAACGAGCTGCGTCTCATTAGTACGGATCTCTTGACTTTATCAACTTGTTTTCTTGTCGCGTGTTGACGTCTCTGCCAAACAGAATTTCCAGTATAATGACACAGCATTATTACTTCCTGGTGTTGACCACACCTTCATCCCTCTCTCAAAAATGAAAACTGACAACATCCGAGTTCAAATGTCTGCCACATGTAGGCCCGCTCGAGAGCTCTAACATGAATTATTTATTCACTATCTTGCATTTAGACAGCTAAGTGCTAACTACCCACTGCTGGTAGTGTAGCTAACTCTCATAGTAAGATGGAGCTGTAGCTTAGCTACTTTTAATCGTAAGCAGCTTGGAGCTTGAAAAGCTATCATTTAAAAGTAGCTTCCTCAACACTGGAAACAATGAATGTACAAAAACAAAGAAGAATTATCGCTACAAGTTGAATTCTTATTCTACCAATGTTGACTAACTTAGCAGCTGCTGAAACATCTAGTGTCTAGCTAACAAAAACAGAATGCTATTGATATTGACTAGCATTTTGGTTAATCTCTGTAATGACTAACTGAACCACTGTAGTTGTGAGACGTTAGTGTAGATGATTTTAAATGCAATTTTAATAGATTTACAAGATGTCGAACTGACAGATTTTAGTTTCAAACTGGCAGATTTTTGTAACTGGTTTACACTGCCATTTATTCCAGATTATTTTGCCACCACGGCCAGTAATTCCAAAGTGTAATATTTCGCTTTTTTATGTACAAAGTGGATAGAAACTAGAACTGCACAATTTACAGAATCGTAAAACCATGATGGCTGTGTCATGTTTTGAATGTAGACATACAAGGTTTACAAGACTGATGGGGCTGTGATGCAACGTCTCGTCGAGTTAACGTCTGCTTTTAGATTTCTCTTACAAAAACAAAATGTTTGCAGCAGGTTTGCAGACTTGTGGTTAATTTGTGGCAAACAGTGGAGTTTGTCAGAATGTGTTGCCATTGTAGTGGCAAATGTATCTGCCAGTGATTTGCCAAAACAATTTGCCAGTTTGCTAGAAGTCCACCACAAATTTGCCACAAACCTAATTTGCATGTGAAAATTTGACCTTGCTGCAAATTTGCGGGAACGGTTAGTGGCAACTGTTTGCCCGAAGCCTGAAATTTTAGTTAGGGCATGAAATTTGAAACACAATGAGGCAGGTCACCAAAACCCAGTGAGTTCCTCATCTTGGAAATCTATTAAATCTGGATTCATCAGGGAAGCTGCGTTTCCCAGCATAAATACTTTAGCTAAGCAACTCTTTTAATATAGCAGTTAGCTGCACTACGAGCTACCAAGTTAAAGTTGCTGAATACATTCGAGCTATTTCACTGCCACGTATTCTCACTTCATCACTCAATCGGGAAAGCTGACCGCATCTGAGTTCAAATGTCTGCCACATGCGACGCGTTGGCATGAATCATTTACCCAGTGTCCTGCATTTAGTCAGGACACGTGTGGTTTGGAAAGGAGGAGGGGGCAGGATGAGAAAAAAGTGGGGAGATAAAGAGTGAAAACAAGTGTGGGGATGAATCATTGAAATTGACATTATGAATCATTGAAAGCGGAGTCTGGGAACAGTGGTGATGTGCGATGAATGTGGTGTGTGAGGAAGAGGAGGAGAGAATGTGGATGGTGATCGGTCTCATGTGTACGGCTCTGATGCTGCTCTGTTGGAGTGGTCTGATGGGGTTTCTATTAGAGCTGCACAATTTAGCATATATTAGTGACTACTTTTTTGGTAGCTTATCACCAGTGAAGCTACTTTTACTTTTCCTTACAAATAATGCTGTAAGGTGGCGAAACACTACATTGCTAAAAAAAACAAAAAGACAAATTCTCTCTTTACAAAGACGGGTGCTTTGAACTGTCAGGCATTTACTTGGCAAAACTGGCATCTAAGGGTCTGTGTCCACCAAATGCGTTTTTTGCGCTGACAGCGCCTATTTTTAAATACCAGTCCTACGCGCTTTAGCATTCAGAGCGCTAAGTGGAGACACAGCGCTCGGAGCGCTACAAGTTGAAATCTGTTCAACTTTTAGAACAGCACTGGGCTCGTCAGTGTCACTTCTCTTTTGCTAGCCAATCAAAATTGAGGAAGGGGCGGGACACACAGTCAACAAAGCACTCTGGAAGTGAGGTTTTGACCGCTGTCAGGGCAATACAAATGTGTTTGGTGGACACAGGCCCTAATAGGCTACACTGCACTACAGCACGCTCTGAGCAGCTGTGTGACGGAGTCGGAGGACAAAATAGCTTGTAGTGTAGCTAACCACTATATTACAACAGTGGCTTGGCTACTTTCAGTGGTAAGAAGCTTGTAGCTTGAACGACTACTGTTTAAAAGTAGCTTCCCAGCACTGGAAACAACGCATGTCAGTTACCTATCAAACTCTCGTAACAGCGATGTAGGACCAACTTGCTAACTACAGAAACAGCTAGTGGCTAGTTAACAAAAGCAGACAGAATGCTATTGATATTGGCTAATATTTCACTTTATATCTCTAAAATGACTAACTGAACTACTGGAGCTGGAGTTAATTTTCACATAATTTAAAATTTAATCAGGCATATGCTAAAAGCAAACATTAACACGATGAGGTGTGATTTCACAATTTCCTGTCACTTTTCTGTCTATTACATCTGCATTCACAATATGACACAGCAGTCATGTTTTTACAGTTCAGTAAATTGTGCAGCCCTGGTTCCTATCCATGAATTCTTTTGTGCATGAGAAACTAAATCTGAGTTTTTTAGCAGTTATGGCAGATGGAACACAGGGTAAAGAGTGGTCAACCAGTTACATAACAGATGTAAAAACTTGTGGTTCAGATGTCATGGAAAACAGCAAAGAATTTGTGTATTTTCTCAAGTGATGCATCCAAATGTGTAAGTTAAAGCCAAAAAGTGAATCTTTTAAAATCTGTGATCCTAATGTTAGTTTCATTTTAGTTAATGACATGCCAAATGAAACATGAATAAAAGCCTATTTTCTGTGAGATCTGGGAGAATGAAACATGCATTAGAGCCGTTATGCAGCATAAGGGGCTGGAGCTGATTGAAACAGAGCGGTGGAATGTGATCCGAGGCGTGTTGGAAACAGAGTGAAAGTGGGTTTATCAGAGCGAAGGGGGTGCTAACTATAGATCTGAGTCATTACTGAGGTAAAGGTCGGTAAATGTCACCTTTTAGAGACGTCGCCTACACAAACTGATTCAGGACCAGCTTTTCCTTACAAGCTACTATTAGGGGTGAAAACGGCCAACTGCTCTGCTCTCTGCTCTCTCTGAGCCGGACCTAAAGGGCAGAACCAGCGACCTTTTTAAACTTCACAAACCATCTGGAATCCGATCAGAAACTTGTTTTTTTGAGGGGTGAGTGTGAAAGAGCGTCAACAACGGTGAGTGAATCCAGATTTCGGGAGAGTTGTAAGTTTCAGTCATTCTCATGGAAACCAAGGCCCAACCCCAATTCACCCGCCTTTAGCCCTACCCCTAGGTGTGGAGAGAACACTAAAATGAAGGGTTAGGCGCTAAGAGGTAGGAGTTAAAATGGGGATTGGGCCCAAGTGTGGCCTAAACGTGCCTCTTGACCCAGAGAAGGAGCCAGAAATTGAATTTTGTAGAGAGATCGATCACAGTCAGGAGTGGGATGGAGGTCTCAATTTTTAAATCGTTCCAGATTTCCTAACTCTGAAGATATTATAACATATTTTGGTCAGTGGTGTTAGTGGTTCGGGGTCATGACGTGGTGGATTAATTTGTTACTGGGAACAAAAATGAATATGCAGATTACATACAGGTAAAGGCTTTGCAATAGACATTGAGGAATGCTATAAGGCCATGAGGATTTGGTTGTTGGTGTTAAATATGTTGCACTGTTAAACTGCCAACATCAAGCAAGCTGACGGGAAAGCGTCTGATGCCAGGTTTATACCAAAGAGTCACCAAACGCCAGCTCCTTGCACAAACAGAAGTGGGTTCCAGTCTTTCAGGGGGTGTTACGCTTATACACGTGGAATCTTTTCGGTGCACCTAAACCCAGGTTCCCAGTGCGTCGTTTTGATGTCCATATTGGGTTTTTTGGGAGGTCCACTCCAGTCTGGTCCAGTCTGGTTTGATCTGGTCAGGTCTTATGGTCACTGTCAGCTAATGACCAACATAACACAACCCTGCTCTCCCCCTCCTCGCCATGCCTTCCTGTTTCCTCATGTCCATCGCAACTTGCCCGCTCTCCTTCTTCCTCCTTCACATGATGATGTCACTTCCTCCACTCTCATCCCTCAGGCCTGTGGAGGAGGGGTGTCGGCCTGAGCTCCTCCATCCACGTTCACCACTAGAAAGAGAGAGTGAGAGAGAGAGAGAGAGAGAGAGAGAGAGGTTGAAAAGTTTTCATTATTGCTTCACTCTTACTGTTCCTCTTCTTCATCTGAGATTTTCATGCTTTGTTGTACTGTCTTCTGCATATAACAGAAATTTATAGAACATTTATCACCCTGCAATTATCTGGCTATTTTTCAAGACATTTCCCGAAATAAAATCATGTTCGCAAGAACTCAAGCTTTTAATTTAAGAATCTATTCTGCTTTTTCCCAACGGGGGCTCCCTCGAGCCTGGGCCGCACCGTCGCCAGCCCCAGCCAGCCCCAGCCGCCCCCAAAACAGTTTAAGTGCAATCATTACTACATTCAGCGCAACACACAAATGCCCCATTTTCCCTCTAACCCGTCAATCTGTTGTCAATTGTGGGGAGTCATGGAAACGGTTCCGGAATGCAAAGAGCGGCCTTTGATTGGTTCTGGAGGTTTTTTTGTGCTTTGAATCGCACTCGCAAGTCGAAGTCTGTGCCAACGCAATGGTACAAGAGCGTTCCTCTGCATTCCCATAGAACAGCTTTTTTTTGTCTGCCAGCCTGTGACATCACTGGTATCTCTCTATAACATCCCTCCCTACCTCCCTCCCTCTCTCTCTCCTGGGGCGATAAACAAGCGTTAATCCTCCTCTCACTGCTTGTGGAGCTTGGAACAGGCTTTAAATTGCCGGTCTTTCCACTAATTTGTCGAGTTTGTTAAAATTTGGAGGAGGTGTAGTTGAGACTTGCCTATCTCTGTCAACAGGTGTACAATTTGGGTTGTAATGATTTATCGATTTACATCGATACAACAATCAACAAGCCGATACCATCAGTCCAAAACGAGAACATTGATCAGACATCATATATATTGTAACCCTTTGTATTGAACAGGAAGTCTTTTTATTTAAATTTCAATATTGAGCTCGGGAATACAAATGATATTTAGTTTAAGCTTTTTGTGATATGATATTAATAGGAGTGATGGTGTTAAATCAGCATTTGACATTGTCTCATATTGATCAGTGGCTGAGTTGAATCGAATGGAAATTGTAGGAAACTTTGTGACTGCTGTCCGCAGAATCGATATAACATGATATCGTAATAAAACTTGTGACTGACATCTTTACACTCTAAGAAAAACTGGTTCTTCATTAGTGCCGTGGAACTGTAGAACATGAATAACATTCAGAACAACTGAATGCAAAAAAGAGTTCTTCAAGTAACACCGTATATCATTTTTAGTGTTTTGAAGAACACTTTATGTTAAAGTATGACCTTAATTTACATTTACAGCATTTAGCAGACACTCTTATCCAGAGCAACTTACATTAAGTGTCTTTCTCTGGGACCCAATGTTGGTAACACCAGAGGTCAGATTCGAACCCACAACCTCTTGGTCTAAAGGCGAGTGCCCTACCACCAGGCTACCAACACCTTAATGACTGCTGATCCTATGACTAACCTACTGATTTACTGTTTGTGTGTAGACATTGCAGTTATGGTGCAATTTTTAATAGTAACAGATGATATCTGCCACTGTCTTTTAGAGAGATCAGTTATTCCAGTTCATATAAAGTAACTGATAAATTGACTCAGTTAAGTTTTGCCAAACACTACATCTGAACAAATGTACAATTTACACTAAATTCTTCATGATCACTTCATGATAAATGTTTCAAAAGAGAAGCCATAGGGTAAAATGGTCTTTGTAGAACCAAAGAAGGTTCCCCTATGACATCACTGTGAAGAACCACTTTTGGTTCTAATATTTTTAAGAATGTATGTACGGTAAGAGACTGTAATGCATCCTTGCAATGCTTGTTTTATCCCTTCACTAGCTCTTCACCACTGGTCAGTTTTGACCACAGATCGGGAGTAAATACTGTCATGTATGTACAATGTGAAACAGACCCTCCAGGAAATTGGCGATGTTGCGATCACAACTATTTACACAAATCCAGCCAATCCCCGCAAATTCATTACTACCGTGCAATTTTGACCAATTAGCGCAACTATTCTACAATTTTTGACCAGTCCCGCACAACGTTGAGCCATACGTCAGCGAACTCACTTCCTTGTTAGGTTTAGAAAACGAAGCAAACGTGTGCGATAATAATGCCTCACATTTACCTTTAAGTTCCTGGGATTCGAATATCCAATCTGATGATCACCAACGCAAAATTTCAGTCACTTGAACCACTGCGCCACCACCACCGAACAATAAATTTGAATCCACACGTGCAGAGCAGCTAAACCACCTTTTATTGCCTTCTAGAAGAACTAAGAGGTTAGATTTTGTTACAGCTAACAGAGCGGGTCACGCGACATATGAAACACGATGCCCGTTTTTTGTTTTCTGCGCACCTTTAGCAACCTAGTACAATTTAACCCAAAACCGTTTTCTCCGTTTTTATGGTTCACAGATGTACGTCCAGAGCAGTCACTACTTACACTACGCTGCATAGGTAGAATTCCCTGGAGAAAAGAGTTTCAGAATGATATTAAAAAACGAGGGTGGGTGGAAAGTAGACGGCAAATAGAAACCAGTTCTACAAAGCAATGAAAAGAGAGAGGGAGAGAGAGGATAAAGAAGAGTAAGAGCAGGGAGCATTAGGGCATGTGAGAGTCTGACAGCTATAATGTTCTTCACACAGAAAGGAGGTTGAACCTCGGGCCACGCTCAGCGGAAGGACAGAAGTGGATGGAACTCTTAAATATTGAACACCTTTTCACCCCCACTCTTATGTCTGACATCCATTCATGCATCTCTCTGGCCCCCACGGGGGAGAGAAAGGCTTGAGGGAGGAGTAAGTGAGTGACAGGGAAAAGAAGAGAGATTGCCGTTCTAGTAGACCCTGTTGTCTGAGGCGGAGCCTGTGCCGTACCTGCGGGAAATCTTCTCTCAAAGACCTGAGCTGGAAGCCTCCGTCACACAGCGTGAAATTGCTTTACACTCTGATCCTGACATTGTCGTCTTTGAAACTGTTTGTGCGTATGCGTACTGCCGGAGGGGGTTCTGCCGATTTTATATTTTTAGTTCCCTGTGTCGGCCCAGACGGACGCTGTTGTTATCTGACCCGCACCAAAGTCCATCACAAGGGGATAAATGGTCAGTGCTGCTGCCTTATCTGACCCAAATGAAGTGAGTTTGTTGATGTATGACTCAACGTTTTTGCGGGAAATGACAATGATTGGTCAAAAATTGTGGAAAAGTTTCAGTAATTGGTCAAAATTGCACGGTCGTAATGAATTCACGGAGGCTGGCTGAATTTGCGTTAATAGTTGTGATCGCAACAATCCTGGAGGGTCTGGGGATTCCACACAGCAAGTTCCCCCGGCTTATTACTAAATAAGGGTCAGGTTTCTTGCCCCTGGTTGAAATGTTCAGCTAATCTGTGTAACTTTGGCACCTCCTTTAGAATAAGATACAAATTTGTATTAGTTTTAGTGACATTTTATTCTGTCCTTCATAGTTTTAGTCTAGTCAACAAATAAGTTACATTTTTGTCGATTTTTAACCATTATTTTAAGCCAAAATATTTCCTCACTTCGAATTTATTCCATTAGGATAATACATATGTTGGAAATTGACTTCAAGGTGACAGGTGGTATGACGTAAACATGTCACAATACGACTTTTTTATGTTCGATACAATACCGATATTGTAAATTTGGATATCTGCCGATACGATACAAGTCTGATAATCTTTTTAAAACAGAAAACAGAAAATAATGCTTTAAAAAATGTCTGAATACTTGACTGAGATTATTCCGTTATGCTTAAGGAAAAACTTAAATACTGTTTGCCTAACTGAAACAATGTAATAATTACACACCCATATGTATATGCTACATTATTTATTATCAAAATAACTTTTCAAAAATTATTCCTTTAAACACAGTTGTGTAATTTAATGATGGTCTGTAAACCATCAGGAACACAGAGATTGCGAACGAGAGCTGGTGTTGTTAAGGAAAGTAAACAGTATAATTACGTGATTTGCTTTTGGGGTTGTAGAGTGTTGTGTTGCTCATTCTGCTGATTGTCGTATTAATATGTAGGAATTAGCGCGAATGTCAAACTATAAACCAGCTTTACCGCAGTAACACTTCCCATGCAAAACCAATTGAGTGTGCGTGCATTTACAGATTGGCTTCATAGATCGGCCCAATGCCATCGATACCTGATCCAGCTATCTGAGTCGTTATCGGACCGATATCCCAAACAGGCAATTAAAAGGATTATTACGTTAAACAGCGGAAATCGCACAATCTTTCCTGCTCGTCAAGGGGTTCACATTTGGCTTAAATTATCAAGCTGCCTGAACTGTGTAAAGCTCACTATCTAAATCTAAATCAAGCCCACGTTCAGACACCCAAACCCCACCGGTTTCAGTTAAACAAACTCCTCTAGACAACTTTAATGAACAATTACACAAACGATCTCTTACACGACTGTGAAAAAAAACACGAGGGGGAAAAAAAACCACGATCAAGACCTCGATGCAGGGGTGCAAAAGGACGTGCTAATTTTACAGATTTATTGAACATATTCACAGTTCCCTGGAGTGTTCTAATGAGTTGCCTGTTCTGAAGCAGTTGCATGCTAACTCTCGCCCATGTAACACACGAACACACAGCGTGAGGCCAGACTGTGAGTTTTAATGGCTTCCGTTACGGCAGCAGCAGACCTTTTTTTGGCTAATGCTAATTAGCAGCCATTAAACACTAGTGCTGCATCGCATTTTAAGGAACCCCTGAGACAGCGGCAGGCTGTGATTCATCACCAAACACCTGCTAATGAGCCAATCAGACCAAACTCCACTACTGGGCAAAAATACAGGCTGCAAGACCCAAGAAAGTGTGAGGGAAAACTTACAAGCGACCTCTGTACCATAACTTTGGCAAATGTTGACACTAGACATGGGTCACATATACCGCTATACCAGTATACCATGGTTTAATAAAGTCACTGTTTCAATTTCTGTCATGAGCCGTTTTTAACGCCTCGTCGTAGATAAAATGAGAACTTATCCATTCCCTATGTGATGTGAAGCGTAGATTAACACGCCCCCCCCTTCCTTTGCTATATTCAAAGTTAAAGACTCAAAATGAGCATTAGCAACCTGCTAATATAGTTAGCGTGTCAAGCATTAGTGAAATAAATACTACAGGTTTGCTACCGATGTCAAGTTCGTCAGGGATCTGGTAAGGATTTGACGAGAAAGGCAGACGCGAGCAAACTTCCAGCGGCCGGGTTAGGCGGCTGTAGGAGTGCTCTCCGATTCGGACAGGGATCTGATTAGGATATGAACCGAATGCCACACTTTCACAATTCGACAGTGATCTGGTTAGGATGTAACGAATTGCTACTTGTTAGCCCTTGTAGCGTGCTACAAACGTTAGCCCAAACGTGGCTGAGAGCGCGAGTAGGCAGGAAGGCCACGCGAGTTGATATAAGAACTCTCTTACGCGAAGAGTAAGGATTACCACAATAATCCGCGTTCAAGCGACACACACTCTAACAAAGAGATGAACCCAGTAACTGGAATACTCACAGTTGATGCCGATGAGAATCGGAAAAGGGCCAGGTGGACTCTAATGGCAGAGCGACGCGCCGCGACGAAGTGACCGGCCACGTCCCATTCCAATTACCGGCCACGGAGTGGAGTGTGCGTGACAACCGAGCTTAGTTTTTAACTTAACATTGGCCATAACATTTATTATGAGCTGCAAACTCAAATTTTCACACAGTCACATAAAGAATCTGCTGCACCGGCGGCCTGTGCTTCGCTGAAAAGTTCATCAATGTAGTATGCGCCCACAACCGAACACGTTTTATAACCGTGCCCCCCACAAACTTCAATCTGATCTCCCTATACAGTATAATAATCACTTTGTTGCTAATTCAGTTCTATATACGACAGTGAAAGTTTTGGTGGCGTTTCGATGCCACACCATTTTGCCACACAGGCACTAGAGTTTTTTTCTGGAGGAAAATGTGGAATTTGTCGGGAGTCGAGAACTGATCCGTGCAGTGGAAAAGAGATATATATGCAAAAAAGTTGTATGCAGTATCTGCATATCTGAACAGGAACTAACTCAGATAAACCTCTTCAGTATTCCGCACTTGTAAAGGTGTGTGTGTGTGTGTGTGTGTTTGGGCATGCGTCAGGTGAGTTCTTCTCCGTGTTTGGATGCACACGAGTGACGGCACATATCTGCATGTTTTGCTAACCCTGTGTGATTTACAAAGGAGGACATCAAGTGAGTGATTATTTGTCAGTGTGAACACACCACAGCACACAGCGCACCACAACCAAATGTGAGCTCTGCCTTTGACCCATCTGTGAAGGAGCAATGGACAGCACTGAACGGTACCTTGCTCATGAGTACCTCGTTGGTGCCTTTACCAGACCGGGACATTACACTACTGACTGCCCCTCCACTAGTGTGGCGCTCCTGTGAAAGATTTGATAGAAAGTTAGCATTCTGCAGCTCCTCCCTGTCAGGAAAAGAGTGACAAGAAGAGAGAGAAAGAAGCAGATACGAACCGAGCAGAATGAATAGACAAAGCGTGATGATAGAAGACTAAACAGAAGAGCCTGTGTGTGTGTGTGTGTGTGTGTGTGTGTGTGTGTGTATATATACGGTTGTATGGCCATGGTCTGGTTCACATTCCTGAGCGTGAAACCACTCAAATACTGTACAACATTCTCCAGCATGCCCCCATCCTACATTGCTGTTCTGCCGTTGGAATGTGAGTTGAGTTCAAAACCAGAACAGCAGCTCTCGCGTCCCTTTCTACAGAGTGCACAAGACAATTAGGAGTCTACAACAGCACTGTTGTAAGTCGCTCTGGATAAGAGCGTCTGCTAAATACTGTAAATGTAAATGTAAATGTCTTTGTAAAGAGGGAAAAATGACAGATTTCTTGGCGGTTTCGCCATGCTAGATCGCTATTCGTAAAAATAAATACATACTGGAAAAGCTGCAGCATTTTAAAAGTAGCTTAGCCGTTACTCCCCAACACTGAATGTCCAGACGACTAACCATTCATTCATTCATTCATTCATTATCCGAACCACTCAATCCCAACTGGGGTCGCGGAGCGACCAGAGTCTCTCGCGGGAACTACGGACGGGCGCAAGGTGGTGACCAACCCTGGGCAGGCGCCAACACGCTACAGGGCACACACACTCACACCGTCACGCTCGCGGTCATACCAGTTTTCATTAAGGGAATCCATGGAAGGTTCCCCACAAAGATAGTAGTACAAGACTGTGTGTGAGTGTGCGGGTGTGTGAGTGTGTGGGTTGGTGGAGGTGTGTGTGTTCGTGCACTTACACTCTGCACACGTTAATGAGCTTTTGTCCATCAAACCCCCATAGACAAGGGTCTGCATTTGCTTTAAGTAAACGCATATCAGCTCTGTTTTATTTATTCATTAATTGAGCTTTTATCCAGAGTGCCTCATATATAGGCAGGCACTTACACACACACACACACACACATTTTCTCTCTCACACACACACCTACACACACATTTACCCAAACACAAGGGCAGAAGCACATGAAATTATAAGAATGATATTTATTATTATCATCATTATTATTATTATTATTATTAGTCATTTATTCATTTATTCATTTATTCATTTATTCATTATCTCAACCGCTTAATCCTAACTGGGGCCGCGGGGGGACCGGTGCCTATCCCGGGAACTGACTGGCGCAAGGCGGAGAACAACCCTGGGCGGGCACCAACACACCACAGTATTATTATTATTATTATTATTATAGTAGTAATAGTGGTAGTAATGCTAGTTGAAAAGGTTATTTCATGCTTTACTCCTAGTTTTCTTTCTCTTTATCTATTCCTCCTTTCTTTCTTTAACTTAATCTGTGGTGGCACCGTTGCCGCCTCACAGTGAGAAGGTCCTGGGTTCGATCCCCGGGTCGGCCGCGGGGCCTTTCTGTGTGGAGTTTGCATGCCCTCCCCGTGTTGGCGGAGAGTATGCACTATAGATTACTTGGCAAATCTAAATTGGCCCTGTAGGGTGTGAATGTGATTGTGTGAGTGTGTGTGTGCCCTGCGGTGTGTTAGCGCCTGCCCAGGGTTGGTCCCTGCCTGGCGTCCGTAGTTCCCGGGATAGTCTCTGCGACTCCAGTTGGGATTCAGTGGTACGGTTAATGAATGAATGAATGAATGAACTTAATCAGTTTATTTCCATTGCTATTTTAACTTGTACAGTCTAGAAATGAAACATTCCATTCCATTCCAACAACTTTTTACTACGTGTTACCCTTGGTACGTGACAAGTAAAAAATCTTGAATCTTGCATTTAAGAGGTTGTGAGGACCCAGCCGTCCCCTAAAAGGGAGGAAAAACTACAGTTGGTCCTGTATTTATGGCTATATGGGGAATTTGTTGTATGTTTTTATTGTATGGACTTGCTCCCATTAGGACAAAAAGTACTAGGGCAGTTGGTAGCGTAATGATTAGGACGTTCGCCCCATGATCGGAATGTGGCCGGTTCGAATCCTGGACTGATAAAGGTACTCATGAGCAAGCACTGCTCTCTGGGCACTACCAGTGTCAGCTGCTCACGGATGGGTGAAATGCAGAGGTCACATTTCGCTGTGGTGTGGTGTGTTCACAATGACAAATAATCACTTACATTTCTAGAAAGGTTTTAGGTTTTAGAATCGAAAAGATTTGCTGTAGGTTATTTAAGTTAAGGTTAGGCCTGGGTTTAGGTGTAGCTGTAATATTATGTGTGCATGCGTGTGAGTGTGTGAATGTTAGTGCCCATTTAATGCACTTCTCTGCACAGTGTCGGCTCACGCAGCTTGAAAGAGTGATGCTTGAAATCTTGTCCTCATAGATAGCATCAACATGTCCGTTTTGTGTTTGAGAGCCTCTCTGTTTCTCTTCTGTGTGTGTGTGTGTGTGTGTGTGTTACACTTACTTTTTAAATATTATCCTCCAGGTCTGAGCAGACTTTTCCATTACCGTGAAACAGACAAGTGCCAACATGACCTGCAGTGTGTGTGTATGTGTGCATGAGTGTGTGCATGAGTGTGTGTGTGTGTGTGTGTGTGTGTGTGTGTGTAAGAGAGAGACAGAAAATGAGAGAGAGAGAGGGAGAGAGAGAGAGGGAAGAGTGCATCTGACATTTGCAGTCTTCCTGACCTCTGGATGATTGACCGAGTTATGCAAGATCTTCAAATAATGAGGTGTGCTACTGAAGACAGAGACGAGGTGCAGTGGTTAAAAGCAATCATGCATGGTAGATGTAGTAAACTGACCCTGAAGAAGTCCAGGACGTGCTCTTCTCAGGGTCAAAAAGGTCACGTTTTGTTTATATTCTTTTCAGCATATGCACTGAGAAGAGTTTTTGAAAAACCCTTTCCCTTTGTGAGGATTTCACCTTCCCATCTCCTCCACATTGCAAAAGCAGCGAACTGAAGTTAGTGTAAATCAACTGGATTTGCGATAGTATAATTAGAGGTTGTCCGATACCGTTTTTCAGGGCCGATATCGATGCCGATTATTGCTAGTTAACGGGGCTGGTAACCGATATTTGGAACAAAAATAAAGAAAAACTGTCAAAATGTTGAAATTTTTCAAACACGAAGCTCAGCTGAAACTCTCCTCTTCTCCTTCTCGGAGCTTCACGCTGCGCTTGTGTGTGAGTGTGGTGTGAGTGACGGCAAGGCTTCAGCGTTGATTGGCTGCTACTTGTGTGACATATAGTCAATCAGAGACTGTTGTGGGCGGGACATTAAATGAAGCAACGAGTCAAGAGCAAACAGCACAGAGAGAAGAGACGGCAGTGGAGCTACAGTAGCACACCTTGTAATTACTTAATATCCGTCAAAATTTAACACAGATACCGATAATCGGCAAAATGCTTAGTATCAGCCCCCGATAATCGGTCAATATAATATAATATAATATAATATAATATAATATAATATAATATTAATATAATATAATATAATATAATATAATATAATATTTATCTTCTCTCAGGTCCAAGGGTCATGTTTACGACCATCAATTGTTGTGAAAATTTTGAAAAATTCTTTGTCAAATTGTAAAAATAAGAATGAAGGGAAATTAATTGTGTAAATGAGTTTGCATTTACATAACAATTAGCAGCCCATCTTACCGATCTGCTAGGGCATGTGCGCAGCTCTTGTTAATCGCCTATGATGTGGAGCCTCGGCCTCGCCTGTTGTCGTCTGCATGCTGCTGCTGCTCTGCAGGCTCTGGCACAATCACGAGATACCGCTGTCTGTGGCTTCTCTCCCTCCGGAGGCGTCCTGATTAGCTATGGTAGCTCTTGGCGGTGGCGGCAGCAGCAGGCAACTTCGATTGTTAACCGCCTGCTTGTTCTGCTTGCAGCCTTTTCCATCTTAGAGAGATAGAAAGAGGCGGGGAAAACTGGTGAGAAGAGGTTACTTCTGCCCTTACAATATATATATATGTGTGTGTATATGTTTATATATATGTGTGATTTCGCACATATTTAAATTATATGGGCTAAGCAAGTAATATTCTGGTAACACACATTTTTGTTTATTGTAGCATTAGACTCACATCATTAGCTTTATCCTCTTATTAGCCATGTTACTCTGTCTTCCAGGGTTCCCGCTCTCCGTCCCTTTTCCATCCTCTTCAATCCTCCTTTCCTCCCTCCTGCTCCTCTGCCCTCCCTCCTTCCCTCCCTTCTGCTCCCCTCCTTCCTTCTCCTCCATCCCCCATCACCTTTCTCTCCCTCCTTCTGCTCCCTCCCTTCCTTCCTCCTCCGCAGGCCTCGTCCTGGGCGTTAAGTAACCTTCTAAAACTGTCCTCTTAGCCGTTTTTGCTGGGGCCCTTTCTGCGTTAATTGGCGTTCCACTAGATTATATGCTGTCGCTTTCCTCGCGTTAAATCGGATTTTGGCCTTAAGCGTTGCATGGCATTATTTAGCATACCGAAGCCTTGTAGCGACGCTTCGAACGCCAGTGCTGGCTGTCTTGAACACTTGATTGCTCCGTGAGCAGAAAAAACAATCGGCGCTCACCTGGCATACGAACACCAACGCCTAGCTCAAGCGTCCGTGTGACAGGCCTAACTCCCCCCTCCATCCCTACAACTCCTCCCTTCCTGCTTTCCCTCCTTCCTTCCTCCTCATCCCTACTGTCTTCCTCCTCCACATAACTCCTCCCTTCATCCCTCTTTAACTCCTCCTTCCTGCTCCCTCATCTTGCTCTCCTTCTGCTTCCCTCATCCTGGCCTCTCCACTTCCTGCTTCCTATTTCCTTCTCCCTCCATCCCCTACTGTCCTCCTCCACTCACTCCTTCTTTTACTTTCTTCTCTCCTGCCATCCCTACATAACTCAAATCCTTCTGTCCTGTCCCTTCCTCCCCTCCCATCCCTACTAGCTCCCTCCCTCTTCCTTCTTCTTTCTTCTCTTCTCTCCCTCCCTACATAACTCCAAATCACTTCTGCTCCCTCCCCTCCATCACCTTCTCCCTCCCTCCTGCTCCCTCTCTTTACTCACTCCTTCACTTATTCCTACCTCATTCTTCCTTCATCCCTCTTCCATAACTCCCTACCCCCTTCATCCCTCCATCCTTAACTCTCCTCCATCCTCGCCAATGTAACTAACCCCCTCCATCCCCTAACACATAATTCTCCCCTCCATCCCTCCTTGTGCTCTCTTTCTTTCTGACCATTTTCTGCTCACCTTTCCCTCCTTCCTGCTTCCTCCTGCATCCCTCTATAACTCCTTCCCATCAGCCATCCTTTGTCCTCCCTTCCCTCCATCTCTCCTTTCCTCCGATATCACTCCTTCAATTCTTCATCTCTCCACCATCAATAAATCACCACTTTCATAGCTTCCTGTTCTTGCACTCCTGAAGATGATGTAGGCAACAGGCCTGACGTCCACCGTGTGGCAGTATGGAGCAGAGAATGGGAACGAGGTTTCAGCTTGAGCATCGTGGTTCGTGTTGTGCTGAAACCTGGCTTCAATGCTGGTATCAACTATCTGGTCCAGGGCTCCGGGGCCCCGCTGCATCATCTGGCCAGGAGGGGCTGGAGTCCATCTCGGGGTCAGGTGAGAAGGTGGGGGCCAGCGGGTCTGAGAGCAGAAAACAGAATTAGCTTTAGTTAAACTTGAGAATATTGATAAATGAGACCCCAGTGTTCTACAAGGTGCAAAGATCTGAGCAAGCAATTTTGAATTAGGAACTGGTATTAGCCACTAAAAAGAGTATGTAGTATGAATGATGTAAGGTGTTGGAGAGACCGAGTCTCGCAACTCTTTTAAAAGGTTAGGTCTTGTCTCCGGACTGACCATATTTGTACTTTCAGTCTTGTCATGGACTCGAACAAACTGGTATTTTATTTAAAGAACCAGTTGAGGCACAACAAAGAATATTATTGGCTAACTTTCTTTTTGAGACCAACACACAGAGCATTTTGCGTTTGTTTTATTAATTAGTGTTTAATAGCTCAGGAATCTTACTTACAAAAGCACACACATAACATCAGAGGAATCACATGACATTGAACATTATATTCACATTCTCTGTATGTCATTGTTCTGGAAGTAAATTCAGCTGTAAACTACGTTAGTTCTGGCCGACTCTCATATGGGCATATAAGTGCACAAAAACATAGTTCTCTTCCAGTAAGGACCATCAGCTCATTGTATAGGCAAAAATAGTCCGTGACAAAACCAACCCAAAATATGTTTCTTCATTTTTCAATTGATCCAGAAAAATATTGTTTTTCATTTTATGTTAAGTAAAAAAATAAATATAGAAATAAATTATTGTTTTGTGTAATTTTTTTCTGTATACAGATTGATACCAAATGGATAAAGAAGAGTTTCCACCTGACACTAACCTTATTCTTCTTCACACTTTTAGGCCATAGAATGTCTCCAGATAATAACAATTCTGCAAGACAATAAACCAGTGAGTTTGGTCTTAAGGAGTGTTCACTGTGGTTTGTTGAGTTTGGATAACTGCTTCCAGTAAAGCGATTTCCTCATTATATACAGTACTGTGCAAATGTTTTAGGCAGGTGTGAAAAAATGCTGTAAACAAAGAATGCTTGGAAAAATATAAATAATGATTGTTTATTTTTATCAATTTACAAATGCAAAGTGAAAGCGAACAAAAAATCAATTGCTAAAGTACACTTGCAAAGTCAGGGGTTTTTGGTTATAGTCATTATATCGTATTTTTGTAGGATTATAGTCATTATATTATTTTGTAGGATTATAGGATTATAGATCTGTGGTTAGTTCTCCAAAGGCGTTTGGAACAACCTACCTTGAAGTTCCTTCCAAGCTTGTATTGCAAGTGTACTAGAAAGAACTGATGCTGTTTTGAAGCAAGAATTGGTCACAGCTCTCGTTTGATTTGAATTTCTTTTTGTTCATTCACTGCATTTTTGGTGTTATTGATAATAATGATTAACACTTCCATTTTTAAGCATTCTTTGTTTGCAACATTTTCCACACCTACTTTCATGATTTGCACAGTACTGTAGTTGTAAGAGAGAATAATTGAATAATGTTGGCTTTGCATGTTTCAATGATCTGTCATGTGGTGTGAAAGTAAAAGTGAGTGTTATTTGTCATTGTGAACACAGTTCTACTGATGTTCTAACAAAATGTGACCTCTTAAATACAGAAAAGGAGCAGTGGAAACCTTCCTTTAAGATAGCGCCTAGAGCAGTGCATGAGGTATTTACTTTACGCTCTAAAATTGCCTCAGTGGTAACTACCGATGGAAATGGTTGAACCTGTGACCTTCTGATCACAGAGCGAATGCTTTATCAACTACTTGATACGTGGTCGGTCTCTGGAAAATCTCAGCCCTTCAGAGTCTTGGTCTTGCCTCAGTCTCGAAAACACTCTGGTCTTGGACAGGACGTGGTCTCGGTTTAGGTGGTCTTATTTAACTCTAAGTCCAGGGAGCATTAGAAAAGCTTGGTAATAGAGCAGGAATGCTGACCCCCCTCTCTCTCTCTCTCTCAAAAGAATGCTAGAAATAATAGGCTCATTTTATTTCAATCTGCAGCAGCTCAGCTCTAAAAACCTCCCCTCCTACTCCGTGAAGGTTCTGGAGCTCGTTATATTTTGCCACTGCGATGATAGCTCATGTCTCAGGAGACTGGCACCGTCTTCACCCAGAACATGCCATAACAAACGGCCACATGCAGAGGTGACCACACACACACACACACACACCACCACAGCGATTCCAAAAGTTGCATGGCGTACAGTAAATATGGTCACAGATGACGGCTGATAAACAGCTTTCCATGAGTGGGAGCCAAAGCTTGTGTTTACGGCGGTTTGCTGCCGACACACACACCGCACACACACACACACTGGCCTTATCTCTAGAAACCTGCTAAGCGTGCCAGCCATCTTAAAGATAAGACATATCGACCCTGCGCCGCCGAAAGCCACCGATCTGTCAGCAATCTACTTCCTGTCTCTCTTTATCTCTTTTTCCCACCCTGCCTTCTTTTTATCGGCCGTCAGCATCCCGCCATCTAACCCTCTTTACCTCTCTCTCCTGCAGGCCCGTCCACACGGGCGTCTGAATCAGGAAATGATTTTCTGGCGTTCGGCGTAGCGTCAGGTGAAACGCGGACTGAAACATGGCAGTTTTTCTGCTCATTGGAAATGCATCAAGTATCGTTAAATGACTTTCGTTGGGTGACTCGCAGCGTTCGGATGCAAATAAACGCTGCGTGCAACATTTCCTTGCTGTGGATTTCTGCCGAAATGTGTGGGACGGGGTAAAGCGGAAAGCCCAAAGTGAAAGTACACAGTCATGGAGATTCGCTGTTCTCCTTGTCATAAGCGTCTGGTTTATATACAGTTGCACTCGTGTAATGTGGCGCAGTGCGTTTAATCAACTTTGCAATATGATGCTAATGTGTAACAGCGGCGGCAGCGCTCTCTCGAACTCCGCGGTATGCTTTGCAGAAGTGTGGATGTCGAAATCGAGTTGCTGCGCTATCGCCAGCCGTACCACAGTTGGTTTGGAACCGAACCCAGACCTCCTCTTCTGCTGGGTCTCGCTACGCTTGTTTGGTCCGCACCTGAGTTCGCCTGCTTGTATTCACACCGCCCAGGGTCGAACCAGGAAGGAAACCAGCAGCAAGTTTTTAGCGAACAAAGCAAAGGCAGATGTAATACACCCTTAGTCAATATCTTCCATGTCGCGCACTCTCTCTCTCTCTCTCTCTTGCATCGTCTCTCTCGAGAATTTGCGCATCACTCTACATTACACTTTCTGTGAAACACACATTTCTAACCTCCACTGCCCGATGGATTCTGGGGAAGCTACCGCTTATTCATTACCCGTCTGCTTTTAAAAGCTGTGTGTGTGGAGTGAAGTGGGTTCTGCCCCTTTTTAAAAGGCCGGCGGCGTTTTGAGGAGAAGGGGAGAGGCGATAAAAGGACCCTATTTAATTCAATTCTTTTCCTTCCCCTTTCTGTCTCCTCTTTCACTTGCCAACGTGACGTTTTGTTGTGATTTTCTTTTCTTGTTCGGGCCAAGGCTCGTTAACCCCCAGGCCTGGTGTTCCCTTTTTTTTAAAAATAGGAGTGTTGATATTCATCACCTCGCTCTTCCTCTTTAGCCTAATAATGCCCCCTCTGTCTATGTCTATGCTCTGTCTCTCTATCTCACACATACATATCCCCTCCATCCCTCTGTGTGTGTGTGAGCATGAGTGTGTGAGATGTGTGTGTGGATGCGATAAGGGAGAGAGAGAGAGAGAGAGTGGAGGAGTAAAACGAACAGAAGGGCTGCTGTTAAGTGCTCTGATTAGCTGCAGTAATTACACTGCAGCAGGCATTTAACACACACACACACACACACACTCAGAGTCTCATTCACGCACACCTAGATCAACTCGTACTGTCTCTTTACAGTAAGAGAGAGAGAGAGAGTAGTGCAGACAGATGGAAGAATGTAGTGAAAATAAGGGAAAAAGAGGGAAAGGGAGGAAATGAGAATGATTCAGCAAATATCAAAAACAGAGAGGCAGACAGGAGGAGGAACGGACAGTGATACTACTATATTATTATTGTGTGAAGACTTCTGTGTCTGAAAATCAGTAGCGTAATGGGCTACTGGAGTGCAGTAAGGGGCAACTGGTGAATTATACTTGATGAGGTGTTAGCCCGTGATCCAGAAGATACATGAGTTTGGGGAATCCAGGGCCGGTAAAGTTACCACTGAGGTACTCATGAGCAAGGTACGGTCCCCAAGCACTGCTCCCCGGACACTTGTTAGCTGCCCACTGCTCTTTCACAGATGGGTTAAATGCACTGTGTGCTGTGCTGTGGTGTGTTCACAATGATTCGTTGTCCTATGTTGGGATGCTGCTTTTAGGTCATGTGTGCCGAAACCTCACTCTCACCATGATGGGAGCTAGAAGTGTCGCCTTCACCGGTCTCGCCATTAGATTCGGCGTTTACCACTAAACTTTTACAGACTTGTTCAGAACCATGATGATTACTTTTCGTTTCTATTGTCAGTCGGCTAGTTCTTTTGCGCTCTCTCTCTCTCTTTCTCTCTTTCTCATCCTCCCCTTTCTCTCTCTCTCTCTCTCTCTCTCATGTTCTCTTTCTCTCTGCCTTCTACTTTCTATCTCTTTCTTTCTTTCTCTTTATCTTTCCCTTCTACTTTCTGTCTTTTTCTCTTTCATGCCCTCTTTCTATCCCGCTCTTTCTCTGTCATGCCCTCTCTCTCCCGCTTTCATTCTCTCTCTCTTTCTCTCTCTCTCTCTCTCTCTCTCGTTCTTTCTTTCTCGTTCTCTTTCTCTCTGCCTCTTACTTTCTCTCTTTCTTTCTCTTTATCTTTCCCCTCTACTTTCTGTCTTTCTTTCTCTCTCTCTCTCTCTCTCTCTCTCTCTCTCTCACACTTTCTTTCAATCTCTCCCTTTCTCTCTCTACACTTTCCTTGCTCTCTCCCTCCTTCTTTCTCTCTCTCTGTCTTCTCTTTTTCTCTCGCTCTTGCTCTCTCTGTATTTCTCTGTTAATGTGTGTGTGTGTGTGTGTGTGTGTGTGTGGAGAGCGGTAGTAGCTGCTAACAGAGGTCACAGGTTGAAACTTGACACTGACAGAGAAATTCTAGCAGCTGTATCGACCATGCAGAGAGAACAACTCATCACATCTCTCCAGTCCACTCTCTCTCCCTCTCCCCATCTCCTCTCCTCTTCTCCACCTCTCTTAGTGTCTTTTCTCCGTCATTTCTCTGTGTGATCCCCAGCATAAGCCTATTCACAGTAGCATGAAATCTGGGTAAATGGCTTCAGAAAAATCATGTTTAAAACCCCAAAAACAATGTCAAAATCAAGCGTGAAACTCACCAAAATGAATACTGTGTGTGTGTGTGTGTGTGGGGGTTCCACTTGTGGTGTCATGTTCCTGATAAAGCATGTCAGGACATGTAGTAAAAGACTAATCAGAAAAAGAAGGAAAGAGAGAGAAACAAGAAAGAATGAAAGGTCATTTATGAGGTCATCACTGATGGCGAGATGTGACTAACGTTGAGGGTGGTCTTCTGTGCATGAGGAGTCCTGGTGTGTGTGTGTGTGTGTGTGTGTGTGTGTGTGTGTGTGTGTGTGATCTATGAGTACCATAAGCGCTAACACTGGACTATATAAAACAGGCACAACGATGGAAGTCTGGCTGGAACTCGACTTGATTCATGGTGTTCATGTGACTGAGGGGTGTAATGAGATACTCAGCTCACGTGGCGAGATTTGAACACTATTTTAAAAAACTTCACTGATGAAATATATATGACTGGAGTATGGCTTTTTTTTGGACTAAAAGACAAAAGTCAACTGCAAAAAAAGTGGCTTTAGTGCATCAGTTGACTGGGCTCTCTCTTGTACGATTCCTCCTGCATCTCTTCACACCATTACTGTGCATCAGCTTCTAACTTCCAGTCGTAGTTTAAATAATCTCATTAAATCATCAGATTGTACATGATAAACTCAACATCTTCCCTAAAACACGTTACAGGCGTAGTCCCTGAAAGATGAAGAGATTTAAAGAACCTAAACACATATAATTAGACTAGGATACTGACTGAACAAATTCTTCAAACAACCCACATCTCGTCTTCTCGTCGCATCTTCTGGCGTCGTACTGGTAAGCTCAATATTGTGTATTACATATAAACCATATGAGCCACCTGACTGGAGACAAAATCAGTCAATCAGCTTTCTCTAAGCTTATGATTGGCTGGAATTTTTAGCACAGTACCAAGTGAAGTCGTTGAAAGTTCACGGCAGCTCAAATTTAACAACAAACATACAAAATAACGTAAACTATTTGTGAGGCGCGCTTTTCACGGCAATGAAATATTGTCACATTTTAATATTGCAAGATCTCATGGCACACTAGTGATTGCTGTCTAATGATTGATCATTAGACAAAAATTGACAAAAATTCTGTTGAATTCTGTCCGACTCGGTTAACAAGCTGTGAATGTTTGTGCATGCTGACAACAAAAAATATTGTATAGTTTTCTATGAATCATCACTATGAATATTGTTTAAAAGAGGATTACAATTTTAGATAATGTGTTTACTTATATGTTACGCTACTCTCTCTCTCTCTCTCTCTCTCTCTCTCTCTCTCCTCTCTCTCTCCTCTCTCTCTCACAGGAAGAGACATATTGGCCTGATGTGATCAAAACAACCTTTTCTGACTGAACAGCTGCCAGTGGAAGTGTAAGTGTGTGTGTGTGTGTGTGTGTGTGTGACAAAGAGAGAACATGAAGTACTTTACCAGGACCCAATTATTGTCTTGCACTTATATAGTCTGTCTGATTTATGCCCTCCATCTGTTGACACATATCCCTTAACGTCTCCACTACTAGCAGGTGTCCATATGTGGCTAACACACACACACACACACACACACACACACACACACACACTCTTGTATTGCTATGTTTGTGCGGTATTTTCATCGATTTCCATAAAGACTAGCTGTATGCTCCTTCCATCTATAACTAACATAACACTCATAAGCAAAAACAAATATTTTTACCTCTTAATTTTTCTAATAAAACATGGATCATTTGTATTTTAAAAAATTCCTATGGAGACCAGTCCTCACATAAAAATGTCCTCATAAAATATGGACAAATCATAGTTTTTCATATATTTTATTGTACAGCGATGTCCTCACGACCCCCTAAATACATGAACTCTTACACACACACACACACACACAAATTGTGGCTCATGCAAGTGCTATTACAGTCCAAATTCAGCCCAGGCCAGAATACTCCGGAATGTACCGGAACAGCAAGAAGTAAATCCCGGAAGTTTCCCCATCCAAAACTGTGATTTACAGCCAAGCTCACAATAAGAACCAAATGCTTCCTGTGCTATCAGAGCTGCTGTCGAGCCAAAACGCCCAAATGCACTGTCCGAGGAAGTGGAGACACTGCTTATATCACATTACTCAGAAAATGACAAAAAGGCCATTTTAACCTCATATCACTCTAACATCAGTGAAATTAGGCTTTGTGTTTGGACGGGTGAATAATATAATTATTAATAATATCGCGTTAAGACTCATGAATCCAACCTCTTCACTCCCGATACTGATAAAGGTATCTGGGCTTTTTGTTTTACCGACTGATGCTGAGACATTTGCCAGAGGGAATAGACACCCCGGCCTAACGTGATTTCCTATTTTGAGGAATTATTGACCAGGCTGAGAAAGTCTCACTCAGTGATTCCATTCAGATGCCGTAACCTCTGTTTATAGAGCTCAAAACCCAGCAGCTGTTTGATGCTCTCTATTAACCTCAGCAGCTCTGTCTCCCTCTCCCTAAAGCCCTGGCTAGAAAAGAAACATGCTTATATCCCTCTTCATGCGGGCAAAATGGAAAACAGCCTCTTCTACATCCCTCTCCCTGCGCTGTGTAGAGTACCAGAATAAAATAATTAAAAGTACAGAAAGAAAAGATAGCGTCCCTTACAAAACGACTCGAATGGCGTAATGGGCAATTTGTAGCATAACGGTTAGGGAGTTGGCCCCGTGATCAAAAGGTTGCCAGTTGAAGTTCCGGACCGGTAAGGGTACCACTGAGGTACTCGCCAGGTAGTGCGCTTCACTTTTCTGCTCCCGGGTGCTGAAAGCCGCAATGGCATCACGCACTGATGGGTCAGCACTTAGAGGTCGTAGTTGCACTGTATGCTATGCTGCTGTGTTCACCAATGATAAATAGCGATAGCAATTCATAAAAATCAGAATACTGCTGCGGTAAAAAATAAGCATCTTGATATTGTCAGCGATTAATATTATTTTTAAATTGTTGCTATTTATGTATTTTTGGCTATTTATCGAACCTCCAGGATTCCTTGATGCTGCGATGCACTTGGCTTCTTTCCTTGATTCAGCCCAATCATAAATTCAATTTTGATCAGTCATTGTTGGTCATTGGAGGGAGTTGTCTAGGCCTAAATTCCTTGAATGTTCACATCCGCGAACACCTCCATTGGACCCTCAACACCAGCTCCATCACCAAGAAGGCGTCTCTACGCTCTCGGAGACTGAGGAGAGCGCATCTTTCATCCCCAATCCTTGCCACGTTCTACAGAGGGACCGCAAGAAACATTCTCTGCAACTGCATCACAGCCTGGTATGGGAACTGCAGTGTTTCAGACCGTAAGGCCCTACAGAGAATTGTGAGGACAGCTGAGAGGATGATCGGGGTCTCCCTCCCCTCTGTGACGGACATCTACACCACACACCAAGTGCAAACCCACTAGCATCGTGGGGCCACCACCCCTCACCTCTCTTCCCCCTCCTCCGTCTGGGGAAAAGATTCCGTAACACTCCTGGTCCTGCTGGGATGGGGGAGACAGTTTCTTCAGGCACGTCAGAACTCTCAGCAAGCAGCCATCACACACATAGACCTACACACACACGCTGATATGAATCTGCATAATTATATTTTCTTTCTTTTTTTTGTTAAAATATAATTATTTATAACTAACAAATAATTATATTTTCTGCCGTCACAATTATATCTATTGCTGCTCAAACTGCACAATCATATTTATTGCTGCGTTAGGTGCACTATTGCTCTTTGTCCTGTTTGCACTTGTGTGTTCTGTTCTGTGTTGTTTTTGTGTTGCACTGGCCTGGAGGCATTTGTTTCATTTTTACCCATGTACTGTGTGTATGGTAGAAATGACAATAAACTTGAACTTGAACTTGATTATCGTTTCCCGCAAAACGTTACGTTACGTTTAAACCACGCGGGAAAATAAAGAATTATCGTAGCCAAGATGGAAGCAGCAATCTGTGGCTGTGAAACGGATGTAGCTTGGATGTTAGTAGCTACTTTTCCTCTACAGCTTGTGATTAATGGCTAACTGCTATGTTACAACAGGGCTTGACTGTAGCTCATACTTTTGTCCTAAAGTAGCTAGTAGCTCAAAAAGCTACCGTTTAAAAGCCTCCCCAACACTGCGTCCCTCATTGAGTTCAGAACCAGAACATCAGCTCCATACGGCGCACAATGCAATTAGCAGATCCTGACAATGTGCAGAATCTGCGGAAACAGCGCAGCTAAAACCGCAGCTGACACGCAGTATCCCCATTTTCAAACCAGCAAATGGAGCCCGGACCTGAAAGGCAGTTGTAGAGATAATCACACACACACACATCGCGTACACAGAGGAAGCACTGTTTCCACGGCTGGAAGGGGCGTGTAATGAGCCGTGTTATTGGATTAGTGTGCTGCTCATTGGGAGGTAGGTCCTTCAGATGTCTGATGCCCTCAGGCGTGTGTGTGTGAGAGAGAGAGAGTGTGTGTGTGTCTGTGTGAGCGTGTGTAAGGCTGTCATTGGACTTGCACAAAACCATGAGCACACTGGGTAGTACATGTCCTAGTAACCGTAGCCTGGAGTGGGCTGAATTTTCACTCATTTGTGTGTGCGTGTGTGTTTATGACCCTACACTTGGGTGGGGACAAGCTTCCATGCTCGATACCTGCAGGCTAGAGGCCGGAACACATTTGAAATGGTGTCCCTGATGTTGTGCATAATATCATTTGGGTAAAGGTGCAAAGGTTAAACGAAAGTTTCATTTTATTACGACATTACTAATGGTCAAGCTTAGGCGATTATTGATTATTTGTCATTGTGAACACAGCACAGCACAGTGCACCCTAAAATAATGACACTGCATTTGACCCATCCGTGGAGGAGCAGTGGGCAGTGTTTTTTGGCATCCCCCTGGGAACAGTGCTTGGAGCCGTGCCATATCTTAGATACTTTGATGGGCCGCCTTTTAGGGATGGCACCGATCCGATACATAGATCAGATATAGGTGCAATAACGACTCAAAAACCTAGATCAGGTATTGGTGACACTGGGCCGATCTGTGGAGCCGATCCCTAAATTGTAGGTTTTTCTACGTTTGCATATGCACACACGCACAAGTGATTCTGCATGAGAAGTGTTACTCCGGTAAAGCTGGTTTATTGTTCGACATTCACGCTAATTCCTACATATTGATATGACAATGATCAGAACAAGCAACGCAACACACTCCATCCCCAAAAGTAAATCACTAGGTTATACTGTTTAATTTCCTTAACAACACCAGCTCACGCTCACAATCTCTTGTTCCTGATGGTTTTAGCGCGCGAAGTTACAGGACCATCACAAAATTACAAGACTTCGGGATCAGCGCTGATGATACCCAAAAGCTAAAATGTCGTCGATGTCGGAACTGAAAAAATTGGATCGGTGCATCCGTAGTACCTTTACCAGTCCGGGACATGACCTAGCAACTGGTAAGTTAAGCTATTCATGATTCACTTTCTAACTTTTGTTAGCATTGCTAAAAACCAGGACTGGGAACCCGAAAGCAGCGTGAGTGTGTGTGAGAAACATCTTCTACGTATACTAGTCAAGCTGCATTTGTGTAATTTTCTGTAAGATTAGACAGAGCAGTTGAACCTGACCTCTTTAACCTTTCTGGCCTCTCTCTCTCTCTGCAGCACCACACATTGAATATCTGCACTTTGACTTTTCACCTATCAGTCTGGAACAGGCACATGAGGAAATGGCCCCATTTACCCTTTGAACTCAGGAAAACACACTACGGGGCAGGTCTAGCTGAGAATTTATGTAAGTGGGGAGGAATTGCAGTGGGAACTTGACTGATCAATGCTAACAGTCTCCATTAGCGTTCATACATCGTTAGTCATGTTAGCGTATTTATGTCGTACTTAAGTCTCTTTTTGAAATTCTTGTCTTTGTTGTGAACATGGACTTGGGGTTTTTGTTACATTACAACACAGACGATGGATGGAGTCGTACTTCTAAGGATTAGAAACGGTTCAACAAGTGAATATGAAAATGAAAACAAATTAATTTGTGGATTGAAAACAAGGAACTATAATGTTGTTTGTTCTGCAAGGAAACTCTATTTATAATTTTAGGTGACCGGTAAATAAGGATATTTGTTGGATATTCATTGTAAAAACTAGGGCTATTTATGTTAATGCATGAACATGTTACGGTTGTTTTTTCACAATCGTTTTCAATCGTTCAATAGCATGTTCACTGCTGAATCCCAAGAGAAAAGAACTTGGTGAAAGTTTATGTCCAAATGCAGAAGACTGGACTGATGGTAGGTAAGCAATTACACTTTTGAGATACTGAGCGAACCCAGGCAGGCTGCTGCAGCTCAAACTGCTGAAAGTGTTACTGTAATGCTGCTTCAGTTTGTTCTGCTCAATGAGCCGCTGGTAATAATGTTACGGCTGATCTTTATATGTGTAAATGACAGTAAACAGTGACAGTTTAATGTAAGGCAGTTTGCTATTTTTGTGAAGGTATTTTCCGTAACTGATAGCAGTGTGTTTTTCTTTTACAGTGTATTACACACAGCTGAATTTGATATTTACTGTATTAGATAATATTAAAGTAGCTATTGTCAGATGTCAGATGTTGAATATGAAAATGGGAACAAATTCATTTTGAGATTGAAAACAGGAACTAATATGGTTTCACAGAGAAAACTCTATTTATAATTACCAGGAAATGAAGTTATTATAGACTAGTAGTTCGTGTATTTGTTTTTGTTGTTGTGTCCCGAGTATCCGCATGTTTTGTTTCACGTTGTGCATGCATGTGTTTATTATTATTATAGCGTGTATTTACATTATGTGTATGACTTGTGTGTGTTTGCATATGTATGGCTGTGTGTGTTTTATGTGTGTGTGTGTTTATTGTGTATGACTTGTGTGTGTTTGCATTGTGTATGACTTGTGTGTGTTTGCATTGTGTATGACTTGTGTGTGTTTGCATTGTGTATGACTTGTGTGTGTTTGCATTGTGTATGACTTGTGTGTGTTTGCATTGTGTATGACTTGTGTGTGTGTGTTTGCATTGTGTATGACTTGTGTGTGTTTTGTTATTGCATAGTAGTGTGTGTTTGCTTTGTGCTGGCTTGTGTGTGTGTTTGCATTGTGCATGACTTGTGTGTGTTTGCTTTGTGTATGACTTGTGTGTGTTTGTATTTTGTATGACTTGTGTGTGTTTGCATTGTGTATAGCTGATGTGTTTTATGTGTGTGTGTGTTTGCGTTGTGTATGCATGTGTTTACATTGTGTATGACGTGTGTTTTACAGTGTGTATGACTTGTGTGTGTTTACATTGTGTATGACTTGTGTGTGTTTACAGTGTGCATGACGTGTGTTTGCCTTGTGTATGACTTGTGTGTGTTTGTGTGTATAGCTTGTGTGTGTTTACATGACTTGTGTGTGTTTCACATTGTGTATGACTTGTGTGTGTGTGTGTGTGTGGCGTGTGTGTGTTTGTTAATGTATGACTTGTGTGTGTTTGCATTGTGTGTATAACAGCCATGTGTTGTGTGTGTATAACTTGTGTGTGTGTTTTGCCTTGTATGACTTGTGTGTGTTTGTGTGTATGACTTGTGTGTGTTTGCATTGTGTGCATAGCGTGTGTTTGCCCTTGCTTATTGTATGACTTGTGTGTTTGTGTGGCCATGACTTGTGTGTGTTTGCATTGTGTATGATGTGTGTGTTTGCCTTGTGTATGACGTGTGTTTGCCTTCTGTATGACTCGTGTGTGTTTGCATTGTGCATGACGTGTGTGTTTACATTGTGTATGACTTGTGTGTGTTTGCATTGTGTATGACTTGTGTGTGTTTGCGTATTATGACTTGTGTGTGTTTGCTTTGTGTATGACGTGTGTTTGCCTTCTGTATGACTCGTGTGTGTTTGCATTGTGCATGACGTGTGTGTTTACATTGTGTATGACTTGTGTGTGTTGTGTGCATAACTAGTGTGTTTGCATTGTGTATGACTTGTGTGTGTTTGCTTTGTGTGTGTGTTTTGCCTTCTGTATGGCTTTCGTGTGTGTTTGCATGCAACGTGTGTGTTTATTGTGTATGACTTGTGTGTGTTTGCATTGTGTGACATGTGTGTTGTGTGTATAACAATGCGTTTACATTGTGTATGACTTGTGTGCGTTTACATTGTGTATGACTTGTGTGCGTTTACATTGTGTATGACGTGTGTTTGCCTTGTGTATGACTTGTGTGCGTTTACATTGTGTATGACGTGTGTTTGCCTTGTGTATGACTTGTGTGTGTTTGCATTGTGCATGACGTGTGTGTTTACATTGTGTATGACTTGTGTGTGTTTGCCGTGTGTGGCTTGTGTGTGTGTTTGCGTATGCATGACGTGTGTGTTTGCATTGTGTATGACTTGTGTGTGTTTGCCTTGTGCATGCGTTTGCGTGTAGGTGTGTGTTCGCGCATGCGTGCATTTGTATGTGTGTGTGTGTGCATCTGGGCCTCACCGTATTTACCTGGCGTCGGCGGAGTGTGCAGTTCTGAGCTGCAGCTTCGTTCGTAAATCGCAGGATGGTGCAGAAGAACAGGCAGGGAATCGACGGCACTGCTCTGATCGGGTGGGTGTCGTCCAGGCAGGGCTGCAGCTGGTGTGCGATGCTGGGGAGGCACACCACAGGTGAACTTGCCCTGGCCGGGGACACCGTGCGGCTCGCCCTTTCGCCCGGCGTGTTGTTGAAATGGTAGCTGTAGTCATGAGCTTGCAGCGTGGTTAGATGGGGGTGCAGAGTGTGCATGCGCATCAGACCCGCACTCGTGCGCTTCTTACACACCTCTGTGGCGCTGAAGCTGTCGGTGGCACCATGCCTGCACCGACTGGGGAAGACAGAGAGAGAGGTCAGGGCGGTCGGGAGACTATAGACCAAGAAAGTAAAATGATGGCGTGTGTTTGGGAAACAAGGAAGATGGAGAGATAAAGTTGTGAATTAGAGAGTTGATGGTGACATTTGTAAGTAAAGATGACAAAGAGATTTGGAGCCAAAAGAGCGGAGAACAGTTTAAAGCAGAAGACTTGGAAAGAGGTGGTGGGATGAACAGATAAGCAATTTATGCGTAAAAGATGAAAAAAACAACTTTTGAAAGTGAATGAGAGAAAGAGGCTGGGAAAGGGTGAGAAAGATGAACCGACAGAAGGAAGGCATTGGAGTTTAGAGATTTGGAAGATTAAAAATTAGAGGAATAGTAGAGAGACGAAGAGACAGACGAATCCAAGACAGAAATAAAGAAAGGCGGAAGGAAATGAAAAGAGAGAGATTTGGAAACAAAAAGTATTGAGAAAGACCAAATAAAAAAAGTGAAAAGACAGACGAGACAGAGAGGCCTGGAAAAGAGTGAGTAGGATGAACAGATAAACCAGACAGAAAGAAGAGAGGATGTGATTTTGAGCAGAAGATTTGGAAACAAGAAAAGAGGCAAAAAGATTTAGGAAATAAATGAGACAAGGAAAAGAGACAGACAGATGAAGACAAAGAGAGAAAAGCCAAGAAGGGAAAGGCAGAAAGATGGAAGAAATGAGGAGATGGTTGAGAAGAGGTTAGTGGGGAGAGTGAAACGTACTCAAGAAGGACAGAAAAAGACTAACCTAGGAAGAAAGAGATGAGAGAAATCTGAAAGACTAGATTCTGAAAGTGAATGAGACAGAGTGGGGGGCAAAAGTTGAAAAAACAGATTTAAAGGGCAGATGAAGAAGACAGAAAAAAGCGAGAATTGGGAAAAACTGATTCAAAAGTAAAAAAGACAAAAAGGAGAAAAAGAGATTTAGAGATTGGAGAAGAGAGAGTTGCATGGTGACTGAGGAATAAAGGGGGAGGTTGAGAGATGATGGTGATGATGATGATGATGATGATGATGATGATGGAGAGAACATAAAAGAGGAAGAGCAGTGAGGTGTAGATGAACAGCAAACAAAAGAAGAAGAAAATGGCAGAAGATGATATAGGAGGTAATGTGGATAATGCTGTTACTGAAGCGTTGTAAAAAAAGTCAGGCACATTGATCTGATTTCTCTCTTTCCATACAGTAATCGCGTGTGTCAACTTATGTGTGTGTGTGTGTGTGTGTATGTGTGTGTGTGTGTGTGTGTGTGTGCGTGTGTGTGTGTGTGTGTGTGTGCGTGTGTGCGTGTGTGTGTTTGTGTGTGTATGTGTGTGTGTGTGTGTTTGTGTGTGTGTGTGTGTGTGTGTGTGTTTGTGTGTGTGTGTTTGTGTGCGTGTGTGTGTGTGTGCGTGTGTGTGTGTGTGTGTGTTTGTGTGTAGTAATGCGTGTGTGTGGACCCAGTGCTTTTGTTAGATCATGATCGCATTGATCTTTTCTCTGCAAACGGAACTGCTTGCTCAGAGTCAGTTATGTGCATTATGGGATGCATCATCGTTAACCTCGCTCCGCATATTTGCACACCTCTGTTAGCCTGCTGTAGGACTCTTGGAAATACAGTTAAACGTGAAGCATTGAAAGTGAGTGATTATTTGTCATTGTGAACACAGCACAAGCGCAGCACCTGTAACCAACCGCTTGGAAGCCCACATGTGCCCTCTAGGATTTCGGCGTTGCGATCGTAACCATGAACAAAGTGTAAATTCCCCTGCGAGTTCCATCCGCAAACCGTTTGACCTCGGCCAGGCTTTCTTCCTTGTTGCATTTTTTGGACGCAGGAAACGTGTAATGAAAACGCCTCACATTTACCTATTTACCTAGGAAGCCCCCGGCTCGGCCGTGGGGTCTTTCTGTGTGGAGTTTGTGTTGGTGTGGGTTTTCTCTGGGTTCTCCAGATTCCTCCCACAACGTCCAAAAAGCATGCCGTTTAGGTTGACTGGTTAATCTAAATTCCCCCTCAGGTGTGAATGTGTGTGTTTGTGTGAGCGTGTGTTGTCGCCTGCGTAGGGGTGGTCCCCACCTTGAGCCCCGTAAGGGTCCAGATAATGAATAGTGCATGGCGTATGTCGGCGCTCTTCCAGATTTGGGGAAGGAGGAGGCGTCTGTAAGGAAGACGTTCTGGTTTCTGGAGCATGGACGGTAGGGTGGACAGTAAGGCCTCGGTTTATTCTACGAGCGCAGGTTTGCTTCGTCGACAAAATAAAGCATGAAGATTGCATACGTCTATAGCAGTATTGCTAGTTATAATTAGAACCCTTGACCAATTATCCAAAGCTCTGTCCATGACCTTGACTCTGCTGAGGAGAACACACACTCTCTCTCACTCTCTTCCTAATTCTGTCTCACTCTCTCTCAATACAAACTATCTCTCACTCTCTCTTCCTAATCTCACTCTTTCTCTCGTTCTACTCTCATACAAACTATCTCTCACTCTCTCTTCCTAATCTCACTCTTTCTCTCGTTCTACTCTCTCTCACAATACAAACTATCTCTCACTCTCTCTTCCTAATCTCACTCTTTCTCTCGTTCTACTCTCATCTGTGAACTTCTATACTCTCCTCTCTCTTCTAATCTCCTCTTTCTCTCATTCTACTCTCACAATAAGCTTATCTCTCCTCTCTCTTCTATCTCCACTCTTTTCTCTCGTTCTACTCTCTATCACTACAAACTATCTCTCACTCTCTCTTCCTAATCTCACTCTTTCTCTCGTTCTACTCTCTCTCTCAGCCTGGCTTCTCTCTCACTCTCTCTTCCCTGTCTCCTCTTTTCTCTCATTCTACTCTCTCTCTCCCATCTGAACTTATCCTCTCACTCTCTCTTCCTAATCTCCACTCTTTCTCTCGTTCCTACTCTCTCATCTGAACTATCTCTCCTCTCTCTTCCTATCTCCACTCTTTCTCTCGTTCCTATACTCTCCACAGCCACAACTATCTCTCCTCTCTCTTCCCTAATCTCACTCTTTCCTCTCGTTCCTACTCTCTGTCTACGAACTATCTCTCACTCTCTCTTCCTAATCTCACTCTTTCTCTCGTTCTACTCTCTCTCTAGCCTGCAGCTTATCTCTCACTTTCTCTCTTCCCTAATCTCACTCTTTCTCTCGTTTCACCTCTCTGTCTGAACTTCTCTCCTCTCTTCTGTCTCACTTCCTCTCTCGTTCCTACTCTCTCATCTCGAACTATCTCTGCTCTCTTCTAATCTCACTCTTTCTCCGTTCTCCTCTCTCTCTAGCCTCGCCTCTCTCACTCTCTCTTCCTAATCTCCTCTTTCTCCTCGTTCTACTCTCTCCCCTGGCCACAAGCTTCTCTCTCCTCTCTCTTCCTAATCTCACTCTTTCTCTCATTCTACTCTCTCTCTACAATACAAACTATCTCTCACTCTCTCTTCCTAATCTCACTCTTTCTCTCATTCTACTCTCTCCTGTCTAATATCTCTCCTCTCTCTTCCTAATCTCCTCTTTCTCTCATTCTCTCTCTATCGAACTATCTCTCCCACTCTCTCTTCTAATCTCACTCTTTCTACTCTCTGTCTGAACTATCTCCTCTCTCTTCCTAATCTCCTCTTTCTCTGTTCTACTCTCTCATCCCGAACTTATCTCTCCTTTCTCTCTTCCTAATCTCACTCTTTCTCCTCGTTCTACTCTCTCTCCTGGCCCTGGCTATCTCTCTCTCTCTTCCTAATCTCCTCTTTCTCTCGTTCTCTCTCTCCCTAATACAAACTATCTCTCACTTTCTCTCTTCCTAATCTCACTCTTTCTCTCTCGCTCTCTCTCTCTCTCCCCTAGCTTCTGTCCTCTCTCCTCTCTCTTCCTAATCTTTCCTCTTTCTCTCATTCTCTCTCAATCCAAACTATCTCTCACTCTCTCTTCCTAATCTCACTCTTTCTCTCATTCTACTCTCTCTCACAATACAAACTATCTCTCACTCTCTCTTCCTAATCTCACTCTTTCTCTCGTTCTACTCTCTCTATCTGAACTATCTCCTTTCTCTCTTCCTAATCTCCTCTTTCTCTCGTTCTACTCTCTCCCTGTCCTAAAGCTTCTCTCTCCTCTCTCTTCCTAATCTCCTCTTTCTCTCGTTCTACTCTCTCAATACAAACTATCTCTCACTCTCTCTTCCTAATCTCACTCTTTCTCTCATTCTACTCTCTCTAGTACAAACTCTCTCTCACTCGCTCTCTTCCTCCTTTCACTCTTTCTCTTGTTCTACTCTCTCTAAGTACAAACTATCTCTCACTCTCTCTTCCTAATCTCACTCTTTCTCTCGTTCTACTCTCTCTCACAATACAAACTATCTCTCACTCTCTCTTCCTAATCTCACTCTTTTTCTCATTCTGCTCTTTCTCAATACAAACTATCTCTCACTCACTCTCTTCCTCCTTTCACTCTTTCTCTGTTTCACATCTTTCTCTCAAGACTTCCGTCTTCCCCATCTCCTCTGTCTTTTCGCTATTTTATCTCTCTCCACTCACTCTCTCTTCTCTGTCTCACTCTTTCTATCCTTCACTGTTTTTCTCTTACACTCTCTCTCTCGCTCTCTCTTCCTCATCTCACTCTTTCTCTCATTCTACTCTCTCTAGTACAAACTATCTCTCACTCGCTCTCTTCCTCCTTTCACTCTTTCTGTTTCACAGCCTTTCTCTTACACTCTCTCTTCCCTACCTCACTCTGTCTTCTTCTACCTTTTTCCCACTCGCTCTGTCTTTCGCCACCTTTCTCTCCCACTCTTTCTCCCTCTCTCTTCCTCGTCACCACTCTTCCCTCTTTCACCGTCTTTGCCTACGCTCTGTCTTGTGTGTCTCCTCCCTGTCTCACTCTTTCTCTCGTTCAGTCTTCCTCTCACGCTCTCTCTCACTCTCTCTTCCTAATCTCACTGTTTCACTCTTTCTCAGTTTTTTTGTCTCACATTCTCTCTCACTCTCTCTTCCCTGTTTCTCTCTCTCTTTCATAGCCTCTCTCTCTCTCTCTCTCTCTCTCTCGTCTCATTAGCTGTCTTTCTCAGCCTTTCTCATCCACAGTCTCTCTCTTTCTCACTCTCTCTATCTCTCACATGCTCTATCTTTTGTACACACACACTATCTCACATACACTCTCTCTCTTCCACACATTTCCTCTTTCCCACTCCCTGTCTTGATAAGAATAGGGATGGTGAAACGTGTGTGTGTGTGTTTGTGTGTGTGTGTGTGTGTGTGTGTGTGTGTGTGTGTGCATGCATGTGTGTGTGAGATGATTTTTGTGAGATGGTGTGAAACAGCCTATAGCAAAGTTGCTCAACCTCAGAACACCCAAAAAGTCTCTCATTTCACCACCTTCACATACCACCTTAACCCCAGTGTTTAGTCACAGCTCTTTCACAATCATTTTCACACCTGTCTCAAAACCATGTTCACTTTTACAAAACACTTCCCACATTCACCAGATGTGCGCTGAGCTGCGAATACTTTTGCATAGCTTTCACACAAAATGCTTTTCGCGGACAAGTTCATCAAAATCCACAAATATCTCAGATTATTCTGATTTTAGCTGAAAGTTTGGTTTATTTGCAGCGTTATTACCGTCTATACAAAAGAGGTGATGTTTACAGTGTGTTTTTCTTTTACTGTAAATAACACAGCTGAATTTGATACTGTATTTATTTTTATTAAAATAATTACTGTAAAATGAGTAATATTGTTTTGCAATACTGCAATAAAAAGCTTACAAGTAAGTACATATTGCAGTACTTCAAGATGTGCTTTTTTAGTTCACTATATTTTCTCGCGGCGAGATTGTCTTACTATTATGTTAAGTGATATACCAGCGATTTCGACAGCAGGAGTTATTTTATGTGAAGTGTGAAATGTCATTTGGTGGGTTTTGGTGCAGTTTTGCCCAGAAAGTAATCTGATGAATTAGTTTTTGAAGTGTTACGAAGATCAGACGTGGTATTGGTTCGAGTGTAAAAATGATTATTAAAAACTATATATGTAACCGATTTGATATGTGGACCGGTATCGGTGGCATTGCGTCGTTCTATGGAGCCAATCTGTGAATGCGTGCACGCTCAATTAGATTATGCATGGGGAAGTGGCACTGCAGTAAAGTAGAGCCGAAACTATTGTTCCAATAACGAATGATTTCTATTACAAAAAATGGTCGAGGCAATTTACTAGAGGTGGGCTTCAGGGTTTAATTCATTTTACTATAAGCTAGAGCAGCTCATTGGTATTTCCTGCAGATGACTTAATAGTGACACATATGTCGTTTTCAGTGGCCGCGATCAAAGAAGCCGAGACCTGATCCTCTGTATCATGAAAATATTTGTGAGATGTTCGTGCACTAAAACAAAATAACTGCATAAAACGCATAAAAAACATTTTTCTGATAAACACTGGTGCTGTGTTAATATTGTTTATACTAAATGCTCCAGTTGGGTCCAGCATGCATGCTGACCGAACACAAACCATATTTTAGCTGATGAATAACCACAACAACCAGCGTTCTACTCACAATTCGTTTATTTAGATTTTCCCTCGTTTATTCTGGAACGCGCGCCCAGCGCTTCGTTTGTGACGGCTCCGGGGTGTGTGCAGAGGATTGTGGGAAATGTAGTTCTCTTTCAAAAGCAGCTCATTTTATAGGCCAAATTGGTTCAAAATGACAAACTTCAGCATTGCTCAACCTCAGAACCCCCAAAAAGTCTCTCATTTCACCACCTTCACATACCACCTTAAATCCAGTGTTTAATCTGGCTCTTTTGTCGTTTTCACACCTGTCTCAATATATGTTCACTTTTTTACAAAAACACTTCCCATACGTCCAAAATCATAAATATCTCAAGATTATTCTGATTTGCAGCTGAAAAGTTTGGGGATTTTATTTACTGGCGTTATTACCGTCTATACAAAGAATTGATGTTTGGTATATTATTTCATATTAGTAAGATTTTTCCCCAGTGTGTGACAAGAGAAAACGTGATGTTGATGGGGACCGATAAGGTCAACAGGTAAACAGTATACTTTTTGAGACACTGATAAATACTCGACGATCTACTGTAGCTCCAACTGCTGAAAGTGTTACTGTAATGCTTGGTTCAAAATGTCAAACTCCAGCATTTCATTTCAGTTGATCAAATTTTTAAACATTTTATAATGTTATAGTGTAATCAATAAGAAAGAAAGAAATGTTATATGTTTTAAACATTTTGAGAACAAATAATTTAGCATATACCGCGGGTCTGTAATTATTAAGGTTGTTTAGTAAAAGCAGTATTTATTTATTTATTGTATTTTATCAAACTTTCTGTAGCATAAACATCTCAGTCATGTATTCAGACACTTTTAAAAGCATTATTTTATCTTTAAGGACTGCTGCTGTGTGGATTTACTCGGTATTAGCGAATGTCTAAATTTACAATATCGGTATCGGATATAAAAAAGTGGTATCGGCCCATCTCTATTAAAAACTTTATTTATCTTCCCTCAAAAGCGTCTAAAGGCAGGACGGAACGTTTCATTTCATTTCATTTCATTTTAACATGTTTTTCTCGAACTAGCCGGGACTTCAGGGGCGCCAGCATCACGGGGCATCGTCTCGTCCCGTGAAGCTCAGTGTTTTGTCACACTACTAAGTAACTGTATATGTGTATGTTATGGCAGGAAACATCAGATGTAAGGAGCAATGTGTACTGATGCAGAATAAACGAGTACACATACAGGTCTTAAATGGCAAGTTCTTATACGTGCCGTAGGCATAAATAATCCAGCTGCGTTCCTCCTTCCGTAGCTATAAGTAGTAAGTAAAACACTGCAGCATGCAAAACTCTGATCGGCTACTTTTGCTTCAGAGTGTCTGGATGGTTGTGTAATTGGTGACTGGAGGCTGCTTGTGATGTGGCGTGCCACAAACAACACACACAAACACATCTGCATTCTACTGAACACTGCAAACCTGCTGGTCACCATTAACCCAAACATCTGGATGGAGGGAGGGAGGGTTGGAGAGATGGAAATGGGGATGGGAAGAGAGAGAAATGGACAGAGAGAGAGAGGGATGGAGAGAATGAAAGAGAGAGAGATGGATTGAGAGAATGAGAAAAAGAGAAGATGGGGAAAGAAGCGAGATGCGCAGATAGAGGGATGGAGAGAATGAAAAAAGAGGGAATGAAGATGAAGAGAGCAGTTGAGAGATGAAATAGAGATGGAGGAGAGACAAATGAAAAATGGAGAGAGGAGAGGAAAAGTGGTTAGCGGTGAGCAAAAGTGTGTGCATGTGTGTGTGTGTGTTCATGTATTTATAGCATTGGTAAGTGTCCCTAAATCACTATCTGTTTTTGGGTTTTGTGAGGACATTTGAGGTCCCCTGAGGAAAATAACTTTTTATAATGTGCTTCATTTTATTTGAAAGCAAAAGATAAAATGTGCTTTTTGGTTACTGAGGTTAAGATTTGGGGTTAGAGTTAGGTGTAAATTATGTACTTTAGTCATTATGGGACTTTCATGGAAGAACCTCACAAAGAATAGTAATAATACAAGACTGTGGAGTATTGTGGGTGTGCGTGTGTGTGTGAGTTTAATGTGTGTGTGTGTGTGTGTGTGTATGTGCATGAGTGTGTGTTGCGTAAGTGCAGAACGATGCACGGTCAGTTCTGTTAAAACCTTGATAGAGGTAATTTGATTTGTGTTTTATTATTTTGGCAAGTCTGTAAGTAAACATCATAACAAGGAGGTGTTAATGGAGCACTCACACACACACACACACACACACTCTCACACACACACACACACACACACTCTCTACACACACACACACACACACACACTCTCTCCACACACACACACACACACACACTCTCTCCCACACACACACACACTCTCACACACACACACACTCCTCACATACACAACACACACACACATCCTTGTACTTATATAGTAGTGAGGACCTCCTTTGACTTCTATATTACTGTATCTAAATAATACTACACCTAACCCTAACCATAACCTCAGTAACCAAAAGCTAATCTTTCTACACTTTTAGTTTTGCAAATAAACTAGTATTTTTTTTGGTAAAAGCAGTGAGGACCACTAAAAAAGTCCTCACTTCCCAAAAATGTCCTCACTCTGCTGGTTAAAAACTTATTTTGGTTCTCACTAAGTAGCAAGTACAAGAACACACACACACACACACACACACAGAGACACTTGGTGCTGACCATTTGCAGCTGAGGCTGTGTTTTCACTGAGCACGAAGGTGGAGGAGGAGGAAAGTTGGGGCGGCATATGGACCTGAAAAACTGGGCTCTGGTGTGCTCGAAAAGTGTCAATTCAGCTAAACGCCACACCCAACCCATCTGGCCATCCCTCTCTCCCTCCATCCCTCTCTTCCTCCATCCCTCTCTCCCTCCATCCCTCTCTTCCTCCATCCCTCTCTTCCTCCCCGCCCCCTCACACATCCCTCTCTCCTTCATTAATTATTAAAGGACGGCTACGACCTCTTTCAGCATCAGGGCTCTGAAAGATAAGCACTTGAAGTCTTCACTTTATCACCGTGACCTAGATCACATACGCAGCACACACTGCCTCTATAAGCACTCAACGCACAAACACACAGACACACACTCCAGCTCACACGTCACAAAACTAATGCTCAGTATCACATCAATATTCCACACCTTTCGTAATTTAACAGCATCCGGCCATGAAATGAAGGCAATCAATCACCTGCCAAACCTCTAAACCCCAGTCTCAAAACGAAACTGTCAACTAGTGATGCACGATAATATCGGAATCGTATCGGAACCGGCCAATAATAGCTTTTTTAAAGTCATCGGCATCGGATCGATACTTAGATTTGCCGATATTTCAAGCCGACGCATTTATCGTACGTCGGAAAGGAAACGCTTGTGCCAGGCATGTCCAAAGTCAGAGATCAAACCGTATGCGACCTGAGCCTTCTGTCTTTAAATTTATGGCGTTATTTTGCGCCAAAATTCTGAGCACACAGTGGAACGTTCACAAGTAAAATCTCTTAACTTTACGTGCTCAACTCTGCCTGCACGCGCAAAAATATTTTAACTCACAAAATTGCGTGTTTTCCTCATTTAGCGAATGTGAGCTCGCACATGTGCTGCGTCCCGAGCCTCCATTAACCCGAATCCATCGAGTCCTAACTAGACCATGACTAAAATATAAACCCCATCACGTACATAACATTTATTATCGTTTCAAACTCATTACAAGATCAATTCAGCCATAGTAACAATATAGCTGCTAAAAATCTCATAACTTAGTTCGTTTGCACCACCGCAGTCAAAAGAGGGATCCAAAGATTTTCCTACAGAGTTGAATCCTCTTTGTAGACTACCAGACTCGCATAAGTCGAATCAGTAGCATGGCGCGAAGCACATACATCCATGAGTAAATCTGTCAGTAACTTCCTCTAGAGCTGGAAAACATGCAGCCGAATCTGAATCGCTTACACAAGCGGGTTAGCGACCCTCGAAACATATACTGTACAGTCATGAGTGAATCCACCGGTTAACTTCCTCTACTTGATCTGTTTTTGTCTTCTCTCTCTCTATCCTCCTTCTCCCTTTTTTTTCTCTTCTTTTTTCTCTTTTTTTTTTTTCCCCCAGATGCGGAAGTTGGTGCAACACTACAGATGCAGCAGCTGCCCCAGGAGATTTTCACTTCCTCTGCTATCCTTTCTCTATCTCTTTCAGCACTGTGTTTCTCTTCTCTTTCTCTTTCTCTTCTTTGTCAGATTCCCCCCGTCAGATTTAAGTTAATTACTGAAACAAACTAATGGAATGACATAGAAATAACAAAACAAAACAAATAAATGAATAAAGTTGTCCTCCAAAGCCACGTATACTTTCCTTTTGAAAGTTTTGATTCAGTTGGCGATTTGGCAATACTGACTCAAGACTGAGCTGAATCCTAAAAAGGAACCCAATATTACAGCTCTAGTATGCATCTCAAGAAATAGCCGCGGTTGTAGCTTAACGGCGCTTGAAGTGCTCCACCCTCGCTCGACTCGCTGTCGATTCACGCTCACTTGCCACTGTGTTAGAAATGTCAGAGTTATGGTGTTATTTTTGTGCCAAAATTCTGAGCACACAGTGGAACTTTGGCGACCAAATTATCTGGTCTTAACGCGCTCAATTCTTCCTTCCTCATTTATCAGAATCTGTATCAGTATCGGCCTAGAATTCCCATATCGTGCATCCTTAATAGTTACAACTACAGTACTGTGCACAAGTTTTAGGCAGGTGTGAAAAAATGCTATAAACAAAGAATGCTTTCAAAAATGGAAGTGTTAATCATTTATTTTCATCAATCAACAAAATGCAGTGAATGAATAAAAGAGAAATCTAAATCAAATCAATATTTGGTGTGACCACCCTTTGCCTTCAAAACAGCATCAATTCTTCTAGGTACACTTGCACACAGTTTTTGAAGGAACTCGGCTGGTAGGTTGTTCCAAACATCTTGGAGAACTAACCACAGATCTATAATCCTATAATCCTACAAAATAATATAATGACTATAATCCTACAAAATAATATAATGACTATAATCCTACAAAATCCCTGACTTTGTGCAAGTGTACCTATAAGAACTGATGCTGGTTTGAAGGCAAAAGGTAGTAACACCAAATATTGATTTGATTTAGATTTTTCTTTTGTTTGCTAACTTTGCATTTTGTAAATTGATAAAAATAAACAATCATTATTTATATTTCTGAAAGCATTCTTTGTTTACAGCATTTTTTCACACCTGCCTAAAACTTTTGGACAGTACTGTATATTGTTGCAAGAACTCATACAAACACACACCCAACACTGTCCTCTCCCCTTGCTGCAGTGCCTCAGTCTGCTTATAAAAGCACTTTAAAATGTTGAGTTCTCAAACCTTTCCATAGATGAAGGGGGACGACCATCCAGATAGCTATGAACCTTGCCAGACCTACGCTGATTACACACACACACACACACGCACACCCCCAGCTCTGATAATGAGCATACATTCTCAAATTGTGTTTTAATTGCTGTATTACCTTGATTGCAAGAGATTGCATCAATCAGCAGACTTAATGGATCGACCTCCAGCCTGGGACCTGGCACAGCAGGCCGGAGATGGCCCAAGTTAGCATAATTGTTTTAAATGCTCCAATTTGGAATTATATTACTGTCGTTTGCATATTATCTCACCCCCCCCCCTCTCTCGCTTATAGATATATGTATATATGTATATATATATGCAGTGAAGGGATTTTAATGATTCAGTTACCATGGTGATATTGCTCAGATTCATCCCAGTGAGCATGTCTGACCATTTGGCCTCATGATGGGAGATTTGAAACATATTTATCAGCCCCAAACTGGTGAGGTTAGCAATAGGGTGTTCGCCCCGTGATCAGTAGGCCGCAGGGTCAAATGCAGAGGTCACATTTTGTTGTGGAGCACTGTGTGCCTGTGCTGTGGTGTGTTCACAATGACAAATAATCACTCACTTTCTGGGGAACAACTAGGGGAGTTGGTGGCGTTAACGGTAGGGAGTTCGCCCCGTGATCAGTAGGTCGCAGGTTCGAATCCAGGACCAGTAAAGTTAGCACTATGGTACTCATGACCAAGGCACCGTCCACAAGCACTGGTTCCCGGGCGCTGCCCTTGTTAGCTGCCCATTGCTCCTACACGGATGCAGTGGTCACATTTTGTTGTGGTGCACTATTTGCTGTGCTGTGCTGTGTTCACAATGACAAATAATCACTCAGTTTCCGTGCTGCGAGTGGGACTTTCCTGATTTGGCTGTACAAGGGTTGTCAAGTTTGATACCGTAACCCCGAAAACGGCATGAACTGATATAGACAGATGTCAGACACACAGTTATATATCAGAACTTAAGCTCGTTTGTTAAGTTGGTTTTGGCATCTAAACTGGTTTAAAAGTGTAGAAAAGTTGATCAAAGTGTAAAAAGAAGAGCAGCTAAAACCGTTTTAGGGAACTACCACTGAGCCTTTTCTCATTTAGACACTATGAAAGACCCTCCAGGATTTTGCGATGTTGCGATCGCAACTATTACCGCAAATTCAGCCAATCCCCCCAAATTCATTACTACTGTGCAATTTTGACCAATTACCACAACTTTTCCGCAATTTTTGACCAGTCATTGTCGTTTCCCGTGAAACGTTGAGCCATACGTCAGCGAACTCACTTCCTTGTTACGTTTAGAAGACGCAGGAAACGTGTGATAAAAACGCTGCACATTTACATTCAAAAATAACTCAATGATTAATGACTAATAAAAAAATAGTCGTTTTTTTTCCCATTCTAAGTCATTGTTAAAGAATCATTATAAAGGGGAACAAAATCATGAATTTTCCCACAACTTTGCCTCGCTCCCGCAACTTCATTGCAGCAAAATGCCTAAAAATCCTGGAGGGACTGTTATGAGGTGGGAACAATGTAAATGCTCTCTACAGCAAAAGTAGGATGAGATATTTTTATGTTCCTCAGTCTTACGCTAGTAATGATACCTGCTTAGGGAACAGAGAGTGACTCCTTAGGGAACAGAGAGAGTGGACAGTTAAATATTTCAGTGGTTGCTGACGTGGCTGCTTACGTCCAGGCTGGGGTGATGCAGTTGGAAGGAGTGTGTGTGTCAGTGTGTGTGTATATATCCAGGTAAAAAAAAAGCCATATGGGTCACAAGATATGTTGCATTGAGAACCATTTTCTCTCATCTCTAAAATATTAATGCAGTTTAGTCTGGTCACAATACTATATTTACCATTTATATTGCCTTTTATCTTCGTCCCTCACTCCCTTTATGCTTCCTCCTCTTCCTCGTCACTTTCCAACCTTGAATTTCCCATTTCTAGATAATCCTCCCTCACCCTGCTGCTTTTTTCAACCTCAGAGAGCCGTGGATTTTCTCCTCCTTGATCCATTTGTTTAAGGGCCAGTGTGAGACCTATTTTAGACGTCTTTTAGTCCACATGGACAAGCAGAATTTATTAGATGCGGAAACAAAGACAGGATACCTTTTTGGGACGCACCACAAATAAACACAGAAAAAGCTCGAAAATACGTCATATTGACACCATAGTGTCTGTCAACCCTTTTATAGAAGATAAACAGATATAGTTTTGATTTACTTTTACAGCATTTAGCTGGCACTCGTATCCAGAGCACCTTCCATTGTCCTAATTTTAGGGACAGTCTGCACGATATGGGAATTATAGACCGATGCCAATATCCGATGTTTTTCATAGAAGTGGGTATTGGCAAGGACCTCACGACATGATACGTATCATGTACATGGGTCACGATATAATTATATCACAATATATTGCGATACTATACATATTGCGATATTCTACAGTTCACTGTACAATCTGGCAGATTTGAGCGCGTAAAGATGCAAACGTTCCACTTTTTATACAAAATGCCGCCATACATTTTAAGACAAAAGGTGCGAGCTGTATAAAATCCCACCTCGGACATGCCTTTGGACACGCCTGGCACAAGCTCAACCTTTCCGGCGTACAATAAATGCGTCAACAACTGGAAATATCGGGCAAATCTAAGCTTCGGTCCAATACTGATGACTTTTAAGAAAGCAATTATCGCCTGATCCCGATACTTAATACCATATGCCAACCCTAACCATACCTGTGTGTGCATGTTTGTGAGTGTGTGTGTGTGTGTCTACAATTCCAGTTAACACTTACTGTCCAGACATTGCTCGCATACGGTCTGATTGACGCCACACTTCTTGGCCACTCCCTCTCCAGGTGGACACTGATTACAGCACTCCCCCTTGCTGGTGTACTGACCCGAGGGGCACGCACTGTCCCCTTCCTGCTCCAGCCTGGAGCTGCTGGTTAACGCCACCTGTGGACAGCGAGAGAGACACACACACATACACATTACCACATGCTCCACCATCACCTTCCATGAATGTAATCAGATGCTGTTCAACACATCGTTTCAGAATGAACAAGCTTTACGGGGACATTAAACCGACCAGTTTAAGTAAAGTCTAACCCTAACACAGTGGTGGAAGGTATCCAAGTACAAATACGTGATTTTTAAGTAGAAATAATAACGCATACTTTTGACTTTTGCTCCATTAGATTTTGCAGCTATTATCTTTACTTTTTACTCCACTACACGTCTACGTTGAATTCCGTTACATTTTATTATCACTTCTTTTCTTGTCAAAATGAAAGTTACCTACGGTATAAATATCGGTAGCGTAGCTGCCTCAGAGGTTTACACCCTCCAACGATAGCACCCCAGAGCAGCAGAAACACCGACAACTGAGATGTTCTTTAGACAAGTTGAGGTAAGTTAACGTTCCTGACTTGCACGTGATATATTCATTTGGGTTACTGGTATTAATTTGGTATTTATAGTGTAATCTAGCGAAATGTGCGTTACTATACAGCAGCGTTTCTCAATCCCAGTCCTCGCGGCCCACCGCTCTGCACATATTCGGTATTTCCTGCACTGCCGCGTGCCGATCCTACGTTGCTAATTAGCTAATCAGTAGCATCAGCTTTGCTGTGGCTCGGGAAACTGGAAACTGCGCAGAGCGGTGGGCCACGAGGACTGGGATTGAGAAACCCTGCTATACAGCAACAGCAACAAAAGAACGCAATTATGACTTATTATTTATTTAACGTAATGGTGGGGCGGTAAAGCTGGCAGGTTAGCTTGTCGTGCATGTCGTGGTGTCCATCTGGCACTTCTACTTTTAGTAAAGTATATATTTTGCTGGTTATTTGTACTATCACTGAAGTAGTGAGTTTCAGTACTTCCTCCACCACTGCCCTCACAACATTTAACGCTCACACTGGTGATGTCTTGAAAGAGAACCCATGCAATGTACCAAACGTACTTCACACTAACTGATTTAAACTGGTGAACATTCATTCTGTTGAGAACATTAAGTATTATCGTTTTCGGTCGAATGCAATTTGTGTGCCTTACTTAACACCTGAGAAAATGCTTGGAGGGTTTCGTGGGCCATTAAGTTTTAATCTAAAAGCATCGTTGCCCAATAGTCAATCAAAGCTTTTTTGGCTTTTCAACCGAACTCAACAGAAAGTCTCCAGTATTGTGTTGAACCTGCATTGAATTTTAATGGCACGGCACAGGATTACATTTACATTTTCGGCATAATGCATCCAGAGTGATGTACATCACTGCTTTGTGGTCCACCAAGAAAACCCAAATTTATGTTGTTTATCTAAAAATGACATCTATTGTCAGGCACAGTTACCCCAGAGCAACTTGGATTAAAAGGACTTTACTCAAACGAATTTAAGCGAGTGACTATTCGTCAGTTTGTGACTATTTGCACAGTACAGCACACAGTGCACCACAACAAAATGTGAGCTCCGCACCCTTGTGATGCAAATGTGAGCAAACAGTTGCCGGTGACCATGTTATCGCAAACGCCACTGTTTGCCTCCAAAGTTGTTTTTGTTTGTGTAAGGGCACTGTCTATTTGATGCACACACTGCTATACTGCTATTTTTCTTTGTTCCTTGTTCTTTCTTCTTTGCACCGTTAAAACTGGAGCCATGTCGTCTATTCTCTCTGTGTACTTGTAGTGTATACAGCAGAGTTGGCAATTAAGTTTACTCTGACTTTGACTTTTGACCCGTCCGTGAAGGAGCAGTGGGCAGCTTTTTGGCTGTGCCCTTGGAGCCGTGCAGTACCTTGCTCGTGAGTATCTCAGTGCTATCAGTCGGGGATTTGAACCTTCCGATCACGGGGCCAACTCCCTAACTATTGTGCTACCAACTGCCTCAAGTTTGAACTCATCACTTCTTTGAACAGTTGCTAAGTATCCAACCACTAGGCCTCGAATCTAGTTTTCTTGTGCACTATAATTTAGCAAATTATGCAGTATCTAATATGCACGAGCCTAAAAATGGTTAATGAAAAAAAATTAACAAAGGGTGAGTGTAATAATTAAACCAACCAGTTCATTTTGATAGTAAATTAGGACCTGTCGACTGATAAGAGATTTTAAGAGAGGTTTGTAAAATAGCTTTGATACAAAATAAAATTAACATTGGTCTCAGAATTGTTTTTTTGCACCATTTAAACTCAGCCACCCCTTTTATCTTTTCAAATATCAATAAACCTCTTCCTGGCTGCGTTTTGTTTCACATCTGGTGACTTATTTTAGAGTAAAGAGCCAGCCGCCTCCCTCACACTGCAAATGGACTGCATCTCCTGCTTGTCCTGTGGGGGGGTTAGGGGTCATTAATAGCAGGAGCGGAGTGGGCCGTAACGGCACGGCGTACTTCATGAGGGGGGCGGGCGGGCGGGCGGGCGGGCGGGTGTGTGTTCCGGAACATGCTACACAGTCATGCTACACCGTCCCGCGTGCAGCTGTTGTGGAGAAGAGCGTCTTAATGGGCCACACACTAACACTCTCAGGTCTTACATATGCAGCCTTATGGTCCTCAAGACGGCTATTAGCCCTTCCTTTTACACAAGCTCACACACACACTCATATACACACACACGCACATGGGATTAGAGAGGTTTGCACACCCTCACAACTAGAACAATGCAGTGATAAACATCAGAGCGTTTGAGGTGTTTATTAGAATGTATGGCCTCCAGGTCTCATTGAACCGTGTGTGTGTGTGTGTGTGTACAGTACGTGAGAAGAGAGATCACTTTGTTTGTGAGAGTGTGTGAGTTTGCGTGTGTGTGTGTCTGTTTGTGAATATGAGAAGAGAGTTCACTTTGTATGTGTGTGTGTGTGTCTTTCGTAAATTGTAATGCTGTATTCCATATGCCGTTGGTGCTTGATTTCCGAGTCGTTTTCCGAGGGCTGAAGCCGGAAGTGACAACATGCGCACCCCCATTTCTCGGACATCCGACCAAATATCTCGGAGCAGCACAGAGTAGCCTGAGTTCAGAATCCTTGGTCAGCTGTGTATGTGTCGTTTATCAAGTGCTGATGCTAAATTGGCTGGTCAGTGTTTCTAAAAACAAATGACTAGCCTAGTTAGCCTAGAAAAGCGAACGGGATCAATAACTTGAGATGGAAAATTCTGATAAAAAGGTATAAAAGGTATAAAAAATCTTCTATCCGGGTTCAACTCTCCTGTGGTAAATGGAACGCATCCAAATCGGTTTTCACTGTATTTTTAGCAGATGTGACGTAAACTTGTCAACCGAATCTAGAATCCAATGGCAAATGGAACGCAGCACAACTACTGGGGGTGTGCAAAAAAAATAAAATAATCGAATCGTGATTCTTTCTCGGTCGATTCAAAATTGATTCATGCATTCCAAAAAATTTATTTATATTTTTCAACTAACGTAATGGCACTAGTTTACTTTTTCCCAGACACATGTTCAGGTCACCAATCCTATAGATGCCTCAATGTCAAAATCTGCCCGGATAGACCTCCTTCGCGTGAGCATGAAGGAGTCAGTATGCAGTCAGAATGCGTACATATGCATTACATTTAGTAAACAACATTTGATTCAATGTGATATGTTTGTTGCTCTGCCACAGTCAAATGGGAGAAATAACTTAAAATAGTAATCTGGAAACAAATTCATCTATGTTTTGAATTGTGAATGATTTGTGACCCGATCTGCCGTAATGAGTCGGAAGTCTGCGTTCTATTTATTTAGATACGGGCCGATTATGTTGACAAACATCACAAAAATAGCGATTTTTCTTTTTTGGAGACCAGATTAATTTTGAAGACCTTTTCTTTCATATAAGACCAAAAAAGAAAAATCGATATTTTTGATGTTTTTCAACATAATCGGCCCGTATCTAAATAAATAGAACGCCGACTTCTGACTCATTACGGCAGATCGGGTCACATTTATGATTTGTGAATCACTTATGAATCGTGAATCGATTTTGAATTGAATCGTGAGATTTTCTGAATCGTGCACCCCTAGTAATTACTGTAATATGTAATGAGCAGACAGTTCAGTGTGAGCGTGTGTCTGAGTGTTTTTGCATTCACACATGAGCGTGTGCATGTGTGTGTGTGTGTGTGTGTAGAGAGAGCGAGAGATAGAGAGAGAGAGAAGGATGGTGCCAATTTACATACAATTTACATACACACTGATCTCACTTTTCAGCAACCACACGTACACACACACACACACATAACTGAACTCTCTGCTCTAATGTCCTCGTCTTAATTCAATCATTTATTGTACCCTTTCCATATTTTTCTTGCACAACACAACACACACGTAAACACATACTTCATTTGACACAAACACAAAATATGTCCCTGGCATGAGTTCCAAAGCTCACTGCCTGAGAACTTGAGTAAGGAAGCAATTACGGACACTATACAGGCAAAAAAATAAGTGGAATTAGTGGCGACAGATAAGGAGAGAAAGTGAGTAACAGCACACACTCATCCGCTCAATCTCCCCTTATTGCTCCTGATCTCACGTTCCTCACTACTCTTCCTCTGCAAATCTCTCCTCTTTCGTTCCCTCTTCATTCCCCTCTCCTCTCCTCTCTACATTCCTCTCCTCATTCCATATCTCCACTCTCCTCTGCTCCTTACTTCTTCCCTGCCCTCCTCCTCTTTTTCCCCCCTCTCCTCTCAACTCCCGTTCTCATTCAGAGGCAGATGCACTGGCGCCTTGCCCAGTTTACCCCCTCATTTACTCCCTCCATCCTGTCTCTTCCTCTTCCTCCTCCTCCTCCTCCTCTTCCTCTATCGTCTCTCTTTTAATTCATTCAACTTGAGTTTTCTTCACAGTTCACAGCAGCATGACCGTGTTTAGTTAACTCTCTCTCTCTCTCTTTCTCTCTCTCTTGTTAATCTTGGCTCCATGCCTTTTCTTTTCTATCACACCCAATTTGCATTGGCTCAGTTATGTGCATCATTGGGTTAACTTGGCAGTCTGTGTTTCGGCTCCAGACTGGACCGCTGATGACCACATCTGTAAAAAAGGCATGAGGTAAAAGACACAGGAAAATTGCACACAACTAGGTTTGATTGCTGTCGCTGACCAAAGCATGTCAAGGAGTGATGTTCAGTATTGTATAGTTCAATACAGTCTTTACAATACATGTGTTTAATCAAACAGTATAAGTTCTGCGTTGGTGTAGTATTTGCATAAATCCATACACAAATATGCACTCACAACATTTCTCAGAAACAACACGCAGTATGGGGTCGTTCTGGCACAAATCTAATTGCGTATTTTTCCCATCTGCTTTGTACTGTTGACTAGAAAAAATGATAGCACAAAAATGTGTATTATAACCCGCTTATTTGCAAATGCAGTGACATAGATTTGAGACACTTTGCGGGTGAAACACACACACATGCATACATGTGTATCACTTGTTACTAACATGTTTGAGGCACTGTCTTTCACTGGTGATCACTTGCTGTCTTAATGAGGTAATACACTTTACTAGAAAATGAAATTGAGTGATTATTTATCACTGTGAACACAGCACAGCACACAGTGCACTACAACGAAATGTGATCTCTGCTTTTGACCCATCCATGAAGGAGCAGTGAGCAGCGCCTGAGAAGTGTACCTCATGAATACCTCAACCTTCCAATCTTGGGGCGAACTCCCTAACCATTACGCTACTAACTGCCCCGAATGACACCTAAAACTAAACTCGGTAAGCAAAAGTTAATGTTTTGAACCTAACAAATTAGTTTTTTTTTTAATTAATGCATTCCTTTCCATATTAAGACCAGATCTCATATAGAAAATTGTTATCACAAAGCTACATAATTTGAACAATGTAAGTTTTTTTTTAAAAATCATTTAGACTATAAACATGATCTTAGAAATACCTAATAACTTGCTCCCCAAACCCAGGCTCACCTCCCCACCACTCACATAAACACACACCATAAAACAGTGTTCTTCAAGCCAAACAGGCTTCAACAGGCGACAAAGAAGAAACCCCAGAAATTTAGGTTAAAAAAAGCAGGGTCTTAAACACCTGACTCTTGGTGAATATTTGTAACTTTAATGGAAAAGAGGAGAACGTTGCGGGGAATTAGCTCCAGAAATTGGTTCATCTGCGCGAACTTTAACCCTGCAAATGTTACCCATCTAACCCTTCATTACCCCGCTTATTTCTTCGCCCCCTCCCCCAAAAACACCTGTCCGTTAGTCCCACCCATATTCACAAAACAGGGAGCCTAACTCTGGCGTCATCGCGCGTCGGCTCGTTAATATTTCCCAGTTCCCACTTATAAACCCGGTGGAAAAATCGGCTGGACTTCAGAAAGACGGTGAGGAGGTGAGGTCGATGGGCCAACAGGAGAAGGAGAAGACATGGACGTTTTTTAATGTTTGAATATCAGTGTGTTTTAGTGGAACACGTCCAAATTATGACATCTCCAGAGTTTGGTGTTAGGACGAATGATGCAGTTTTGCGGTTTAGAGCCAATGATTTTTGTTAACAAGACATTATCAACATACGAATTTATGCGCATGAAACGTAAGAATTTGGAGTGTAAAGGCAAATATTAACTCCCAGGATTGGCTCCGCGACCCTAATTTAGAATTAAAGCGGTTCGGAAAATGAATGAATGAATGAATGAATATACTATTTTTAATATATAATTTTTTTTAATCCCGATTTTTTTTCCCTCTTCCTCCGATTTTCTGGGGTCCCGTCAGTATTCACCATAAGGGTGTTGTAACAGAGTGAACCGAAAGTTCCATAATAAAAATAATAAAAAATAAATAAATAAATAAATGCAAACAAGCAGGTCTCGTCACTGGAGAATTCCCACTGGCGAGACAATACCGGTGGTGTTTATTCTACCAGAACTTTATATTGTGGTCTTATGCTCTCTGAAATGTCCATCACTCTTCTAAGGATATATTCAGAGGTCCTAAATAATTCCTGTAAATAACAATAAATACGAATACAGTGAGCAGCTTTTTATCTCCAGGTAGGAAAAGAAAACTGCATTAACTGCATTAACATTCAAAAATTAATATTAAACTTGATTTTGACAGGTTTGTGCAGAAACGCACTCGTTTCACATTCGCTGAGGAAAGTTTGTAGCACCGGCGTCACGAGTCAAACGTTCCTCTTCTGCACGCTTATAATATGGATATACCCAGCATTAATTGCCAGATCGTAGAGTTTACATGCAAAAGATTAGATCCACTCAAAAATCAGTTTTTAGTGGCACCCTGGTTTTATTTAAACGAACAATAAAGGTGGCACCTGTTTGGGGGGGGAACTCGAGGAGTTGCGCAATCATCTGTCAAACGAATGAATAAATGGCACAAACAATTCATGGGAAAATAGTTATGGGAGAACTAGTTTTTCAAGACTGTAAGCGCGTTTTTGCAAAATCAGACCCACCGCAGCGTTTGATCCGACGTCCCGGTTGCAACCTGCAGTATGCGGGACACCGGATTCAGATGTTTACCATTCATATGTACTAGTCGTGATGTGAGTAAACACTTACCGCAGCACAAAATAAAATCCACAATAAGGTGTCCATGACTGAATCGCTCCTTTTTCTTTGCTGCTTTTTTTCAGTACGGGAGACTGCTGCTGCTGCTCGGTGAGGAATGAGAGACGAGCCGTGGGAAGTTCATAGTAAGTCCCGTGTGGCGGGAGTCCGGACGGTTCAGTTTTCGGGACTCCAGGGGTCGGGTCGGTTCGGTTCTGTTCTCCTCCTCCTCTGGTGTGCGTGCGTGCGCGCGTTCACTCTCCTCCGGTCTACGCGCGCTCCCGTGCGCTGTCCAGCAGTGCACTGCGGAGGAGAGAGTCGTGCACTGAGTGATGAGGAACAGCCCGCATCACCTTCATCACCCCTCCTCTCTCTCTCTCTCTCTCTCTCTCTCTCTTTCTCTCACTCTCTCTCCACAATCAGCCCCCTTCCACCTTCACTACCTCTCTCTCTCTCTCTCTCTCTCTCCCCACGCCCCACCATCAGACCCTTCCATCTTCACCACATCTCTCTCTCTCTCTCTCTCTCTCTCTCTCTCTCCCTCTCTCCACCGTCACCACCTCTCTACACCAAGTAACCCATCGTATCCTGTTAGTTATGAATGAAAACACACACACGCGTCCCACACTGATACACACATGTATGGTCACCACACACCTTCTTTATCATTCCCCAATCTCTCTTTCTACCTTCATCATCTATCACCTCCCACTCTTTCTCTGCATGTCTTCTGAATTCACTAAAACACACACAAACACACCAAAGCCTGACACATGTATACGTGTAAGCACAAACATATCACCTTTTTTTTTCCAACTCTCTTAAATAGCTCAAGTTGGAGAGAAATAAGAGATTTCAGTTGTAAGTCAGTTGTAAGTCAGAGAAGTCTCTCTCTCTCCCATCTTCTCTGACTTAATACACTTCTCTTATTTCCCGCCAACTTGGGCTGACTCGGTGTCGTATTATTTACTGGTATCTATTTCATTGCTAGCGGTCGTATCAAAATCCCAGTTTCGTGTACTTTTTGTCCTTCTCACTCAACGTGCATTAAAATAAGGGTTGAAAGCTCGATACGGGTTTTATGTAACCTGCTCATCACTCTTGAAGGGAATCTCGGTCGCTATGACGTCATGAAGCTGGTCTTGGAGAAAGCGGTGCAGCAGCTGGTGTGTCAACTGAAATCCGCCACAGGGGGGCGCCTGCAGAGAGTGACTCACCTGCGTCGTGTGTGGTGGTGCGTGTGTGTGTGTTCATGTATTTATCGCATTGTGGGGACATTTTTGTCCCCTAAAATCACTTTTTTCTGTTTTTTGGGGCTTTGTGGGGACATTTGAGAGGTCCCCCTGAGGAAATATGACTTTATAGAAAATGTGCTTGTTTTATTTGAGAAACTAAAAGAGGTAAAAGATGTGCTTTTGGTTACTGAGGTTAGGATTAGGGTTAGGGTTAGGTGTAAGTGTAAAATTATGTACTTTAGTCATTATGGGAGTCTATGGAAGGACCTCACAAAGATAGTAATACATAGACTGTGTGTGTGTGTGTGTGTGTGTGTGTGTGTGTGTTCTTGTACTTGCTACTTAGTGAGAACCAAAATGAGTTTTTAACCAGCAGAGTGAGGACATGTTTGCGAAGTGAGGACTTTTTTAGTGGTCCTCACTTCTTTAAACTGCTTTTACAAAAAAAATACTAGTTTATTTGCAAAACTAAAAGTGTAGAAAGATTAGCTTTTGGTTACTGAGGTTATGGTTAGGGTTGTGTGTAGGGTTAGGTGTAGCATTATTTAGATACAGTAATATAGAAGTCAATGGAGGTCCTCACTACTATATAAGTACAAGAATGTGTGTGTGTGTGTGTGTGTGAGTGAGAACTGTGCAGATGCAAAGATGAAAGACACAGTAAATACCAGTAGGGAAGATTTTAACAATGTTTACACTGTGTTCAAACCGATTCATTTAAAGGCAGGTTGCTGTGTTGGGCCAAACACACTGACACCTCTCTGTGCCCTTTTACAAGCCCGCTGTGACCTCTTTCTCTCTCTCTCTCCCTCTCTCTCTCTCTCTCTCTCTCTCTCTTTGTACATTTACTCAGCAGCCAGAGACAAACACCTACCTTGTAATAATCAGTGGTAAACTATAATTTGTTTGCTTGATTAAAAATTATGTTCAGTGGAGTATAAGTGAGTAGCTTGCACACAGCCTTTATGCACAAGCTATTTCAGTTAGATTAGCCCTTAAAACAGTCATTTGTATTAGCTGGGTAAGGATATTGAGAGGGGAATTAACACTTGTTTATCACACCAGGAGGGATAAATTAAAAAGTTGTTCTATGGGTGATGCTGCCCTGGTACAAAGTGAGCATGATTCTATTTTTGGTGAGCTCATGAAATATCCCTGGCCATTTTTCAGAAACAGCTGGGACGAAACCCTGATGAACTGCAAAAAACAACAATCATAACCCTTTAAAATCTTCTCTCCGAATCATCCTCATTGTGTCTCCTGCCCTCTTCACCGAACTGAAGCTGCACCTTGGTGGTGGATGAATTGGCTCCAGTGCTGTGAAGAAATTTGAGTGTCTAGAAAAATGCTTTGTAAATGCAACATTCATCCATGCATTCAAAGGTAATGCTTTCTAATAAACTGGGTGGTTTTGCTTTTGGCTTTGCTTCAAGTTGGACGTATAACAGCTGCTTGTCTGTGTTCTATTGCGTCAGCGGTCCATTGAAGCACAAGACAGCTATTGGGATCGTTCTTTATCCCCATCGGTCCAGATGAATTGCCATACTGCTGACACCCACTAATTGACACTCTAATCTCTGAGGCCTGGGAAAGACGCCCAGAGCTGTTGAACTCTCCTGTTTTAGAAATCTGATGTGATTCTTAGAGAAGATAGCTTCAGCATTCTTGGAGGTACTTATCTATTGACTTGAGTGGTGCTTATCCAGGGTCTGCACTAGACATTGACCCCTGTCAGTCAAGAAAAGTACCGGATGGAGATTATGATCGAGACATGTGGCAAAATCTGATGATCCAACACCCAGTGCAATAATCATGTTCAAAAATGGACCAATGGTAATCTTTTGGTGTGATAAAGGATATAAAAGTGTCTAAGAAATCTGTGTGTGATTGGTAATGGGATCTGGTTTCTGTGTGTCAGTAACTCGGAAGCTCTTCTTAATTGATTCGTGGCGCTGTCAATAAATCCACTTCCTGCCGTCTCAGAGGACATCACCCTCCCCACTTCCACCTAGCTTTAATTAACCCTCCCAATACGTACATGCACACAAAGCTGATTAGGAGAGATAGAGTAAAATATCAGTGTATCTGGTTATCAATCTAAGTGGTTTTATTCAGGGGAAATGGAGTGCTGATTATAGGAACATTTTCACACTCATCTAAATGGAAATGGGGCAGTGGTGGTGGTGGTGGTGCAGCAGTGGTCTGAAACCCTAGCTTGATGATCATAAGATCGGGAGCTTTGAATCACAGGAGCCACAATTGGGTCCCTGAGCAGGAACCTTAACCCCAAGTTGTTCCAGGGGGATTGTCCCTGTAATTTGGAGATGGAAGTTGCTCTAGATAAGAGCATTTGCGAAATGCTGTAAATGTAAATGGAATGGTCACCTAGAATCACTGGAATAATTCCTCCTAGTAGATCCAACCGTTTGTGTAGATTTTTTGGCATTGTTTAATTAAATCCTTTTACGACTTGACCAGGGTGTGATTTAGTGTTTTTTATTCTAATGAAAACAGAGCCCATCTATATATGGTGTGTACATGCTGATGTGTGTTAGAACCTCATCACCGCTGAAATACAGGTCTAACGGGAGGTCTAAAGCCATGTGAAACTACGGCCCGCTATTAAACCTGAGCTCTATTAAGTGGTGATAGAGATACTTGGAGGTTGGGGTACGTGCTGATTCAGCTGCAGGGCTATACACTACTCCTGTTGTCTCCCAGCAGGATCAGCTTACCTGCTTTAGTAAGACTCAGCAAAAAAACACAATGTCATTCCTGACTCTGGGTCATGAAAATGAGCGAAAGCCTTGAAGAACGCACACCCATTAAAAAGTGACCCTCAGATAGCAGTTGTGGACCAGCGCTGGCCATTGTGCTGTTGATTGGTTCAAACGTTGGCAGCTGTAATCGGTGTTCTTTGTGTCCTTCTGAATTTTGCGTAAACATTTAACTGGTAAACCAGTGTTTTAGAAATCAACATATATAACGGCCCATGAAAACAAAGTTAAAAGTAAATAACCATTCACTTACTCTGTTGAAACTGCAATTGCTAACGCACACCAAGCTGCAGCAGCAAATTTAGTATCTGAATCTGTTGAATGCACAAAAATAGACGTGTCGCTTTTGATTGGGTCACACCTGTGATACACCAACCAAAATGGGAGAAAACATACCTGTTACACTGGGTCAAATAAACATGTTTAACAAAATGTGCGCTGCGGGTACAGTTTGCTAAAGGTATATGTAGCTGTATTTGGTTGTAAATTGCTGACTGTACCCACTATATGTGTTAGCGTATTTATCTATGATTTACTCTCTCAAGCCGCTACAGTCTGCTACTGATTATAGCTGATGCGGTAATGTAGTATCACATTCTTGCCAGTATCTGTAGGTGATCTATAAATGTGTAGACATTATATGTCATCTACTCCATAGTTATTGATAGTACAACATAGATTTTATAGCTTTTTCTCAGACTATAGATATGGTTGTGATTTTAACTATTTGAACATAAATCTGTATTCCCTTTAGAAGAGCAGGATGGTTTCAGCGTGTGATGCATCAGAGCTGAAATTTTAGTTGTTTTGATGATGAGAGCTGACCTGCAGTATTCCAGGGGTCAGCAGCAGCAGCAGCAGCCTGGTACACAGCTCTGTTCTCCCAGCATGCATTGCTGAAGATCAGGGTTGCTGTGTGTGCATGTAAGAGAGACAGACCTTTCATCTTTAATCTGTCGCATCTATAGCTCTGCCACCCCATAAACAATCATTTAAGTGTTTTCTCCTTTTTTTGTAAAAAAAGTTCAGAGCTTCACCTGTGCTTGGTTACTGTAAAAGACATACGGGTGTGTGTGTGTGTGAAGTCCAGCCAAGCCGTAGGAGAGAAGCAGTAAGGTTTAAAAACACAGATATCCCTGGGTTGATCCTAACTGTTTGTCCCCCCGTCGTTTCATATCCACTGCGTAACCTCTGACTCCCTGTTAACCTGTCAGGAGATCAAACAGATGCAGGGGAAGGAGTGAGAAAAGAGGCATGGACCAAATGAAGCCATAAATGCAGTGGCGCAGGTAGTAGCGTAACAGTTAGGGCGTTCGCCCCATGATCCGTAGGTTGCTGGTTTGGATCCCAGACAGGTAAAGGCAACACTGAGGTACTTGTTAGCAAAGTATCATCCCCAAACACTGTTTCTCACTTTTATCATCCCTCATTCTTTCCCCATTCACTTCAATGCATTTTAATCAAAGTCTTTCTACCTGGCCAGTTTTCATGTCACAGCCACAAATCCTGAGCAATCACATTGGCATTTACTTTCAGAAATACATGTCTAGTTGTAAATACAGTTCATCTTTAGATTGAAAATTAATTTTCTGTTTGATTTAAAGTAGAGATGGGCCAATACCACTTTATGTCCAATACCGATACCGATATTGTAAATTTGGATATCTGCCGATACCAATACAAATCCGATACAGTCAGTCTTTTTTTAACCATAAAATAATGTTTTAAAATCTCTGAATACATGACTGAGATTATTGTTATGCTTAAAGAAATGCTTGATTTAAATACTGTTTTTCTAACTAAAACAATGTAATAATTACACACATATGCTAAATTATTCTCAAAAATTGTCATAGACATATAAATATTTCTTCTTTCTTATTGATTACACTATAACATTATAAAATTGAAAAAAAAAATGATCAAATGATCAAAATGAAATACTGAAGTTTGTCATTTTTAACCAATTTGGCCCATAAAATGAGCTGCTTCTGCAGAAAATTACATTTCCCACAATCCTCTGCGCGTGCCCCGGAGCAACGTCACAATGATGCGCTGGGTGCGCGTTCTAGAATAAATGATGGAAAATCTAAATAAACTGCAGAATTCTGAGTAGAACGCTAGTTATTGTGGTTATTTATCAGCTAAAATATGGTTTGTGTCTGTAATAAAGGGGACGTTTTGACCGAACCAGAGCGTTTTGCGTGTAATGGAGCTCATTAACACAACGCACGCGTTTACATTGCAAAAAATGTCATTTATGCGTTTTTATGCATTTACTTCTGTTTTAGTGCATGGAACATCTCCCAGATACTTTCACATACAGAGGGATCACGTCTCGTCTTGATCGCGCCACTGAAAACGTTGTGTGTCACTATTAAGCGTCCGTGTGAAATACAAGCGGAGCTGCTCTAGAGAGTAAAATAAATTAAACAAGGCTTCGATTCTAGAAAACTTGCCTCGACCATTTTTTGTAATAGAATTATTGGAGTTATTGGAACAATGGTTTCAGCTCTACTTTACCGCAGTGCCACTTCCCATGCATAACGAATTGAGTGTACACGCATTCACAGATCGGCTCCATAGAACGGCCCAATGCCACCGATACCTATTCCAGCCACTTGAGCCCGTTATCAGACCGATACCGATCCACATATCAGATCAGCTACATTTCTAATTTAAAGTATTTCAAATGAATGCAGCATACAAACGAAACTTTTCTTTGATAGCACTGTGTTCATAAATCCTTTCTAGTTTCTTGAGGGCAAGAATGCATGACGCTTGTACAGTATCTCATCAGAGCAGTTTAAACAGACCAGCTTCAGGACCTCTCTCTCTCTCTCTGTCTCTCTCTATTTCTCTCTCTCTCTCTGTGATCGTTTCTGTCTCTGGTTTGCTCAAATCAAAACCACTGCTGTTGCTTTGGGTCAGTGGGCATAATAACGAACAGGAAAACATCAGTAACGTCCTGCATGGTTTGTGTTTTCTCATTTATTTTTGCTGAATAAGCTTCACAAGCCACCCACATTCTGCAAATCTGTGGGCCACATTATGAGCGCTGCTTCCAGCTTCGGGTGTTTTTATTCCTTTTTATTTAGGTATGCAATGCAAGAAGTTCACTGGAATCTGCAAAGTTGTTCTAAAACATTAAGTCTGTGTTTATGCAATGTTCCCATTATGAAATGTTCTGAAACTCATGCATGATATATGTCCATTGCAGACACTATTTGTTTTTGAAATGTTCCATGTCATTTATTTCCATGCTTAAGACTTGTTGGGTAAACACACACACACACACACACAAATCTTTGTGAGGTCTTTCCATTGACTCCCATAGTGACTAGATGTAAAAACAATTCTACAACACCTACACCAAACCTTAAACTAAATCTCGCCAAAAACCAAAAGCAAATCCTTAATCTCTTCTAGTTGTTCACATAAAAGCTGACATTTCTTGAAACACAGTTTTTCCTTACAAGGACTTGTCCCAATGAACAAAAATCTTGTAAAATTTGGGCAAACCATAGTCCTCACAACCCCAAAACGCATGCTTACTCCTATACCTCCTAATTATTTTCATGTGCGCATTGCAGTACATTTTTGCCTCATATCATATACACAATTGTTGTAAAACATACATGCACAAAGTCTTTAGTTTGCAGTTGTAGAGTAACTTTGCTCTCAAACATGGCAGAGCAGGTTTTTAGAGATAAAAACACAGCTCAGCGTTCATCTCACATCAATGTATTTATGTATAGCATTAACGCTTTTTGTTTATTACAGAGCCACAGATGCTTTGTGGATGACAATAAATAAAAATGACTGAATTAGCACAAGACTATGCCAATTAGCAAGACGTCCCTGTAATTAGTTATTCTTTTAAAATCAACTCCAGACTGAAAGTTCTCACTTCATCATGTTTGCTCTATTGTGGGTAGGAATGCCATGCCAAATAACAAATCAACACCAAATAACAGCAGCACATTCCTTCCTCCTACTTCATTATTGTGGTTATCACCTCCTTCTTTGTCTCTGTCTCCAAAGTGTTGTCCAACTCATTTTTTGAATCAATGCCCAGTACAGCCAGTACAACACTAGCAGAACACTGTTGGTGTTCTCATTCCCACTCAATGTAAGTTTGATTAATATCGCTTCACCACATGGATCATCTACAAACTATGAATCGAAACCAGTAAACATTGGCAAATTCATGTAAAGTTCTCATGGTTGCTTATTCTAATATTTTTTTTATCATTTTCCTGGTCTGAGAAAAGAAAAGAGAAAAACTGAGCAATTTAAACCAATAATCACAGCCACAGCCATCTATCTCACCTACTTTCTCCCCGCAGCAAAGAAAAAAGAACAGATGAGAAGAGAACAAAAAGAAGAAAGCAGAAGAAGACCTGGGCCATTAAAAACAATTATCCCGGCTACAGCCATCTGTCTCACTCACGCTTCTCCCTCTCTTGACCTATCAAGAGAACAGAGGAGAAAAGAAGAAGACTTGTGCCATTAAAAACAAATGTCACAGCTACAGTCATCTATCTCACATACTATTTCCCTCTCTTGGCTCGAGAAGAGAAGAGAACAGAAGACCATAACCATTTAACCACTTTTACTTACTCCCCCTTTCAGTCTGAGAAGAGAAGAGAAGAGAAGAGAAGAGAAGAGAAAAAGATTTGAGCCATTAAATTAGCACAGTTACAGCCACCTGTCTCACTCACACTTCTTCCTCTTTTGGCCTATCAAGAGAAGAAAAGTGAGGAGGGGATGCGGAGAAGAGAAGAAAACAACTGAGAAGAGATTAAAAACAACTGTCACAACTACAGTCAACTATCTCACTTATTCTGTCCCTCTCTTGGCCCGAGAAGGGAAGAAAATAGAAGGTCGTAAATAATTAAGGGAATAATCACAGGCAATGCCACTTTTACTTACTCTCCCATCTCAGTCTGAAAAGAAGACCTGAGGCATTAAATCAGTTATCACAGCTACAGTCATCTCACTTCTTCTTCTTCTCTCTCTCTCTCCCTCTCTCTAAGCCTGAGAAGAGAAGAGAAGGCTGTAACCATTTAAGCTAATAATCACAGGCAATGAGAGTTTTCTTCACTCCCCCTCTCAGTCTGAGAAAAGATGAGAAGGGGAGAAGACCTGAGTCATTAGAGACCAGTGTCGAAGATACAGCCATCTGTCTCCCTTTCTTCTCCCTCTTTTAACCTGAGAAGAGAAGAGAAGACGACCTGAGCCATTAAATCCATTATCACAGCTACAGTCCTCTATCTCACTTACTCTTCTCTTTCTCTCTATTAGCCTGAAAAGAGAAGAGAACGACATAACTATTTAAGTTAATAATAACAAGCAGTGTTGCTTTTACTTACTCTCCCATCTTAGTCTGAGAAGAGAAGAGAAGAGAAGAGGACCTGAGTCATTAAAAACAAGTATCACAGATACAGCCATCTATCTCACTTACTCTTCTCTCTCTCTCTCTTAGCCAGACAAGAGAAGAGAAAAGAAGGCCGTAGCCAATTAAGCTAATCACAGGAAGTCCCACTTTTTCTTACTCTCCCCTCTCAGTCTGAGAAGAGATGAGCAGAGAAGAAAAGAAGACCTGAGCCATTAAATCCATTATCTCAGCTACAGTCCTCGATCTCACTTACTCTTCTCCCTCTCTTAACCTGAGAAAAGAAGAGAAGAGAAGAGATAGCTGTAACCATTTAAGCTAATAATCACGGGCAATGTCAGTTTTCCTCACTCCCTCTCTCAGTCTGGGAAAAGAAGAGAAGAAAAAGAAAGAAAAGAGAAGAAGACCTGAGTCATTAGAAACAAGTCTCGCAGATACAGCCATCTGTCACACTTATTTTTCTCCTCTTGGCCTGAGAAGAGAAGAGAAGAGAAGAGAAGAGAAGAGAAGAGAAGAGAAGAGAAGAGAAGAGAAGAGAAGAAATGAGCTGACCTGAATAATTTAAACTAATAATCATAGTCACAGCCTTCTATCCCACTTTCTCTCCCTGTCACTCTGAGAAGACCTAAGCATTAAAGACAAAAATCACAGTCATTTATCTCACTCACATTCAACCATCTCTTACTCTATGAAGAGAAGAGACGTCCTAAACCATCTTACTCTCAGAACAGAACAGAAGAGGTTTTTTGCTGTAAATGTGCATTTTATTTATGTTCTTCGTAGGTTTTTTCATGTTTAATGTTTTAACAATCTATTGCAATCTATGTGATATAACCCTGACCCGTTTGAACAGCCTCAAACCAGCAGTAACCTGCAAAGGCCCATCATGAGCCAGCATTTTTGTAATCTGCTCAGTGCTGCTCTAAGCTGTTCTTGTCAGTCGGGTCAAGTTCTAAAAGGCCCATGTCTGGGGTTAAATCGGTGATCAGCATTGAGTATCTGCTCTTGATAATCTGATCCTACTTCTGTCTTCTGCTCTTCCTTCCTCCCCTCCACCGTGTCACTCCATCCCCCGGCTCAACCCGATCTTATCCATGGCTTCGTTCTTCCCCAGCTCCGTCTCTCTGTTCCTCCCTCTGCAGGCCACAAAAAGTGCTCACTGTGCACCATCACCACTCCAGTGCAGTAATGGATAGCGTCTGATCATGCGATACACTTCACTCCTTTTAACTGACTTTCTTAAAAAGAAGATTCAACTGGTCATTTCCACAATCAAATTATCTGAACGGTCGGATTTGTTTGAACTCAGTCTGTATAACAGATATCACTGTCTAGAAGCTTGAGGCATAAAGCTGCTCCACCCTGTCAGATTTGAATTGCTGTTACATTCTGCTGTTATAATGCACTCTCAGATGTGGCTAATGTGCATTAAAGGAAATATTACGCTCAGTATTATGCCGAGAACACATGATGTGTCCCAGTGGACAGTGTTGCCTGAGGTCATGAGGTCAGAGGCATTTTTGTGCTTCGTTGATGCTTATAAAAGCTGGTGCAACCTCCAGAAACCCCACGCTCCACTGAACTTAAATGCACTGGAAATCCTTGTGTTTCTCTCCCTCTCTCCCTCTCTCTAATGCAGCACATTTCAAGCGAATTTCTTAAAAGAATCACAGGTTCAAAAAGTTCATCTTTTAGATAAAAATATAAGAAACTTATGCACAAATTTACTTTGAAGTCAAAACAGCAAACCTTTATACTTTAAATAACTTCTGTACAAATTTCATCTATAGTATTTCTCGTGAAAACAGCAAACGGTTCTCTGACAGAACTGTGTTCAAAATATTTTACCCTATTTCTCTGACCACAAAGACCAGAGAGCTATTAAAATATAGTCAGTCAAATCTCTGACCTCATGAATGTTCATATGTTCTATGTTTAGATTCTTTATGTAGAATATTGTTTTATTATGAAACATGTTGATATGATTTCCACATATGCAACGTACAATATAAAATTAGCCATAGCCTATTAGAGATTTTTAAAAACAATAATTATTGCAATTATGAGTCTGGACAAAAGAGGCCCTGTTCAGTGGGTTCTCGGTGAGTCGTGACTTGGGAACGAGAAGGAAAACTCACTCATAATAATAATAGTAATAATCTCGCTTCCCAGACAGCAGCATGAAAAACCAGTGTCCAACTCGACTATAAAAGCTGTACTGTAGTTTTTATCAGTCTAGTGTTTTGATCGTGTCACTAGAGAACTGTTCCTTCACCGTACAGCTGCAAATTCATCACTGCATTTGATACAGAGTAATTGGAGATGCTTGTTTTCCTGCTAATTTGGTTTGCCAAGTTGAATGCAATACAGGAATAGGGCTGCAATTTTTCCTCCTGTGATATAGAAAATGCAGTTTATTTTATTACGACATTTCTTAAACAGCTGTATTTTTAAAGTATTAATTGTATTAGAATGACTAGTGTGATTTTGTAGGTTGCAGGTTGAAAATTAATAATTTAAGAAAAACTGACAAATAAAATTAATAATAATTTATTTATCGTTATCCAGAAGCAGTGATGGGAATAACGTCGTTACAAATAAACAGCGTTATTTTTTCTGTAACGGGTAATCTATTTAATTACTTTTTCAATCTTTCAACCGTTTTTACCGTTACTGAGAACAAAATGCGGCGCGTTACTATATTTAAAAACCTTTCTTTGCTGGGGGCGGGGCTAAACAACGAAATAAGTGATGGTGATTGGCTAAGGAAGAATAACGTTTCATTGTTAGCCAATCAGAGGCAAAGATGGGCGGGCGCTCACGCGCAAACACACGCACGGGCGCCCACACAACCGACAAAGAGACGCGCAGTGACGCCGAGACCAGAGATCTCAAAGGTAACGTATTTAAACTGGAAGTGCAGACATTACTGTTCCCCTCACCGAGATAACAGGCAAGAATGAACATGTGAAATGTAGATTATATCCAGGAAGAAGGTGTTTTCTCCACGTTGGTTATAACCTATTCTGATCTCATAAAGCACCTCTCGTCGTCTAACGCTTCCATTAAATGAGGGGGATCCAAATTCTTTGACATTATTTGAAAATGTAACGCAATAGTTACCTTCCCTGGTAACTACTACTTTTAAAATGATGTAACTCAGTTACGTTTTTGGAGAAGTAACTAGTAACTATAACTACTTTTTTTTTTTAAGTAACGTGCCCAACACGAGGCTGGAGTTGGCTCCTTGTTCGCGATTTCGGTTCCACCTTAAATGGCATGCAAAATAGCGCTGATACGCCAGTAGGCGGCAGTTTTGACTCATTTTAACCAAGTGCAGATAATAGTTCATATCTTAAGCTTTAATATAAAACATTAGATATTTTTAATGTACGATTTTTTAATATATTAAACGTCGTTAAAATGAGTCCAACCTGCCGCCTACTGGCGTCTCAGCGCTATTTTGCAAGCCATTTAAGGTGGAACCGATATCGAGAATAAGGAGCCAACTTCAGCCTTGTGTTCCCTGTCCAGCAGTAAATGATAGTAAGATGGCGAATGATATGAAATCTTTTCTTGTAGATTAGTCATTGAAAATGAGAACCGAGTTTTCCTTTGTATCAGTCAGCGAAAAAGGTTTTTTTTGTTTGAATTTGCCTTCCAGCAAAAGGACTATTTCACATGCCCACATCTCGATAACGCTGCTGAAAAGTTATATTGTGCAGGCCTACGGCTAACATTAAGTTATTTTCTAGTAAGCAGGGTACTGAGTTCATGAGAAGCAGCTGAAACTGTGGTCTGAGTGTAATGCAACATGCGATGGCATCGTATTACAGAGGCTGCGTGATATGATGTAGATTGTTCTTCCTCACAGGATGTGGATGTTACAGTGTGTTAGATGCGGTGCAGGTCCTATTGAACGTGCTCATGTGTTTTAGAGTCTACACTATAAACCTGTGAAGGCTTTTGAAGTCCTTTCCACTGCACTGTGCCAGTCCTACTCCTGGAAATCTGCCCTCCTGCTGAGTTTAATTCCAACCACATCTCAATCCCTGATAGTGAGAAAGTACTGCTATGTCTAGTGTGGGTTGTTGCGCAAATCTTCTGTTATTGTCTCCATTCCATATCTAACACTTTCCAGATTTATTCAGAAACCATAAATGCACTCGAACCAGAACATGAACGTCGCACCGTCCTCAACGTAGCATGAAAATGCAAAAAACTTTTGCTGTTTGCATTTTGGGATCAAGTTTAATTTCAGTTCCAGTTGCTCCAGTTGGGAATCGACAGAGGAGGTTCTAAAAGTTGCTATGAAACAGTAATTTTCTTGATTCTCGAATCTTAGTGGAAAAAAATATGGGGTTGGTGATCAGTGTTGGGCAAGTTACTTCCAAAATGTAATTTATTATAAATTACTAGTTGCTGTTATTTCAAATAAGTCGTTACATTACAATATTACTGTCTCTGAATTGTAATGCGTTACATGACTCCTGCATTACTTTTGAGTTACTTTCAGTGCAGAAGTAGGACTAATGCTAAAATGTAGTTTACTGCAGCTCATTCTACATCCAGTGGAGGGCGGTGTGGTGTAGCGTAATGACCGTAGGAATACAGACTGTAGGAAATAGCTCCTTTACTCGCTCAATTTTTCTCCTTTTTGTCCAAAGGTCTCACAGCGTTGGTGTTTAGTGCAAAACAGCACAAAATTTCGGGTTAAAAGTGTGTTGTAACATGCGTTACTGAAAGTGTATTAGAAGTGCCTTTACAGCAAAAAGGTTACTTTCAACACTGCATGGGTGGTCTAGTGGGGTTGATGGCAGTCTAGTGGTTAAGATACAACCTCTAGACAAAGAGGTTGTGGGTTTGAATCCTACCTCCAGCACTACCATCAGTGGGTCCCTGAGCAAGACCCTGAACCCCAAGTTGCTCCAGGGAGACTGTCTCTGTAATTAGAAGATGGAAGATAAGAGTGTCTGCTAAATGAAAATAGCTAGCAAGATGTCTTGTAAAGAATTCAAGCATTACTGTTTTGATAATGTAAAAAAAATGTTATTGGTAGTTGTCAGTTCATTGGCTAAGCTGTGATGTAGAAACACTTTGCTCATATAAAATTCATGATTGAAGAAAAATAACAGTTAAAATGATCACTCCCATCTCTCTCCTGTTCTCTAGAGCATCAGTGATAAACTAATAGTTGGTTTAATTAATTTAACTTGGCAATGCCTGGAGTTAATTCCAAAGCTTTGGAGTAGATTCTTAATTCCAAGCTAGCTGTAAATGAAAATCTATTTGGACTCTCAGCTCTAATTTTCAGTATTGGAAAAAATTGTAAAATTTTACACAATGGCACCACACATAAACCCAGTTAGCAGAATTCTGTTGGGCCAGATCTGGCCCACACAATCCATTTTCTCTGGCCCGGATACCGCAAAGAGTGACGGCCCAGACATGGTTTAACCTGAATTGGGCCATAGCAGGCCCAGTGACGGCCCAAACATGGTTCTTCTTGGAATCGTTTGGCATACTCAAAACGGTTGTGACCCACACAAAAAATGCCAACTCTCAGCCAGAATCACTCGCCGTGCTCGGAACGTCTCCGGCCCGCAATGTTTGCTTGTGCCGACAGTGAACCGACTGTGCCACAACTTGTGCCAGAATCGGCCCAAATGTGTTTGCTAACTGGGAATAAGCCATAACAGTATACGTTATGAATCTTTTTAGTAAGTTCTTTGTAGCAACTTATATTCTCGCTCTCTCTCTCCTGCATGTCTGAATCATGGACAAGTCTTGTGGCATCGTTCAATGCCAAGTTCATGCTTTTGGTCCTCAGCAGGTTAGCAGGTTTAAAGAAGGCTTTAGGAATTATCTGCCCTTGAGATCGGCTCTAAACAGATGCTAAAACTCAAAGCCAATCTAGAACTTTCCATAGTGCCCCCTGTCAGTGACCATAATTGCTTCCTGACCTTTCCTCGTGGGGCTCCACTTTGACCTGTCACATCCTGTTTCAGGACTCAAGGGCTCGTCTTTGGGAATGAGGACGGAGGTTGATGTGAGACCTCCAAAATTGGAGGAATGTAATCCATGTCCCAGTGAGGCAGCTGGTGATTAGTCTGGTCCATATGAAGACGTATTGGTGTTGACGTGGGATTTGGTGTGAGGTTTGTGGGATTTCTTCTCATTTAATTGAATCTAATTCTTATTTCATGATTTCAGCATACCAACCCTGGGCAGGGACTTTTAGAGTCAGTACTTTTTTACTCGAGTGAAAGTAAAATGGTACTGACTCAAAGTAAAAACGTTCAAAGTAAACCTCCTTCGAAACCCATCTACCTGAAACCAAAATTTCTGGTTGCAGTGGGAACAGATCTTTTCAGCATTTACCAAGAATCATTCTTAGAGCCTACAATTTTGAACATTTCTGATAAGTAAGGCCAAGGATGGATGATGTCTTGCAGTTCTGATTCTGCTCTGTCTGGCTCGCTTTCATCTACAATGGTGCTTCTCCGTGTCGTGGACATCACATACAGTAGGTGCCTTTTCTTTCTGCGTCTTGTGCTTTTCTTGTTTGCCTGTTATACGTTTTCATCTTATTCGCATTGTGCATGATGTATACCAATACCAAACATACATTTCTGGTTCCTTCTGTCAGCTTGGCTTCTCAACTGTCCGAACTATCCGAGAGAGAGAGAGAGAGAAGGGTCAGGGTCGGGGAGAGAGCGTCTGTCTGCAGGCGGTCAGTGTGTGACACTGTTTTATTTATTTTTTTGGAGAGACTCTGAACATCGCCAAACACGTACACACACATGCAGACTGCAAACTGGAGCTGGACTTGAGAGTCAAACCTCCCCTGAGGGTCGTGACATCGGAGCACGGACAGGAAGCTAAGGATGGATGACTCTTTTTCGCTGGTGTCTAAATCATCCCTCTCTCTCTTTCCCTCCCTCTCTCTCTGTTTCTCTCTCTCTGTCCACCTGGAAAAATAGCAGTGGGAGAAATGTGATCCTGAGAGAGGGCTGAGGAAGGGAACGGGAAGGGAAGGGGGGGAGCAGGGAGGAGTGGAGCTGTCTGAACTGCTCTACGCTGTTACACTAATGGAGATGGATGTGGGTAGGAATCATCTTCCCCAGCAGTGAGAGAGAGGGAGAGAGAGAGCGAAAAAGTGAGAAAGAGTGGGAGAGAGACTTCAGAGTTTCCTGCCAAGCTGCAGGCTTATTCTAATGAGGAAGGAGGACCCGAGTGTGAAGTGAGAGAGAGAGAGACAGAGGGGAGAGAATGAGGAAGGGAGAGAATGAGGAGAGGAGAGAGCCTGCTGCAAGATGGGGTATGATTGCATTGACAAATAGCTGAGGTTAGAGCGAGAGTAAACTACAAAGAAACAGGCAGAGAGGCTGTGGGAAGACCTTGGTTTTCATCCTGCACACACCAGTTTTGGGGAAGCTCTTTTTAATCAAAAACTACATCTACATATGATTAAAAGTAGTTCATCTACAGCCAAGCTACTGTTTTATTATAGTAGTCAGCTACACTCTACAAGCTACAGAGAATGTGAAACACAAGTTATATGAATATCTATACTTTTTAACAAAACGTATTTTAAATCACAGTATGGTTTCAGTGAGGTAGGGGTGGAGAGTGTTCAGATTGTTAGCTTCAGTACCTAAATGTGTACATTTTGTCCATTTCGCCTTTAGGAGTCACACATCTGGATATAATGACCACAGATTCTTTCTTCAGTCTTTACCATAGTTGGACTATTACAGTAACCTATCAGATGCCAATTCAACACCAATCAGAAACACCTGCTAGTTGAAATACACGTCTTTTTAAAGAGAGAAAAATAAAAATAGTTTTAATAGTTTTTTTTCCAGTCGTTTAAAAAGTAGCTCCACTGTTGATAAGCTACTGAAAATCCATCCATCTATCTATCCATCTAGCTATCTGTTTCTCTCTTCTCCCATCTGTTTGTCTCATCCCTCACTGTCTCTTCTTCTTCTTCTTCCTTTCTTTCTTTATCCTGTCTTTCTTAGTGAGTCTCTCTTATCCTATCTCTCTCACCCCGTTTGTCTGTCTGTCTGTCTCTTTCTCTCTCTCTCTGTGCCTCTCTCTCTCCTTCCCCTTCCTCTCTTTTTCGCTCCCTCTCTTTCTCTGTTCCTATCTACCTCTCACACTGCTGTCCTCTCTCATTTTCTCATGTGTCTGTATCTCTTTTTCTGTTTCTCTCTCTTCTCTTACTCTCTGTTTCTTTCTCCTTTTCTCTGTCTGTCATTCTTTCACAGTCTCAGTCTCAGTCTCTCTCTCTCTCTCTCCCTCCCTCTCGCTCTCTCTCTCTCCCCACTTCCACACTTTGTTTTCCCATCAGAATTAGAATAGTGATGTCAGTGTAAGTAAAGCTCCATTACCGTGTGTGTTTGTAAACCTCCCAGTATGGGAACCAACAAGGTGGGGACCTGTGTCATTGTGGGGATGTAAAACCAAGTCCCCACAAAGTTGATCACTGGAACATATCTATCTATATCTAAATCTCCCCTTTTAAGATCAAATAAGTCTCATATCCCTGAAACTATGAGTGTGTGTGTTTGTATACCCCAATAATGGGGCCTTTGACCTGATTACACACCAATAAAGTGGGGATGTGTCATTATGGCGACATACAGTAAAACCCCCAATTTGTATTCAAGCTGAGTCTCTCTCTTTAAAATCCCAGTCCCCAGAATGATCATATTCTTTAAACACAAAGTCTGTGTGTCGCTCATGCTGTGTGTTTCTCATTTTAAACCCACCTGCTCCTTAATCGATGATGCAGAAAAAACAGCATCACAACCTCCACAATCAGAGTAATGAGACACACTTAGAGCTCTTAACCTTAATGCAATGCACTGCTTTAAAGCTCGCAGCTAAACTATCAATGTATGATTAATGAGCCGCCTCGGTGCTGCCTTCATGTAGTTATGCATTACTCTTTGTGGAGCTGTGTTTCAGTAATTCTTTAAGCGATTTTTATGGCTGTGGGTACTGTGTTGCTTGGTCATCTTTTGGGCTGCAGTGTAAATGATTGTGACTGGAAGGAAGGTTTTTTATTAGTTTTTGATGATCTGGCTGTCCCCGAAGAGCTCAGTAAAAGTGAGATTTGTCAGATTGTGTGGCTACTTAGGGATATTTTGGGTCTTATAAGCAAATATGCTTTCATGTTAAACTAAAAGAGTGAAGAGTTGCTTTTGAATAGTGAAGAGAAGGTTATGGTTAGGTGTGGTATTACTAGAATATTTTTCTGTATGTGAGAGAAAACCTTTCACTAACATGATAAGTTTATTACTGTGAAAATACATTAGTAAAAACATATGGAGATAAATCGGCACATTTTCCATTTTTTTATGTGCAACAGTACCCAGAGTCTAAACAAAACAAAAAACAAGTTTTATTCAATTTCTACAGCACGACACATAATTGCGCATTTTGACGCAGTTTTGATGCATCTGAATACTCCAGATGGTTCTGGTCAGCAAGACTTTCTGTGACAAATGAAACAATCCTCTATAATTTGGGGCAATTTTGCCTGCATTGATGTGATTTAGTGTGAATTGGAAGGAGAATCGTATTCCCCAGTGTTGCGTGGTAATGTTATGAGAAGATTCATCTCGTTCTTTACGCGAGTCCCGCACATGCGACGCAGGAAGCGCTTTAGCTTGTTGTTTGCTGCCACCACGTGGCGAGGCTGAGCCTGAAGCGGTTGGTTCTGCGCGTGCCGATGAACGCTCAGCGACAGGGCCGTTTCAGATGATTTAAAAATCCCGAGATTAAAGTCAAAAATTCAGAGGTGGACAAAGTAGTTAACTTCATTACTTAAGTGAAAGTACAGATACCGTTAGTCAAATGTTGCTCCAATACAAGTGAAAGTCGTACAGTCAAATTTTTACTTAAGTTAAAGTAGTGAAGTACTTGTTTTAAAAAATACTTACGTATTAAAAGTACATCTTTCACCGCATTGTTGCATTATCACCACAACAATTATAATACCTAATGCCTCTGACTAGCTTGTAGACGCTGTAGAATGAGGAACTGGTGGAATGTTAAAGAATGAAACACAACCCCAACTTAATCAGGAAAACAGCTGTAAATGCAGCTCAGAACATCAAATGAACATTCCGACCTGCTTAAAACCCAGCTCTACACCTCTAGCTTCATGACTTTCCAACAGCAACAATGTTTTAATCAAGACAGAAAACAGCAGAACTGTGTGAACTTGGTGTTATAGTTCCAGTCTACAGGTGTGACAACCCTACTGATAGACTGTCACCTGCCAAACAACCAATCACGTTTAAGAAAAGGGAGAATAACATCCACTTCATCCACAGATTTGAAAGAAACAAGTAACGAGAACCTTGATAGAAATGTAGTGAAGTAAAAAGTACAGTATTTGTCTTTCGAATGTAGTGAAGTGAAAGTCGTAAGTTTCCAAGAAAAATACCACTCAAGTATAGTACAGATACTCAGAATCTCTACTTAAGTACAGCACTCAAGTAAATGTACTTAGTTACTGTCCACCTCTGCAAAAATTACAACAAAAACTCGAACATTCACAATCTCAGAGAATAGCTGACCTTTTTTCTGGCAAATTTGTGTTTTTTCCCCCTCACATATTTGCCACTTTAATCACAGAGAATATCCAACTTTTTCTACTCGTAAATCTACGACTCTACGGCATCTACGAATTTTTCAGATTTTTACCACCTCCATTTTTCTTTTTAATCTTCAGTGGCCCTGAAATGCTGTCATAGTAACCAGATAAACTGAAATTGAAATTACCTTACATTAAAATATAAAGGTTTACAGTATTGCGATTACAGCTCTCGAATGAATTATTTTCAAAGGTTTGTGTAACAAAAAATACTCTTTTCCATTTACTTTTTAAAATATATTTTTTTTAATTTTAAAAACCTAAAATTAATTGCAACCTACATTCAAAACCTTTAATATATACAATTTTGGCCATGCCAGCTATTTCAATTTTTAAAAATAAATAAATAAATTTTGTTCCTTTTTTGTTCTATGGTTCCATTCTGTAGGTTCTAGAAAATATAATTTCTGTTTAAAAGGTTTTTTCCCCATTTATGCATTGTTAATGTTTCAAATAATGTTTTTAATAAAATGATGTTGAATGAGGGGACGTAACGTAGTTTGTATTCAATGGGGGCAAACTTTTTCAATTGAACACGTATTTTATTTCTAACAGCATATAAAAGAACGTGTAAATATATATGTTAAACTAAAATAGTAAAATAAAGAGAAGGAAAAGAAATTACTGGAAGGAAGAAGATGATGAACCCAGCAATCTCAATTATCACATCAGTCTTGTATGAAGATGAACACACACACACACACACACACACACACCTGTGACCTGTAACCTGTAACTAACAACTCCAACACAGCAGGTGTGTATTTATGCCTTTGGTATCAGTTTCAGTTTTTATTTTCTGAGCAAAGGCAAAATAAAGCACATTACACTTTCATCACTGTACAGACAGGGGAATGTACTGTATATACAGATGTACACATACTACTCTACTACACCTCCACTGTTTAGGAGTGCATTAATCCATATTTACTCACATTATCAACATTTTCTTCATTTTCAGCTGCGGACTGCTGGATAGTGTTTCGTTGCAAAACCACAAAGAGGAGCAACACAAACACAGAGGTTCATGTGGAACCTGATATTAATCGTCAGTCTGAGTGTCTAAACAAGAACAGTTCTTTTAGTGTTAGCTAATAATTTCACTGCTAATATCTTACACACAAACACAAGAGAAACACAAACAAAAAAGGGCATTTCTGACTGACAAATTTGTATCGTTTGTTTTCATTTCAAAAACCCCAAAACATATTTTATTCAATATTCATATTCAAAATTAAAATGAAAAACAATCCTTTTTGGATGTCCCATTTTGCACTTAAATATAAATGGAAAAACGCAGAAAATACTCCATTTAATTTTTTTAACCCAATTTTTAATTTGTAATCTATTTTTTAATCATCCAAGTAGCATGACACGGCAATATCATGCTCACTTCGGGGTTACGCCACTTGGCATCCAATGAGAAACCAAAACGGCATACAAATGCACATTTTCAATTTTGTTCCATTTTTAATTTGAGCACAAAATGTGAAATCAGAAAAGACTCCATCATTTATCATTTGTTCATTCGTTTTTCACATTAAAATAAAAAAACAATGTTTTATAAAACAAAACAAGAATAATAATGAAGAATTTGCAATTTTCCATTTTGTGGTCAATGGAAAACAGCTTTAGCAGTTGGGCTTTTTTTGTTTAACACAAGCCGTGTGACCCTGAAGTGAATTTTGGAGGCTTTGTGCAAAACAGGAAATCAGACTGTTAAATGTACTTTTTAAAACAGTCGTGTGTGTTTTTTATTTTGAATTTGGAAACTCAAAAAAAGAAAATATGCCTTAGGGTTTTGTGGTTTTTTTATGTGAAAAACAAATGAACAAACAATACACATAGTGACCAGGTTGTGATTATGATGTAGCTTTGGGAGTGGGACGAAGCCACGTGGACACGCTGGGTTAGTGGATAGAGAGTATAGAGGAATGTATGCTGGCGTGAGGTGGACGTGGACGGCGAGGACGGGGTTCCAGCTATCACGTTATTTTTATACCAAATTTCTGAGCACGCAGTTGAACTTTTGTGTCTGAACACACTCGATTCGGCACCGCATTATAAACGTGCCTCAAAGCCACCGTACTGTTCAGTTTTGTGTATCCAGAACAAAAATGGGGGAAAAAAAAAAAGATCTCCGTCCATACAATATAATTAATAAGATTCATAACTCAATGAGTGTTTTCTGTCTGCACAAAACGAGACAGCAGCTTGTTAATCGGCTTTTTCATTTTGGTTCTGGAAACTGATTTTGAGGCACATTTATACTGCAGTGCAGCGTCAAGTTGAACGAGCGTCGAGTTGAACACGAACGTGAAGTTGAGCATTAGTTGAGCATGTACAGACACAAGATTTAGCTTCGCGAAAGTTCCACTGCGCACTCAATAATTCTCGTACATGGTGGTGATGGCGGTCAGCGCGCGTTGCCGGACGTCTGCTCTTCGTTGAGAAAGTCGTGGAGCACGCGGATGATGGCGCAGGCCTCGGGCAGGCCGCTGTGCTCGGCGAGGGCGTTGCGCAGCAGCACGGCTCCGTTTCCGCAGCTCTGCAGGAAGAGACAGCAGCGGAACAGGGCGTAGTGGCTCATCTCCGCCTGACCGATGAAGCGCTTCAGGTTGTTCATGTCCTGAATCGCCTGCACCAGATCAGACGCCGGAACGGATCACATCAGAAAATTCATCAGTGCACACATTCACAGCATCATGCACATGATGATTATTTCAAGTTTTTTAACAACTTTGTTAATGATTTTATCCAGTGTGTGCATGCACCCTCCTCTTAAAAAACAAAACTAACACACATTCTAAAATCGCAAAGATATACACTCTCTGATTAGGAAAAAATAGCCCAGCTCGAGTGGTTTATTTGTAGTACAAACTAGGCCTTGCTGATATATCTTCAGAACAACAGCATGATAAATTGCACCTCGATTTGGATTATTTTGCTTTTGGAATTTTTTTTTTTTTTCGCCCTCACAGTTTACTGACGAGGTTTTTACTAGGGATGGGTTCAAAAAATCGATTCACTGATCAATATCGATTCTCGTTCGAAAAATACGATATCGTTTCAAAAATTCGCAGACCGATCTTTTCCTGCGGCTATGCACTACTTCTCGCGACCGCGCAAGGAGAGCTATAAAAACGTGAGACCGGCGAAACCGAAACCAAATAGAGTCATGGCTGAAACTGCTCTGCTCAAATCACCGTCTGGTGCAGTCCATCGACATAGGGATATGCTCGACTCAAGTTATTTTATAACCAAGCAAAACTAGTATTGACGCAAAGAAATCTCTAAATAAATCGATATCGAATCGAATCGAGAATTGAATCGGATCATGACCTTGTAAATCGGAATCGAATCGATTTAGGAAATCGGCAACGATACCCAGCCCTAGTTTTTACTATATGTGTAAAGTGCTTTGTGATAATGACTGTTGTTAAGAGCGCTATATAAATAAATTTGAATTTGAATTTACTGTAAATATGCTCAACTATTAAAGCTGGTGTTTTCTAATGAAAGAGTGCACATTGTTGGGGATTTAAAAAGACTGAAGGATCACTCATCATTAGGGGTGTAACTGTTCTGAAATAACTGCAAGTGTAAATATTAATATATTAATAAATAAGTAAAAATACTGTAAATATATTTTAAAATGTAAATAAAAATACTGTAAATATTGTTAGAATTGTAAGTAAAAATACTGTAAATATATTAATAAAAGTAAGTATAAATACTGTAAATATTTTAAATATTTAAATAATTGTAAATGAATTAATAATAATAATAAGTCATTTCAGTTGCTGTGGATTTGGAGACCAGTTCTACTTCAGAGCATGAACCAAATTTACCCAGCACCCCTGCTGTGAACACGGACCTTGAGTTTGAAGTTCTCCAGGATCTGGCGCAGCAGGAAGGGATTGACACGCTCGGCCGCATTGAGGAACGCCTGGATCCAGTCGTCACAGAAACGGTTGCTGACTGCGGAAGAGAAAAAAATACATCTCGTACCCAGCAAACAGACAGCCAATGTCCCAAAGTTTCTCGTTAGGGAGGTTCTCGTTAGGGTACAACGTCCTGAGAACGTTCCACTTTGGTCCTCCTGATACCTGCTCTTTCAATAATATTTCCCCCCTGGCTGCTGACCTGCGTTGGTGAAGGTGGGTGGGCTGCTGGAGCAGTCGATCAGCAGCTGGGTGCTGGAGTCCTCGGTCATGCTTCTGCACAGCTTGGTGGTGTTGGGCTCCTCCTGCACCAGGCCCTGCAGACTCGCCGCCTTCACGAACCTGCCGGAGGCACCACCTTGTTACCCCGTTACCCTGCTGTCAGTATGTGATCTTAACATTAAGGCCGATTTTTTTAATTACCTGGCCACATCTGTCTTGGTCCTCTCATCTGCCTCCATGACCACGACAGGAGTGTGACTTAGTGCCTACAACAACAAAAAAATCACAACTAAAATAACATAAACCAAATTTTATAAATAACAGAAATAATCATCATGGGCAAGATTACATCGATGAGAGGTTCTGAATGTTGATTTTGATTCATTTTTGATAATTGCCCAGCCCTACTATATAAAGATGGCACCGATCTGATACACGGATCTGTATGGGTCCGATAATGACTCAAATAGCAGGACCGGGTATCGGTGGCACTAGGCCGATTTATGGAGCCGATCTGTAAATGCATCAGAAGTGTTACTGCAGTAAAGCTGGTTTATTGTTTGACATTTGCGCTAATTCCTACATATTGATATGACAATGAGCAGAACAAGCAACGCAACACACTACAATTCCAATAACAAATCACACCATTATACTGTTTCACTTCCTTAACAACACAAGCTCTCGCTCGCAATCTCTTGTTCCTGATGGTTTTAGCGCCACAGGATTGGGGACCGTCACAAAATTACAGAACTGTTTTTAAACGAATCATTTTTGAGAGGTTATTTATTAATTAATTTTAATATGGGTGTGTAATTATTATATACAGAATAGAACAAAACAATAATCTCAGTCATGTATTAGACATTTTATAAAAGCATTATTTTCTATTTAAAAAAGACTCAGAGATTGTATCGGATTTGTATCATATCGGCAGATATTCAAACATACAATATCAGTACCGTATCGGACGTTAAAAAGTGCTATCATGCCATGTAAAGTACTATACAGGAGGGAAATTGCAAAGACCTGTGGACCTACATATGTGACCCTCCATGGCAAAACCAGTCGCTTCTCTCAAATTTTCGAGATTGAATGAATGGGACGACATATGACAGAGATATCAACGTTCAAAGGAGTCGGGTTTCTCATGTCACGCCAAGTGAGAAACGGAGAAATCTGCCTTTGAAGTTGACTATCACCGTAGCACTCACAGACGCTTGGTGCAGTCGCGGCTACGTTTGCATTTACGGTAGCCTACACTGCATTCACAGCCACACGGATAGCCTACCTGCGTTAGGTTAACTGAACTCGGGAGACGAAGATGGATTCCGGAGAAATATCTTCACGCTAGACAACCAGTGGATTTACCGTAAATATTGAAGTAGAGCGGTCAAAACAGAAACTTTTAACATTCTGCTGGAATTGAATTCCTCACCTCAAAAAAGTCAAGTTTTTAGGATGGAAAGGGTAAGTTTTTCAGCTAAATTTATTCACAACAGTACAGTATAGACCTTCCACTGTTTCAAAACACTAAAAACAAAAAATCCAAAATTTCACCCCACGCAACATAAACACTTGTTTTTCTCGGAAACCTCCGTTGCGACAAGCGACTGGTTTTGCGGTGGAGGGTCACATATGTTTCAGTGACATCTAGTGGCCACGTGGTGTAGTGCAGTGTATATGCATATGCCAAAATGTTGTCAAAGCCGCTAGAGCAGGTAAAAGTACCAACAATGCATTTAACTACCCACGGTACTGTAATTAAGTAGTTCCCCCTGGTGCTTGTACTTCTATAAATATATTTTTAAGTCTGTAATTCTTAAGTAAGTACTTTAGTACAAATTAAAGCACACAATCTACCTCACTGCATTTACAGTAAAATGACGTTTTGTTACGAAGTTCGCCTATAATTTGAAATAGGGTCAATGAAAAATAAAGCCTCTATTTTTTTTTTTTTTTTAATATTTGATTTTTAAATGGATGTCACATTGTTAATTTTGGATCCGCATGTTTCAACAAGTCTCTTCGCTAAATATTGTTTAAATTCATTTTTAGACTGTATTTTAACTCCACCCCCTTAAAAAATAATGTCAGGTGGTGCAACCAAATATCTGTAAAAATATATATTTTCCTCCTTTTTTTCTTAGTGAATTTTTTTGGCAAGTATGCTTTAGTGTGTTTACACTTCCTAACACATTATTATTATTATTTTATGGTTGTGTTTGTTGTGCCATGATCAGTGAGGACTGGCGGTGTCTTACAGCGTGCAGCAGGTAGCTGATGTTGGCCTGCACCAGCTGCACCACCCTACAGACGTGCATCACCGACTCCTCATACCAGCGGCTCAGGTAGGGCCTGACCTCCGACTCCAGGTTCTGCATCTGACACACATGCAAACACAAGCACAAGCACACATAACATGAACAACAAAACCTACAACACCCATCGTTACCATTTCTGGCAGTAAATTTCATCCAAAATGATCTTACTTCAGGTGTCAGGCTGCTTTGCAGACCCTGCACGTACTTGTCCAGCTCAATCCTGAATGTTGAACTGGATTAAAGAAAATTCCCAACAAGGATTTCACTTTTCAATTTTGAACTAACAAATTACAAGCCAAGGGTTGACTGATTATCGGCTTGGCTGATATTTTATAGAATTGTCCACATCCGCATCGCGATGCGTCGATTATGCGATTAATTTCAACACCCCTAGTGTGCATGCGGAAAGTTCTGTGATTTGTATACTGACATCCAGTGGAACCCGATCAACGAGAATATGTGCACAAATTTAAACATTTTTGTGGAGAACACGCTGAAGGATATAGGTTGAGTCCCTTCTCGGAGCCCCCCAGCAAACACACCACCCAGCCGTTCCCGTCGGCCTCGGGCTGCTCCGGAGAGCGTTCCTGCTCCAACAGGCAGCAGTAGCAGCCCACTGACTGCTCCGGGACACTGGAACAACACACAGATCATAACAAACCAAACCTGTCCAGTAATCACCCTTACACAGCCGTCTGCAGCCATACAGGAAAACAATAACACTTGTATCTGACATGAAGCAAATAATTTAGGGTGTAACCAAATCTGAAACCACAATAGTGGTTCAAGTTCACAGTTCAAGTGTTTATGCAAGTACTTAGATATAAATCGTTATCAGGATATGAGATTTTGGTTACAGCCCACAGCGTCATGGGCAAGATTATGTAAATTAAAGGTTCTCGAAGTCGCTTTCGTTTATTTTCCAATCAATCACCCAGCCCTGCCATGCCATGAGAAGGTGATGAAAACATTCAGCTGTGTGCGTGTGTGTTACCTCAACTCCACGGTAGTGATGTTGCCCATGCCCCCCAGCAGCGCCCCCTTGCCCAGTCGGCGGGAAATGCAGCTTCTCAGCTCGGGCTCTGCCTCCGGGGGCAGGCTGGTGTCCAGCAGGGTCAGACTAGCAAGAAAATCAGTCCAAACGATCAGAAACACCAAAAGAGGGAACGTGAAACTGTCACTGTGCGCTCATATACGACAAAAACACCACCACACTGCAGCTCAGGCAGCGTCCTATTTGACACACTATTTACTAAAAGGCACAAGTGGTTTCGGACACGGCCGGAGACCGGGGATGGAGAAGCTGATGAAAGGGTGATGGATGGATCTAAGATAATCACAAAACAGCACACAAAAACCAGCAACGTTGCAGAAGCCACACAGCACGAGATCGCAAACTTTGTTCTGTCTTGTACACGTTCAGCTTGAGGAATTTTTTTCTCACACGTTTGGGCAAAAGGTTCACTTACCAGATTTTCTTCAATTCTACAGTGTTTAATCTCATACTATTTAAATGTAAATGTTTTTCCATCATTAATTATAATCAAGGTTAATTGCGGTTCTGATTTGAGGTGATATTGCTCAGCCTTAACAGTCACAACCCTAGTTCACATCACAAGCAGCCCAACACAGAGATAAAGGCACAAGGGTGAGGATGAGAACGCAGGATGAAGGCACCGCTGGGACACTCTTCACAGCACAACACCGATGTTTGTGTCGACACTGGCACCGAGACAACTTTTACCTAAAGTCATCCTGACTGGTGGTGGAGTCGGCACGTCGTTGGCTCCAGGCCACAGCCTCTTCAGAAGGCTCAGATCTGGAGAGTTTATACGGAGCTCAGAATGTACACGGCATGTAGGAGGGACTCAAATCTTGCCTTAACCTGCACCCTGAAGTCCTGCTGCTAGTAATAATTATGAATAATAAGATCACTTAGGCCACCCTGTTTCACATCAGCACCTCAACTGGAACTGGAACTGTAAATGAGTTAGGTTAACCCCATACGAACAAACACACCCACACACACACTCACGTCTTGTTATCTTTGTGATTTGGAGTTAATTCATAGTGACTAGATCTTTTACCTCTTTTAGCTTCTCACATCAAACACAGAACTGAACTTTGTTAGAAGAGCAAGTGTGTGTGTGTGTGTGTGTGTGTGTGTGCGTGTGTGTGTGTGTCAAAAGTCAAATTCAAACTATTATGATCTCAGCTATATACAAGTATACAGAGACACGGGACGCTGTGGCTCCAGTTTCCACAGAGTACAAAGAAGGCATATAAAATATACATATGTAAATAAACTGTAAAATGTATAGTCTAAACTAGAGGTAAAACATTTTTTTTTTCAGTTCCTTGAGGTATTCAATAATATGTGCAAATATTGCAACAGTGGTCAAGTGAGGAAAAACTACAAGTATAGTACTGGTAGGTCTTTTTGAATAAAATCTGCAGAAGTTTAATATAAATATTCTAAACTGAAACTCTCTAAAATAAATAAACAATATCTCTATAAATTCTCAACTAGATGTAGACAATGAAAATAAGCTATTTTAGTTACCTGAGGCATTCATAACATGCAAAATTGAAACAGCAGTCAAGAAAAGAAAAATAACAATTAGTAGTAAGAAGACTGTGTGTTAAATCACAAGTTTCATCAAATCGATTCACTGAACAACAATTCAACGTCTGCCATTATCATTGTTGTATCATTGTTATATGTTAAAAACTGTTCTCGTTAAGGTGGAAAAAGATGCCTTTAGACAACAGATTCAGCTTCATTTCTTTATTCTTATGTGTTTCACCTCAGTGTATTTTTGGTGGACCCCTGGGAGACTTTGTGGAAGCTAATGGGGATCCGAATAAAGAATAAAGCCTTTATTACAAAGTCTTTTACATTACATAAGTTACATTCAATTTATTTCAGGAGACAGCGATCGATTTGAGACAATAACATATGCTGATTTACCACTTCCATTCATATCAAATAACAAAAGCCACTAAAATACCACTTGACATTTTAATTCCTTAGTTTAACCAGACAGTTAAGTAAAAAACAATCTTCTATTTTAAATAAAACAGACCTCCTGTTCTATATGAAGTGACGTTACAAGAAGCATGGTGTCTGATCAATGATTTTGGATCGATGATATTGGCTCGTTTAGCGTTGAATTTATGTATCGATATAGATCCGCGTGTGTGTGTGTGTGTGTGTGTGTGTGTGTGTGTGTGTGTGTGTGTGTGTGTGTGTGTGTGTGTGTGTGTGTAACATTTACCTGGTATTTTGGTAATAGTGTATGCAGTAGTAGGAGTTGATGTGCTGTGTTTTCTGTCCGAAGCCCGTCAGCTCCTCGGACTCCAGCTCCGCGTCTCTCTCCTCCACATCGATCGAGTCCTGGAAGGACGAAGTCTGAGACGCGAACATTTCCCCCTCCACACACACACACACACACACAGGGGGAGTCTCTTCCCGGGGAGATCAACCCAACTGCGGTCACAAACTCCCGGAATGATGTTTTGGAGCGAAAACACAGCAAGCTAACCGCTACTGACAGCCTGAGAGGTCCACGCATGCGCCCCACGCCCACTTCCGGATCACTTCCGGATTTGCCGATCTACAAAGCATCTCCTCCGAGGATCCATCACGCACAGAATATTAAGATCAAACGACTCGCTACGTCATCAGGTAAAGAGGCGCTGGAGAGCTAGAAGAGACGTTTCCACCAGGCAATGCAAAAGAAATGTCATAATTACGAGAAACATTATTGGGTTTGTCAGGCATAATTATGAAAGTCTCATTATGAGATACAAAATTCGTTATTATGAGAAAATAATTATGACATGACAAAGTTACTTGTTAGTACGATATACTAAGTCGCAATAATGACAAAAGTCGTAGTTGTAAGAAAGTATCTCCTTTTTAGTTATTTTATTATTATGTAGCAAATGCGTAATTGTGAGAAAGAACTTTTTTTTCCCATTTACGAATTATCAATATTCGTCTGTTTAGAAGTACAAATGTGGTTCTTCACGGTCTTCGTTATTTAGCGTGGTTTTACGTTGTAATGCCCGCCGCGCCGCCAGGGGGCGGAGTCTCTGCTCGCGCCCGCCTTTGTGTGTTATCGCGAGATGGCGCGAGAGTTATTTCTTCCCTAAGCGGCCTGCGCGCCTCCTTCCTTCCTCTTTCCGCCATATTGCAGAACTGGTAAGTCAGAAGTTTGCTGCTTTCATCTTCGAATCCGCTCTCCATCTGCCTCATCCGCGCCGTCCGGCCAGTTTGACTGTGTCCAGGCGGCTGCCTGATTCTCCCCCAATCCTCCAAGTGGGGTATGGAGGCGCTGAGGCCGGTTTGTGAGGCAGATTTTGCGGCGTTAAACTCGTCCGTGTCCGCGCCGCCCTCACGCCGCTTCCATAGGCGAGCAAGACGGAGCTGAAACCGGCGTGTGGGGGGCAAATAGTACCGTACAGAAGCACTCACCGAGCCCGGGTAGAGCAGCCCCCGGTTAATGAGTGTGTGTTAAGGGTATTAAACTGTAGAGAGAGTCGACCGGGCTTCAGTTCTTGCTTTCCAGCCTGTAGTTGTGAGCCAGCTAGCCACGACATGTAGCATTAAGTTGAGGTGTGTTACACAGTGTGTGGCATTGGGTGTTAAACAAAGCACCGTGTATATGACGTACATGTGGTGTAGTTTATGTAGTCAGTTTGATAGTGTGTAACTGAGGTGTGTTACGTGTGTGTCTCATAGTATGTGCGTGGATGGATTTGGCATTAAGTGTGTGGTGTTATGTATTTGATAGTGTGGTTAAATTTCATGGTGTGTCGCGTCACTTGAGGCAAGTGTGGAAAGATGGGTATTATAAAGTTTGAATGTGGCATTCAGGGGTTTAAGTTGTCTAATCGAGATACAGTGTGAGGCTTAGGTTGACTATGCAGTGCTTTGTGTCTATACAATGTGTGACATGTTATGCTTAGTAGCCTGTAGTGCTGAGGGAGTAAAACATTTAAATATATACAGCATGTGATGCAAAGTTTGGTGTTTTGTACATTTGAGGGGTTAAATATGATGACGTGTAGTATTGTGTGTTTGAGGTATGTGACATATTGCGTTTCATGGTGTATGTAACGTTGTTTAATACAGTGTGCATGTAAAACTGAATGTTACAGTGACCAGGTTTTTAGTTGCTTGTGAGAACATCATCCTCTAAAAGGAGACAGTGCTGTGCAAAAAGTCTTGAACCATTACCTATAAATTTCACAGAGCCAGAATTGTTAAGTCTTGAGTAGTATTTACATTGCTGTACCAACTGTCTCATTTTCCTGGCAAAATATAGAAATGAAGTGTGGCTCAAGAGTTTTGCACAGTACTGTATGTGAGGACCAGCTCTTGGGTTTTGCAGTATTTGGAAGGACTTGATTATCCCCTAAATATAAGAAATATGCATTTTTTTTTCTTTGTGAAGATGATTTTGAATGTAAGGACCACTCTTTATAAGGGGAAATATTTCTATAGAAAAGCTTATATGGGTTAAATTAAAAGGTAAAATTGCATTATATATTAAGGTTAGGTATAGTATTACTTTTCATTTTGTCACAAGTCAACAGAGTATTACAAACATAGTAAGATGTGATGCAGTGTTCAAGATTTAGTTATATAAGCACAGCATGTGGTATAATAGGTAATCCCATGTAGTGAAGTTGGTAATAATGAGAGTTTGATTTGTGTGTTTTAGGCACCATGGTGCGCATGAACGTTCTCGCCGATGCGCTCAAAAGCATCAACAATGCGGAGAAACGTGGGAAACGCCAGGTTCTCCTCAGGCCCTGCTCTAAAGTCATTGTGCGCTTCCTCACCGTCATGATGAAGCATGGTGAGTTCCTGCTAGCCTCGCTGAGCCCTGTGCCAGCGAAGTCAAGAGTGGTAGTTTGGGTTCTGGTAGAATGTGCTCAGGTGCCGTGTTTGTGTGCCATCAGGTTACATTGGCGAGTTTGAGATCATCGATGATCACAGAGCCGGGAAGATTGTTGTGAACCTCACAGGCAGGCTCAACAAGGTAAGACTGACTCTGCATATGCTCAAATCCTTAATACATAACTCATAGGTCATCAATTCCACATCCCCAACCTCCAAATATTTTTCCAGAGCCGACTTGCAATAGTTGTGACTGAAGTTTTGTCTGTGTCTCTAGTGTGGCGTGATCAGCCCAAGGTTTGATGTGCAGTTGAAGGATCTTGAGAAGTGGCAGAATAACCTCCTCCCTTCCAGACAGTTTGGGTAAGTTATTGTCTGTAGTTTGAACTAGTCTTCCATCAGATTGGGGTAGAAATCACATGTGCACTGTGTTTTTACTGGGGTTGACAGACTTGGAACCCCCAATTAAAATTGGGTTTATGTGCACTTTGTAAGTTTTAAAAACTGACCTGTTCAGAAGCATCTTACGAAATGTGAGTGACAGAAATTTAGCAGAATGCATGTATTACATTTTTAGGTTGAGAGGAGAATGGTTGTCTCTGCACACAGGCAGTTAGTACACGTCACATGCACAGGGTCATTGTCTTTTCACCAACTGTACAGTACAATGATTTTAGTGTGTGGGCATGTTTAGGTTTTGCTCTTCACATTTAGATTTTGACCTCTTTCTAGCTCCGTAGTACGACTTTATTGATGGAAAGTGAGAGGCTGTAAAGTGCTTTGTGTACTCTGTGCTCATTTTGTTATATGGACTGGTGTGAATCTAGTGTTCTTGTTTAAGTTGTGGTGCTACTGCTGGCTGTTTCTGTTCATAACAGTCTGGCTGGTTGTTACATGCTGGTTATAAACTGAACCCAGCATAACTGTTAGATGTGCTGTCATCCAAACTCCCGGTCAAAGTAAACTTTGTCATCTCTGCTATATACTGTACAAGTATACAGAGAAACGACATGACATGGCTCCAGTTTTAATAGTGCAAAGAACAAATAAGACACAGAATAAGCCATCTATAAATAGAATATAAAATATACTTTAAACTAGAAATAGAAAGTGTCTGACACGGTGTGTATGAGGTCAGTAACAATATGAAAAATTCTATACAGTCTATGAAAAGTTTTATAAAGTCTGAGCTAACATACAAGTCTGATCTAATAAGTGCAGATATTGTAACAGCAGTTGAGAACTAGTCTGTACAGTAATTTGTGCAGATAGTCAGTTAGAAAAAGCAATCAGTGATATATACAGCAATGTTCAATAGTTGTGCAAATATGTAGTGCCAAAATTTGTGTAAATATTGTAGCAGCAGTCAAGAGAAGAGAAGAGGATTACACTTGATTGTCAGGCATTAAATGTGTTCCAGATCAGCAGCAGTTTGGAGTGACACTGTTGCCTCCTTTAAGGTGGAAAATTGATCAGTGTGCATGCTCCGCTACAAAGACTCTAAATGTCTTGAGAGCTTGAATTGAAGGCATTTCAGGAACTTAATAGTTCAGTTGCCTTTGCTTCCAGCTCTCTAGTCTAGCATGTACTGCACAACTGAATTTGGATGCTAGAATGTGGTGTCTTTTTGCTTGTCTTGCAGAGCTATCCTGCTAAGTGGACTTACAGATCAGATTTGGAATATCCTGAATTTAAGTGTAGTAGGGCTGGGCGATATGGTATAAAAATATCGCGATATTTTTAAGCTGTATCACGATACACGATATATATATCTCAATACCTTGAAATTTTCTCTAAATCACTGTATAAATGATAAATTCGGCTCTATGTTGCATAAAATGACACCAATATAATAAATTTAGCCAAAGTTTAACATAGTAAATGCTTTTATTTTAAACCAAAGTATAATATAGCAAACTTTATGCTTTATGTTGGGGACAGACACGTGGGCAAGGGGAGCCATTGATTGCGTGTTTATTAAACGTGTAAGACAACTATTAAATTATAATTATAAGGTCGATAAACTAACTCCATCTTTGGTTTTTCAGTAGAAACTGTCTGTAGCATGCAGTCAATAGGATTCATAGGCAGAAACTGCCAAAACCCCGCCCCCAAACTGCTAAAACCCGCCCCTTTCACGCGTAGAGATCTCACTCGACCAAAAAAAGCCGCTCGCCGGTAATCTACTTTGCGCTCGAGGTCATTTAACACATCGAGAGGAAAAAAGACATTCGAGAGAGGAAAAATAGTTTGTGCGCAATATCACAACCGCACACTCGTTTCTTAATTTTGGGGGAGCGAGCTGTCTGCTTTGACAGGGCAGAAAAGCAAAACTCGAAAGCAGAGTACATGCGGTTTGTTTAACAATAACCTTATACTCGATGGTCACGATATAGTCATTTACTACATTGCACGTGGAACAAGCCGAGATACATCGAGTATATTTGATATATCGCCCACCCCTAAAGTGTAGCGTTTGAGGATTTTTCTCCGCTGACTCTGGTCATTTTGTATGTGACTGAGTTGCTATTGGATTCAGTTTAGCACTCACGTGGCCCGAGTTTGGCGCTGCCTTACTCGTTTTGCAGCAACACTGTCATTCCACACCGTATGGTATTAAAATTCATTTAATTGACAGCTATTTGCAGCACTTTGCTTGGTTGAATCTACAGTGAGTCTGTAGTCTGGGTGTTCAGATTGCTCACAGTGCGTAGTAGCAACCGCAAAGGAGAAAATCCTGTGTTCTGCCAACTAGTTTTCTCAATATTTGTTAGATCCATTACAGAGTGGATCTGAAACGCCTGTTTGTACATATCGTACAGCTGAACTCTCTCTCTTTGGGCTGTTTTAAAACCTTTATCTCGTTCCTTCTTCAGGTTTATTGTACTGACGACCTCAGCTGGCATCATGGACCATGAAGAGGCCCGACGAAAACACACAGGAGGGAAGATCCTCGGCTTCTTTTTCTAAACATGTCAAGGCGCGTTAGCAAATAAATCGTTCCATTGGACTGGCGACTCTGTGATTTTTGATATTACAAATTGAGTTTAAAATTGCTGATTTAACAGAGCTTCACAATAGCATGTTCTGGTGATTCTTGACATCGACAGTCAGTGTTTCTGGCTTTATCGCTCCAGTACGTAACTTCATTTTGACAGCACCTACAAAATGTTGAAGGTTGTGAGATGCGCGTGTTTATCAGCAGCTTTAGGAAGCAGCAGCAACTGATGTCTTCTGTGTAAATGAGGAATCCTCATCTCATTACCAAATACACAGCTTGCTTCTAGGGTTAGTGTAAATTGTAAAATGAAAAAGGACATTTTTTAGCAGGGTTAAAGCAGTGAATGGGGTACATTCTGGACTGTGATGTTGGTATGTTTTTTTGGTTGGGTTTCAGAAATACCCCCTATTATTTTGAGGGTATGGTGTGGAGCTGGCAGGTCTGTGTCTAATTGGTCACCAGTGTTTGATGATGCAACTGTTTCCTCACTGTTACTAAAGAGCTCGGATTCCAGGCTGAGACAGAAGCCAGTTTTCTCCTGTCCTCCGTTCCGTTCATTAAGATAACGCTGCTTCAATACATGTCCAGTTGATCTTAGTTTGACTTGTGGTACTGACCAGAACATTGCCTGGAGAAATTTAAGAGTGCTGTGTGCTGAATAAGTAAAAAAGGTGAAATAAACTAGAAGTGGAAAAGTGATGAAAAAGGTCAACAGGAGAAATATAGACAGAAGTTTGAAATATTTCCCTAAAACAACTGGCAAAAGATGAATATTTCCCATTAAAGAAAAAGGTAAAATAGAGAAATTAAAAAGGACAATAGGTTGAATATTAACAGTTTACATAGTACTTACATTAATGCTGCTGCTTTACAATGGAATGAATGTCTGGATGAACTCAGTGAAATTTTTCACAAATCTATAAGGAAAAAAATTACATTTTCTGAGAAGAGAGGAATGGAAGAAGAAAAGAAAGTTGGGCTGCCTACAGCACTTACATTTTAGGCAACAAACAAAGTAAATGAATGAGATGAGGACATTTCTTGAGAAAAGTTGGTTTTCACCAAGATTCTGTCATTGACCAGTAATTTCTAATAGATATACATCCGGTATATAGACAGAGCTGCTGCATAACTGTTTATGCACATCATTAGTTAAAGTTCTCTTCAATTCTAGAGTAGTATAACATACAATTTAAAATGAAATTTCTTAGGAGCACCTTTGACAAAACGTTGGTGCTTTAAAAAATACAGAAAATAATGGAGCCGTTAAGAAAATATGGTATAATAGCAATCACAAGACATTACCATCTATAAACCGTGATGATGTGCTCACGACGAACCAGCAAGGGGCGCTGCAACCCCACTTTAATCCCCTCAGTGCCAGCTGTAGGTGCAGATGTGTCACTGTAGAGGTGTGAACCTTCACTGGTCTCACGTTTCACGTCAGCAATTCGATTCGATATCTCGATGCATGCAATCAATTTTTCTCAATTACTTCACAATGCACGCAGATTGGGCATGGATCACAGATTGGGCAGTTACAGTTGCTACTGAATTTTTATGCCACAGCCAGAAAATCACCAAGCAATGTCATTATGATACAACTGGTTCTGGTCCCCGTGACCACCACTCAGACTAAGTGTTGGAGGGAGTATTTTTTTGTATTACTTTTTAGATATTTGCATTAAATTCATTATTCATAAAAATCAAAGTCAAAGTAAACGTTGTCATCTCTGCGCCTATATACTGTACAGATATACAGAGAGGCGAAACTGACGATAGCTCAATTTTGGTGCAACAAAAACAGGGAAAGAAAAGAACAAATAGAATTTTACAGAACAAAAAATATATAAATAGAATACAGAATATACATTTAAACTAGAAATGGAATTATTAAATATGAACTTAAAACTTGTACTAGAAATAGAGAAAATTTAGTGCAGTATTAACCTACAAAAGTGGAAATTGACTTTTACACTGTATGTGCAAGAGGTTAGAAACAGTTTCAATATGAAAAATTCTATCCAGTCTATTGATAAAACAGTATCTCTTAAAAGTCTGACTAACATTGAAGTTTGTGCAGATATTATAACAGCAGTGGAGAACTAGAGTCTGTGCAATACTTCAATAATTTGTGCAGATACAGTTGGTTAGAAGGTAACCAGTGATACATACATTCAGTGTTCAAAATGCACAAATCAGTTGGAAATAACTTTTTTAAAAATGAAAAAGAATAATTTTATGGTAAGAGTGATTTCAGTAAAGAAATGGAACTGCATGTCACAGACCACCAGCAATTGAAAACCTCCGTTAAAATAGATTCTGAGCTGCCATTACTTCGATGCAGCATTGTCCACATCTGCATAATGATGAATCGATTATGTGATTAATTTAACACCCTAGTCAGCTGGATTCTACACATCCAGGTCACATGACTCTCTCCACTCCCATCCGCTCTCTCTCCCTGTGGAGGGTCTTTGATGTCAGACGCTGCTCTATATGAAGCCAGGCTGGGCAGATGCTGATCCTCATCCGTCCTCTTATCGCATTCCGTGCCAATTGTACCAACCTCACATGGCTTAATGGGGAGATACGCCCGCGTTGCTAATAATTGGAGACTAGTTGTATCATTTCAGCACGATTAAATACGATTTTATCTCTGCGGCTATGAGAAAGAAGGCGAAGCCTAGTAAATAAAAAACACTAGCATGTCCCTTTTCTGAAGCAAAAGCAATAGCAAATCTGTGACTGTTGACACTAAAGGAAACTATGTCTCATTCACCAGTGTTTTCTTAATGTTGTTCCTTAAATTTGTTCTTAAGAAAGTTAAGATTTTTAAATAAATGTTTACACAGTACTTTACAGCCATTATACATCAGTGTCACATGGACCACCATTCAGACTAGTATACTCTTAGAAGGAATGTGTTAAAATTACACAAATCATGTGTAGCACTTTACACATTTTGTGTGTGTTTTTTTTTTAATAAAACTGTATTGAAAAAATTCTTTACACATAGTTGTGTGGTTTTTAAAATGTACACATGTGAATTTGTTCTGGCATTTTGACACAATATGTGTAACCAAGGACGCTTATATGTAGCTAATATTATACATGTCTACATATTTATGTTACCATGTGACACTTTCACTGTGTAAAAAGTGTTAACACAGTGAATGTATTCAAATTATCATATGAAACGTCCCAAAAACTCATCCATTAATGTGTTGGGGTGATACAATTTGTGTGCATTTGCCCATCTTTTCTAAGTGTAGTCTGTATGGCCCTTTGTGTGTGTGTTTGGTGGGGTTGGGGTGCATTTGAAAAAGCTGTGTGAACATGATCATTAAATTCATTATTCATAAAGATGAATAATCTTATTTACTGAAAATATTTTTTTAAAAAAAGTGAAGTTAGTGGATTGCATGCCACGGACCACCAACAGTGCCTCAGCGGACCACCGGTGCAAAACCCCTATATTATTGCAGAGTAAAATAGTGGGTAAACCCAATGTTTTACAGTAATAGAGTAAAAAAAATTTTAAAAAATGGCATGCAATAAACTTTGCGTGTGTGCGCTTCACCGTTTGTAGCTTCTGTTCTTACTTAGGAACAAATCTTAACCCTTCTGTTATGTTCGCTCTCCATAACACCAATGATGTTCCTGGAGTCACGTTGACTTAGGGCATATTTAGAGAGTATCAAAAAGTGTCGAAACCAAAAAGATCCCACTAAACATTGTTTATATCTCATTCTTAACTCCATTACTAACCATTTCAATATTTGGTGTAATGGTATTTATTCACCTCCCTCACAGATCATGGTTTAATGAAGATAATTCACTCGTTTTTCATAAAATGCATTTAAAACTTTTTAATGTACATTGGACAGACCTACATATAAAACACAATAGTTTTATATGACTGATTATTTTAAGTTCAGATTGACCCGAATAGTGTGTGTGTGTGTATATATATATATATATATATATATATATATATATATATATACTCTTGTTCTACTTCACGCAATATTCCCATATTACATTTTTACATTTAACTTATTTTACCTTAAATACTGTAATATTTTCAGTAGTAGTACTTATTTCATACAATATTTTTATTGTCATTTTATATATATATATATATATATACACACACACACACATATACATACACATACACATATATTCATCCTTTTTTTTTTAGATTTTTAAATTACAGGAACATAACAGGAGCATTAAGTAAGAAAACTCTGGTGAATGTCAGAATCTTTCAAGTGGATTTTGAAGAACAGATTTCCTTCTAAAGAACGCTTAATTTCCTCTCACTCACCCCATGTTCTTAAGCAGGACTGTTTCAGTGCTGGAAGTGTTGAATGAGTGAATGAGGTCCAGCATCTTTTCATTTCTGTTTAAGATGTGTATTCCCTCAAGAGGAAAAGAATAACAACAACAACAACAACAAAAAACAACATGATCCTCATTTGGAACTAACGCAACGTCCATACACATGCTCGCGGGGGTGAAACGCATTATTATTATTATTATTATTATTATTATTATTATTATTATTATTATTACCTGGGAGGGGGGAATATTGATGCGGGGATGAGCAGCAGCTTCTCATTTCATTTCTGCAGGGCGGGAACGGTGTGGAGCGATGGAACGATGTGAGTGTTTTGGGAGCCGCTGACTTGTAATAACAACACAACAGCGGTTTGCGTGAGAGGCAGCCGGCCGACTCGTCTTGCTTGCGGCGCTCTTCTGATAACTTTTCTATCGAGTGTGTGAGAGGCGTAATGACGCTCGCTCGCTTCCAGACGAGGACGGTGATCAGGTGCGGGCTCATTGCCCTGCTGCTGCTGCTGCTGCTGGCTAAGTGCTTATTTGATGGGTTTCAGTGTTTGGGTCCATTGCTCAGCCGGCTCCGTGTGGCTGCCTCTTCTCAGTGGGCTGATGGGGCATTACCACACACACACACACACACACACACACACACACACACACACACACACACACACACACACACGTACAACTATCTTTGTGGGGACCTTCCATAGACTCATATCTTTTACCTCTTTTCCTCAAATAAAACAAGCATCATTTTCTATAAACTCATTTTTCCTCACGAGGACCTCTCAAATGCCCCCACCAAGCCATAAAAAAACGAATAAATTGATTTTATGGATGCATTAAAACATGGTACACACTTATACATATACACACAGACTCCTCACGCTCCACCGCTCAGTCACGACTTCTGACAGACAAACGGACAGAGTGACTATTAATCTAAAATAAATTCCACTTAGATGGAGAGGGTTCTGAATATTCTCTGAGATTAAAGTGGCAAATTTATGCGAGGGGAGAAAAAAACGCGGAGCACATATGACTTTTTTTGTGAGTTCTTTCTCGTAAATCCGAGTTTATGATCTCCAATATCTGACTTTTCCCCTCACAAATTCGTGACTGTGATCTCCAGTTTTTGACTTTTTTTTATCATATATTTGGGAGTTTTTTTCTTGCAAATTCGTGACTTCACGATGTTGAATATCTGTTAAATATATTTCCTTGCATATTTCTGAGTCAGTCACACATGATGGCAGGCTTCTGAAATGCCAGTCAAACCTGGAATATTACAAAGTAGTGTTTTAAAAAGTAGTGAAGTCAATTATTTTAATTTGTACTCAAGCACAAGTAAAATTACAGACGTAAAAATATACTCGTAAAAGTCCAAATACCAGAAAACAAGTGAAAAAGTAAAACATGAAGTTAAAATTAATTTGAATGTCAAATTAACATATGGTTTCAGTGATGTTTTGGAGAGTGTTTTGCTTTTGTTGTTACCTTCAAATGTGTAAGTTCGGTTCTGTTTTGTTAAATATATTTACATATTCTTCCTTTCATTTTCCAATAAGCGCCGCGCCGGCACTGAAGGTGATACCAATTCAGCTCTACCTGAAAATACTCATCTTTGCAAAGAGAGGAAAGTAATCATATTTTATAAGAATGAAGAGTTCTAACACATCGCAATTTCTAAAATAAAAAAATAATAATAATAAAAATAAAAAAAAGTTAAAGCTAAAGCATTTTTAAAGTAGCTTTGCCAGTAGCGTGACTAATTGCAGTTAGCTACTCACCAACACTGACATGACAGCAAGTAATGAGATCCAAAGAAGCTTAACATAATTTTCAGGTGCAATAACAAAATTAAATCTTCATTACCTGCCATGTTTCCAAACTCTAGGTAAGTCTAGTCACGCTCCTTTTCGTTTCCCTGTCCCTACGGGATTGAGAAGTGATCTGAGATGATGTGGAGGTGAAGCACACCGCTCAAAACATGTCAGTTATCGTTTAGCGCTGCTAATTACATCATTAATCAAATATCAGCGTTTCTTGATTGAGCCGCTACTCTGCTGCTCAGCGGCTAATAAAGCGTCGGGCGACCAGCCAGTTACGCTTTACAGAATACACGCGTTCATAGTAACACCAGCACGCGTTTTTACCATCTAATGGTCACAGTGAGAGAAATCGGTTGAGGCCTTGCAATGCAAATGTAATCACCCACTCAATTCAAACTCGTTTCATACATCAACGTTTAGCAACAACGGTCGGAACGCTTCCAAATTCAGTCCCAACTAGGGCTGCGCAAAAAGACTTCAAAACAAGTTAATTGAATGTTTGACCCAAATCATGAATAATGAACAATTCTTTGTTTTTTGGCCTTTTCACTGACAATTTTACGCTGTACAGGGGAGACCGGGTATGGTTGTAACACATTTTTCTTCAGCAACTAAAACTACCAATTTTTTTTAAAGCTACAGTTCTGGAACTTTTAGGCAAAGTACCCACATTTGTGGCAACCATTTAAATCTCCTCAATTATATCACAGAATTTGTGAGATTATGACAAATACAGAGTGTACCTTTGTTACAACCTACCCCACTACTGGGGTAGACAAAATGCAGAACAACAACGGAACTCCATTTGATAAACAGGGTAGGTTTGAAAATAGATTCACCAACATATGTTGTATAACATACAATCCATTCTTCACATAGAGAATGAAGATCATATTAATGTTGTAAACAAAATATAAAAAAGCATAACGCTTATACTTTGTTTTGTGTGTATTTGTGTCTCTCGGAGGGGAGAGAGAGAGAGAGAGAGATGAAGAGTCACACACGAAGATGAAATGAATGAACATGGATATGTCTACTAGCCCCGTACTACAGAACAATTTTTGTTTAGAGAACATGGCTTTGTTCTCTACTTGTTACAACCTACCCCACCACTATCATCCATTGCTTAGCTAGCTGTATTAGCATGGTGCTTTGACATTAGCAAGGGAGAGCTACACCATTCTTTACTAGAGAAACTGTAGTTTGACCCGATATAACTCATACAACGTTATCTACAAAGCTAAAAGCACTAGAAAGGAAAAAAATAAATAAAAAAAGTTACTTTCTTAGCACAGACTTTGAATTTTTCTCCTTGTTCCGGGAGAAATTGCACCAACGACTTGAAAATGTCCATGTGTGATCGTAAAGGAAGTCTGAGGAGACTGAAACTGTCACATGAGTCGTATCTTATCCCTGAATGCTGAAATTGGTGGTGTTACAACTCCCCCCGTGTTACGACCATACCCGGTCTCCCTTATATACTTATTTTTACGGATGCAACGGTTTTCAGGATTTTTCCGAACCGTTTGGTAGGCTACGTCCTAGTAGCCGTACGATAGTTCGGTACGCCCAACATAATTTTTTAAAACGTGGTCATTGCCACGGTTTTCCACCCATTAGACTCTAGCTGTGACGGATTTCCGTCAATCGAACGCAAAGGCATATTTGAGATAAAAGCAGCTCCATGAAATTTAAATGCAAGCAGGAGTGGGTGCACATCACAAACTTATTAGAAAGTTGGTGCAGGATCGCTGGTCAGCTGCGTAAACATGCAGGCAGTGGGGTTTCAATTGATCAGATTTTTATTCCAATTTTATAATGTTAAAGAGTAATCAATAGGAAAGAAGAACCAGAAAAAATAGAATCGTTATAAAAATATATATATATTCTACATTCTGATTAAACTTTTAAAAATATTTTCAATTGAAAATGAAGAAATACTTAAGTATTGGGTAATTTAGAACCAATCTGGACTCATTTTTGGCCTATAAAATGAGCTGCTTTTGGCACTGCTATATTTCCCACAATCCTCCGTGCGCCATTCAGAATAAAGTGTCACAATAAAGTGATGAACACTGAATAAATGCTGAACATCTCAATAGATGGCTGTACTGTGAGTAGAATTATGGTTGTTTTTATCAGCTAAAATATGAGTTTTGTCTATAATAAAGGGGTAAATTTGACTGAACTGTAGCGTTTTAGCAAGTAATGGCGCTCAAAAACTGCACGTTTACATCATGCAAAATGTCACTTATGCGTTTTTACACACTTCTGTTTTTGTGCACGAAATATGTCACAAATACTTTCACATACAGAAGGGATCAGGTCTTGCCTTGATTGTGGAACTGAAAACGTGCGTCACTAATAAGCGTTCGTGTGAAACACAAGCGGAGCATGCTGTAGCCAGTGAAAAGAATTAAATGAAGCTTCGATTCTAGAAAAATTGCCTCAACCATTTTTTGTACTCAAATTATTTGACTTATTTGAATAATCGTTTCAGTCCTAGAAATAGAAAGACAAAGAACCTACTGGACGTTAGAGCTAAGATAACTGCCCACCCCTAGTATCAACACAAGACCGAACTAGCGTGTTACCGCTGCAAGTTTGGTGCCACTTTGTGCCTTGTGTGAGTCTGAGTCTCTGTGAGGTTCCACATGAATGAGGTTATCCTGCATTCCGCTATAGAGAGCAGGGAGGGCAACAGCAGACCGGCACTCTTAGCACCATATTGAGAGCGTTAAGCCAGAGCGGCGGGCACTGCCAGATCTGCGCAGGAGGCTGATGAGTTAATTAGCAACATTGGCAGCAGAAGGGCAGGAAAAACCTCTCGTTCAATTCACAAGGGTTACGCTCCCCAAACCGAGCAGTGACACCATCGTTTATGAACCGGCCTTCTGAGTGGACCCTGGTGACATTCACAGTTGGGAAGTAGCTAACTAAAGTCAGAGGATGGAGTCCACCTTGCCTAAGATGCAGGAAGCAAGCCATATTTATCAAAATGAATCACTCTGAAAGGCAAAACGGACAGAACTTATACATTTGAGTAGTGTTGGGGCACTTGACAACAGGGATGTTGCATTGTTTATTAATTAGTGTTTTAATAACTCAGAAAACCAGACACATACTGTCAGAATCACAAGACTTTGAACTTTCCGGACATTATATTCATTCCTCTGTATGTGGAATTATTTCAAAGTAAATCCTTGCACAAAAACTGAAGTAGTTGTGTAAAACGCAATTAAAATATATGCGATGTGAACATAATCTAATATGGAACGCCATCATACGCAAAAACGTAGTTCTCCTCCAGAAAGGCCAAAAGCAGCTCATTTTATAGACCAAAACGAGCCCAAAATTATCAAAACTTTGGCATTTCTTCATTTTCAATTGATCAGAACATATTTTTTTTCCATGCTGTAATGTTAGCGAGTAACATTCTTCACAGCACTAAGCCAAATAATGTCTCTGCATAATAACAACTCTGCAAGTCAATACAACAGTGAGTTTGGTCTTGAGGAGTGTTCACTGTGGTTTGTTGAGTTGAACATATGATGTGATCAGTTTGGATAACTGCTTTACAACGAAGTGATTTTAATTATAGATATGTAAGAGATAAATATTGAATAAACATGTTTAATGTTGCTTAGGCTTTGCATGTTCCACTTATTTGTCATGTGGTGTAAAACGTGCATTGGTCCAGTCTCAGTCTCTTCACGGTCTCGGCCCTTCAGAGTCTTGGTCTGATCTCGATCTCAACACAGTCTGGTCTTGGTTTAGGTGGTCTTGATCCCAACTCTACTTAAGCAAAGCTAAAATTGAAACACTCTATACTTCCTAAACTCTACAGAAATCTTATTGTGATTTGGCATATCATTAAAAATATACAGATTAATATTGCTTTTAACGTCATGTTTCACATTTGTAATTAATTTGCTTTATCCCACTGCACAAAAATTGTGCATTACTTGATGAAACAGCTTGGTTGTAGCTTCTTTTTCTCTGTAACTTATAGTGTAACTACGATATTAAAACAGAAGCTTGACTTTAGCTGAGCTACTTTTAATCCGAAGTAAATTGTAGCTTGAAAAGATACTATTTAGAAGTAGCTTCTCCAACAGTGGTGACACAGCGTCCGTCTGCAGTCCAAGTGCGACTTTTATTTCGGTGACTTTAGAGACAGGAACATTTTGTCACCTTCCAGACTTCGAGGTACCTTGTAAGTGCCTGTGGTTTGGGGTCAGACGTGTGAATCTACAGAATGCTGTGAATAAACAATTACATGGCGGTCACAAGCATCTGACTGGTTGTCCTCAACCCGTGCTGACGTCTTTGAGAACAAAACGGCCACTCAGAGTTGTGAGGACGGTCAGCATCAGTCATTTAGGGTCAATGAGGGACAGTGAACGGGCATCAAGAAGTGATGACTCTCGACTATTTCCTCAAGATTATGAGACCTTCTGTCTGGCAGAAAAACATTGCGTTCTTTTTGGCTTCTCAGGAACAGGTTTTCACCTCGACCGGGTACAACTTGTGTAGAATTTGGTAAGTGTGAAAGCCTCAAACCTGGGATCAGATTTAGGTGACCTTTCCTGGACCACCTAGATGTGGTCTAAGTGGCTAAAATGCTGTGCGATTCCACCTTGTGTCCACAGTTTGTGCTAATTATTGAGGTTTTGGGTTCACTCTCAGCACAGCATTAACACTGACATGGTAGACACCGTAGCATCGATGGAATCTTCATACAACACCAGTACAAAAAATGTCACTGGCTTGAGAGGCTTAACAAGACCAGGAATATCCAGCTCACAAAGGTTTCTGTCCTTTTTTGGACGTGAAAGATGATAATTTGTTTGTTGACCACTGTCCTCACAAACCTGCTGGCCCTGAGGCTGCAGTTCTCCTGGACGAGGCCTGGGGGCAGTAGTGGCTTTCACATCTCCGTCATCACCATCCCCACCAGTCCCTCTCCCTGACCATCTCACGCTCTACAAATGTGAGGAAAAGGCTTAAAACCCCAATTAAGATGGTCCGGCCGATAGCAGAATTAGTATTGTGATGCTGGAAGTGGCTGAAGTGGCCTTTTAGTTTAGTGCTGCTGATCAAATGTTGCTGCTATCAGACCATCTGCTTCTCTCTACTTTGGATTCATAAATAAATTTGCCGTTTATTCGATGCCAGTCGGGTCACCTTAGTGGTGCACATCAAATAAGCTGAGACGTGCCAGTCTGTATTCACATTTACATGCGACCTTTATGCAGAGGAGCTTTATTGAGTAAGTGTTTGAACTGTCCTCCATCTTTAAATCCATTATCTCCTCTATGAGGGTAATTGTTTTACAGATAACGAAGGTTTGGATGCTTATATTTGGGCGTCTGTGTCTATTTGGATGAGAATATGTGCAAAATGCTGAACTATTGGGCCTCATACACCATTATCTTTAAAAAGAAACCAACTTATGCAAAAATTATGAGATTCACCAGTGTTGTCTTATTTGAAATTTGTTCTTAGGTAAAGACAGAATCCACAAATGCTGAAGAGTGTTTACACTAATTATATTGCAGTGCCAGTTAGTGCAAAACATTGGCTTTTTGGGTTTTCTTTAATTCCACAGATGTATAATATTTTACAATTTAAATTTAATTAATCAAAAATTATTTTACAAAGCACATTCATTAAAAATAAGTACATACCACAATAACACTTCAACAGAGCCCAGTGCTATTTTTGTTCATTTATTCATTATCTGAACGGCTTAAACCCAATCGGGATCACAGGAACCGAAGCCTATCCTGGGGTGTGTTTCCCAAAAGCATAGTTGCTAACATACTGCTAAGTAGGTTAGCAACACTATGTTAGTTGCTAATGTACACCATGTTAGTTGCTAGCAACTTAGTAGTTAGCAACTATGCTTTAGGGCTTTTGCGCCAACACACCACAGGGCACACATTCACACCAACACACTCACATTCCCACCCACGGGGCCAATTTAGAGTAACCAATCAACCTAAACTGCATGCTTATGGACTGTGCGAGGAAACCTACGCACCCGGAGAAAATCCACGCCGAGCCGGCGATTGAACCCAGGACCTTCTTGCTGCGACACCACTGATCAACACGCCACCATGCTGCCCAGTGCTTTGTTATAATTATATCACTTTTAATACTTCACGTCCCAGTTTTCACGTCTTTGTGCCTTTTTACAGGGAATTTGGGGTTGGCTTTATCTGAGCTAATTAAGAAAAGTTGGCACACACTTGCAATTTATGAGGACAGGAGATTTGTTATTATTAGAAGACAAGAATATTTACATATTAATATGAAATACAATTACTAATTACCAATTACTTATACTAATATCTGTATATGATTTGGCTAAATAAGACCCATTGTTCTCATAATGTGCTACACTATGTCATTATGATCTATAAGTGTAAGAGAAAGATGACTGAAATGCAAGATGGCTCCACTTAGACTCAGCGGTGTTTCCTAGAGGCGCGTGTGTGTGTGTGTGTGTGTGTGTGGCCATGTATTTATCGCATTGTGGGGACCTTTTGTCCCCTAAAATCACCTTTATCTGTTTTTTTGGGCTTTGTGGGGACATTTGAGAGGTCCTCATGAGGCAAAATGACTTTATAGAAAATGTGCTTGTTGTATTTGAGAAACTAAAAGAGGTAAAAGATGTGCTTTTGGTTACTGAGGTTAGGATTAGGGTTAGGATTATGTACTTTAATTATTATGTAATTATGTACTTTAGTCATTATGGGAGTCTATGGAAGGACCTCACAAAGATAGTAATACAGAGACTGTGTGTATGTTTTGCCTCAGGCATATAGTGTATCTTCATTCGCCCCCTACACATTTCGGCTGTTCCTTCTTGCATTTTACTTCAACTGTGTTTTGTGGACATGAGCAGTGAACAGCAGGGACGGACTGGGACTAAACAACGGCCCTGGACTTTTTCCCAAATAGGCCCACAAACTGGACATTTAGGCTTCCCTACGGATTTTACACTTGACAAATTATCATATTAGCGCCCCCTGCTGTTGTTGGCTGTTGAACCCGCTAAACCTCGGTTATTGAACAGGACAGGCCGACAGCTGTGGACCGGATGGCCGTTCTGGGGTGCGTTTCCCAAAAGCTTAGTTGCTAACGTACTGCAAACTACGTTAGCAACACCATGTTAGTTGATAACGAACACTACTATGCTTTTGGGAAACGCACCCCTAGATTTTGCAGAACGCACAGATTGCCTGTCCGCCCCTGGTTAAGTGTTGGGCACGTTACTAATTAAAAATTAGAGCCGGGCGATTCATGGCTCCCCAGGGTTTATTACCCGGATCTACATTAACCTGAACTACACCATGACCAACCAACCAACCAACTATGTTAGCAACTAACATAGTGTACATTAGCAACTAACATTGCACAAGAGTGGGTTAGCGCTCCCCAAACCACGTACAAAAATGAGTCCGCTAGATAACTTCCTCTACTGGAAAATGAATATTTGCCACTCTGGAAGCTTTGTCTTAACATTTTCTCATTTATTTGGAAGTAAATTCATTCACGTCACAAGCAACGTACACTTTCTTCTGTGAAAAACAAACGATTCAGCTGGCGATTTGCCAACACTGACTCAAGTGACTTGCACACCCATATCAGTTTAGGGAGTGTCTCAGAGGGAGCCGAGTCCTAAAAAGGAACCGAATATTACAGCTCTGTTATAGTTACTAATTATTTCTCCCAAAAAGAGATAAAAAAGTCACTAGCTACCAGGGAAATTAACTATTGGGATACATCTTTAAAAATATTCAAATATGTCAAAGAATTTGGATCCACCCCACTCCTTAACGCCGTTACTAACGCTGTTTATTTTAACCCCGTCATTCCCACCGGTGGCAATTAACAGTATTCCTTTTTGCAAAATGTCGAAAGCGAGTTTGCTTCATAAATATTATCCCAGACTCGATGAATCGGGGGCAGGCCAGAGGCGGGTAAGGTTCGATGTGGGGGTTGCAGCGGCCTCCTCCCGGCCGCGGTCGCCGTATTGACTTGATTAGTTGCTAATTAAAAAGCCAAGCGGCCAGTCGGGCGCGAGGGAGACGACTTCATTAGCGAGGTCTTTGCTGAGGGTAATTTTTTCCCTCGCTTTTCCCTCACACGTCTCCCCGGCAGAAAGACAAACACAACGAAAGGCGGATTCTTTCAGAATGTCCGAGTCACTCCGAAGTACGACCGAGGAAAGACAACATTCCTGTGTCATTCCCAGGGTTAGGGAGTAGCCAAAATATGATTAGCAACGCTACTTACTTAGCGACTTTTTACAGTAGCTTATCAGTAGTGAAACTACGTTTAAAAACATTAGCTTTTCCATCAACCATTTCTATTTGTTTACAGATAATGATGTAGTGTGCTTACAGTGTTGTAATGCTAGATTATAACAAAAAATAGTTAATTTTTTACAAAGATGGATAGGTAGACGCAGATCTGGATGCAGCTCTTAGTAATAGGGTGGGCCAGGAAGATTTTTGAAGGGATATATTTATATGAACCGGAAAAATTCTATACTTTTTATTATGGATCCATTTTTTTTTACAAAACAAATTAATTGACAATTTAAAAAATACAATTTTTAAATCTCTCACTTCCCATAAGGAGGGTGGGCCAGGTCCAGAAAGACATATAAATAAAGATACTGTAGATGATAGATAAATAGGTAAATAGATAAATTTACTGTCATTGTATAATAAAGACAAATAAAAATGGAAACACTGCTCCAGTTCAGTGGAATAAAAAATAAATATAATAAATAAATTAATTAAATAAAAAAATATAAGAACAAACTATATAATAGACTACCTGCATGTAAATATACATATGTAAATACAGCCAACAATACAAGGCAAGAAATAGGTATAAAATAAACTAATATTGGGTATAAATAATTTTTTGTCAGTGTTTAGTGTTGGTCGAAAAGTCGGGAATTTTCCATTACCAGGTGAACCGACAGAAGTGACATATGACAGGCAACCAAAAATATAGATTGTTCATATTATTTTTAACATCACATTTTTAAAAATGAATTTGCTTTAAGAGTATCCTGCAGCACAACTAAGTATTACTGGATGAAACAGCTTGGAGTGTAGCTAACTAATATATTCAAACTGAGGTTTAGCTACTTCAGCTATTTTTTTTATCAGAAGTTGCTTGAAAGGCGTTTCTCCAACACTGGTCATTCCTGTCACGAATGCGTTAGCATTAGCTGTGTCCGAGCTTTTGAAAAATGGATATATGGTGAGGAAACGCGTGTTTAGGATGTGAAATTAATTATTTGTCAGGTCGGTCACGGGTGGCAGTGTATGTGTGTGTTACGTCTCTTTTGCCCCTTTATCTGTTAACGGTGATGTATTACGCTGGAGTAATGGCCATGCAGATCGAGTCCTTGTCCGAACTCGGCCTCTGACCCGAGCGTGCGATGCCGCGCCGTATGGACCACGTCCGTGCTGCTGCTTTTGTCTTTGTGTTTCCATACAATCCGTGAATCATTTGTTCATTGGTCTTTTGCATTAAAACCGAAAGCAAAAGCTCCCAAAACAATACTGTCTTTTTCTGATTCCCAAACAGTTAACACACATTTTCTTTTTTCTTTTTTAAGTGGTGTGACTCGTAAGCGACTGTTACATGCAGAAGAAAAAATATATTAAATATATTATATCTCATGCTTACAAGTGAAAAAACAAAATGCATGTAAAATATAAAATAAATGAGATTAAACATACAATTTGGGCACTGCCCATGTCAGCTGCCCACGGCTCCTTCACGGATGTCACATTACATTGTGGTGCATTGTACTCTCTCTGAATGTGAAAGTGAGTATTTGTCATTGTGAACTCACCACAATGAAATGTGGCCTCTGCATTTGACCCATCCGTAAAGAAGCAGTGGGCAGCTGATGGGCAGCGCCTGGGGAGGGGGAGGGCTTGGGGACGGTACCTTGCTCATGAGTACCTCAGTGCTACCTTTACCAGTCCGGGGTTCTGATACTGGGCCAAACCCCCTAACCGCTACACTAACAACTGACCCATGTGTGTATCTGAAGTCCTCGGACACATATTGGAATTTATAGTAAATTATCTCGTGTGCATATGTTATTTATCTTGATGACATAAACACCTTTGTGTGCAGAAGATTAAAAAAAAAAAAGATATTCACTTTATGGGACTTCAGGGGCTCTGTGGGGTTTGGTTTTTAATGTGAAAAACACATGAACCAATAACACACGGATTCCCCACACTCTTGTCTTTTTCTTTGACTCAGATGGTAGCAGAGTTAAGTGTGAGCAGCTGCTTGCCCCGTTATCAGCTGGCAGCGGGAGATCGGGCATCGCCTCGCCCACGTCCCCTAAGGGGGGCAGCTAGTTTGTTGGCTATAAAAGCTCCCAGATGCCCGGGCCTTTGTCATTACCTTGTGCAGGGAATAGAATTTCCACTTCATCATCATAAATCGTCTAAAGTTACCAACATATTTTAAATATATGTATACGAGCAATTTTGAGGCTGGGTATATTTATGGGAAAAATGCACAATAGATTTTAAAATGTAATGTATTCATACTGATATGTTTTATATATGTTAGGAATATGTTTTGTGATTATATTGCATAAAATATCTTTAATATCTAGTGCATTTCAACAACATACACTACAATACACTGTAATACGATATACTTTATTTCTGTGTGCGGCTGGCTTGCCACAGGAGGGTTAAGGCTGAATCTGCAGCTGACTGCGGTGACTTGGGGAGGCGGAATCAACACACAGCTCGGCTTCGCTTTTGTTCATCTTTGTCTTTTAATACTGACGTCTAAAAACGTGAAAAGTGATGAGCGGTCACTGCATGAAATGACCTAATATCCAGAAATATACCCTTTGGATATTTTTCTTAATACTCTGAAGAATACAGAAACACGAATATACCTGAAGTGATATCAGTAACATATCTCAAGATTTGCATATTCACATCTAGCCATATTTTATACCCCATTCGGCCATATCATCATGACCACTGACAGCTGAAGTGAACTGCATAGCGACAAACTGCATCAAATCAATATTTATCAACTGAATGGATAGTGTTTAGATAGCCCTGTTTTTGAACCGTCATATTTCGCAACCCGACATCAACAAATCCTTGCAGGTTTTGTACCCTAAATCAAACTGAACCTATCCAAGCTATAAACATTCTTTGGAGTACGGGCTATATACTGGCTGTATCGTGTTCCTGGCACGACGTGGTATAAAGAGAAGGCCAGCTGGGTGCCATGCTGTTTGGGCACAGAGTTCATTTCCCCATCTCGCACTAACGTTGCTTAATGAGGAAATAACCTTGTTAATAGTCATATTGGTCTTAAAAATGAGGCAGAATCAAGCACATTGTTGGCACAGTGCTACAATAACTAAATAGCAGCTTTTTACCAGCAAAAAAATTCAGAACTTTATTACATTCCACATTCTAGATATGCTTCTATACGACTCGTAAATGTTTTTACCATGTATGTTATTTGCATATGTAGTCATGTTTTATACTCCAATGGGGTGTAGTGAACTGAACCTAAAAATGTGTAAGAAAAAGTACTTTTTAAGCACTTACAGACTGCTACCGGGCCTTGGTCTGTGTCGGACCGGGCCGCGCAGAAAGAATTATTATATTGACATTAGTCTGCAAGGTATTTTATATGAAAAGTGACCCCTTCCATGTGCAACTCTTTTCCACCAGTTGTGCTTTTTTTTCCCCCATTAAGCCCAAAAGCTAACCCCAGCAAAAGGGAGTAGACGTCTCTGGAGAGCTTCTTTGATAAGGGCACAGTTAGGGTTAGGGAGTGATCGGAAGGTTGCCAGTTCAAGTCTCAGACCGGTAAAGTTCCCACTGAGGTACTCATTTCATTGAGGTGCACTGTGTGCTGTGATGTGTTCAAATCATATCTTTTGCAATTAGCGGCAGCATTCGAACTAGATACTCAAATGTTTTTGAGACGTAGAGATTAGATGCATAAGATAAATCGTGCAAGTAAACAGCTGGGAGAGTACCACCGATTTATGTGTCCCGCCCCTTCCTCGAGAAATGACATTGACTGTGGTACAAAAACGTCTACACCTGCATTTTTTCACCGCTGAAGGCACTTAGCGCTCTGGACACTGAAGCTTATATGATTTGTAGTAAAAACAAGCACGTTCGGTGGACACAGACACCTAAACTTCAATTTAATAATAGAAATAAACTGCATAACGTAAAATGTGATAATTACATTTACATTATATATGGAATAATATGTAACAATCAAATTTCATACTGTGCAATTTGTGTTTTATTATGTGCTTGAATTATGTTGTTTATTTTTGTCCTGTGACCACGCTAGAGTAATTTCATCCATCAGGTCGTGTGTTCCTGCGCTTGACCGCTGAAGTATTTGGCGCCTCTGGCTTGCAGGTTTGTATTTAATGTGGGATTGTGATTGAGCCAGTCAGCACAAGCCAGTGAAGCGAGCAGCGCTTATCTCCACCACCTGCCTTCTAATGACAGCTGCGCAAAACACACACACACACACACACTAAAGCGTGGTGCATTGTCGCCACTGCGGCCATTGCAGGTGACTGGTAGCAGATTGCCTGGACACTGATGATGGTGGTGGTTGTTCTCTACGTGATGCATGACCTCGCTTATAGGCCAAATGGGAGCCTTTCCACTCGCAAATTGGATAAATCATCATCATCACCATCACCACCTCCAATGCAGCTGGAAACCAATCCTAAATTTGGGGGGAAATACCCAGCGTTGAGGAGAATCGAACTAAAATTCACCATGCTGACACTGTTGAATTATGTTTACGGCATTTAGCAGATACTCTTGTCCAGAGCAACTTCCATTTTACACATTTCAGGGACAGTCTCCCTAGAGCAACTTGGGGTTAAGGGTCTTGTTCAGGGACCCAACGATGGTAGTGCTGGAGGTAGGATTCGAACCCGCTATCCCCAGGCACAGAGGCGAGTATCCTAATCACTAGACCACCACCCCAAATATTGGCAGAAGTGGCATCTGATGACAATAACAATATGGATTTTTGATTTTTATCATGTTTTACATTTATTTTTTAATGTGTTTGTTTTAAGGGTATCCTACAACACAAAAGTTAAGTATTAATAGATGAAACAGTTTGAATGTAGTTAGCCACTTGTTGTGTAGCTGACTACCGCTATTAAAACAGGAGCTTCAAGTGTAGCTTAGCTACGTTTAATCACAAGTAGCTTCTAGCTCGAAAAGCTGATATTGAACCGTAGCTTGGCCAACACTGGGACTTTCCTTCGGCATTTAGGCCGTAATGCAGTTATGAGGGGGAGAGAGTGGCCCGGGTGGGGCGAGTATTGATCACGGCTGTAATCGCCCTCCATCTGTCACCAACACAGCCAAGGCCAGTGTGCAATGCCAAGCCATGCAACTGCAGAACTTGCCACAACACACACACACAGACTCACACACACACACACACACAACCACAATACGCTTGCTATTAAGAGACCCATCATATCATATGAAAAAACGCTGTTATATTCATATAGAGTTAGAAGACTCTTAGTATTACTACTATATGTTTTTTGTAAGTTCAACGCAATCCAGTGTGCTTTCTTGTATAGTATCCTGTCCACATTCATACAAAAAAAATGTATAAATATAATTTAAAAACCTTCAATATTTTATGTTACAGAAAATTGCTTCAAGGTTTAGGTTGCTGTACCATCTGTTACGCAAAAGCCTGGCACTGAGCAGTATAAATATCGGTTTAAACAGAGTAAATGATGCTTTGGTCATGATAAAACTTAGTCCAGGTCCTGATACTGGGTTGTGTGATCCCACAAAGTTCTTAAATTTGTGCTAAGAGTCTATTATACACCCAGTCTGGCAGAAAAGATGTGTGTGTGCGTGTGTGTGTTTTGGTCTGGAAGTTGCAAATTTGCTGTTTCACCTCTGTGATCAGATAAGCAGCAGCCTTGAAATCAATCAAATATTTTCAGCTGGTACAGATGCCAACCCCAGCATTAAGACCCCGAGGGAAGATGGTGAACTTATGCATTTTAAATCAATATCGTCCCCTTTTTTATTCTATAAGGGAAGGCATGCATATGGAACAGCCCTCTTTTTTCTCTGCAATCTCACAAGTCCATCAGGATATTAAATAGGCAATCTCCCAGTGAACACTGTCACCTTGACAGCTGTTATTATTCAAATGTTAGCAATAAAAAAAAGGGAACGTCTACGACACCGCTCGGGTCGCTCCGCCGTCCCTTCATTATGCTCTTAATGGTTAATAATGCTACAGTTTAAGAGTGTGTGTGTGTGAGTATTTGAATAGGTGCAGCCGAATTTCCAGCTGCAGTGTCTACAGTAGAAGGATATCTGACACTCCACTTCCACAAGGCAGGGAGCAGAAATGAAGAGCACGAGCTAACTGCAGAGCACACTGACTCAGCATTCTTACATGCACGCACGCACACACACACACACATTATTTAGTATGTACAAGCAGTGGAAGCTACTTTTAAACGGCAGCTACAAGCTCCTATTTAATATTACTATGTTTTAAAATAGGGTTGTGACAAGATCTCGCCAAATTAAGACGTGAAAAGCTGTCTCACGAAATAGTTCCACAGTGAAACGTTCGCGAGCAAAATCTGGCATCTGCACGTGCGCAACTCTGCCTTCACACACGCTCGTAATAAATATGCCAAAAAATAGCCAAAAAGTAGCTAACTACATCTAAGCTGTTTAATTCAGTAATGCTTAATATTTGTACTGTAGGATACTCTTAAAGCAAATGAATTAAAAACAATGTGGAACATGATATGTCAAATCACAAGGTTTTGGTGTGGTTTTGGAAGTGGAGAGTGTTTTGATTTTCAGCTTAAATGCTGCCCATTTGGTATTTCATAGTCATGCATTTGAATAAATACAGCCACACATTTTTACTTCCATCTTTGCCAAGGTGAACTTCATCTCAAGAGCATGATGTGATGCAATGATTAGATGACATTGATAATGACACCGTGTTTGTAAAGAGAGAAAGGTGTTTTTTTCTGTAACAATGTAGGCTTTTAGTCAGCTATTCCCCAACACAGGCAGCACGGTGGCAAAGTGGTTGCCGCACAGCAAGAATGTCGGTGGGCTTTGGGGTCTTTCCGCATGGAGTTTGTGTGCTCTCTCCGTGTTTTACGTGGGTTTTCTCCCGGGGGTCCTGGAGAAAACCCACAGTTCAAAAGTGTGCGCTATAGGTTGATTGGTTACTCTAAATTGACCCCATTGGTGTGAATGTGAGTGTGTTTGTGGACCCTGAGGTGTGTTCACACCCGAGCAGGGTCGGTCTCTGCCGCACACCCGAAGACTCAGGATGGGCTCCGATTGGGATTAAGAGATTTAGATAATGAATGAACGAATACATTTCCCCAACACAGACTATGGCTTTCAACTAACTGGAGATTTCTCCTCCGACACCAAAGACGGGTTTTTTTTTCGGAGACCCACAAAAGTAAACTCAGTCCAAATTCCAGTGGAATGTAAATGGCAGGTTGTGCAGGAAACATTAACAGTCATTTTCTTTGAAACACCCCTTGTTGAAAAAGATGAATACTTGTACACATGGCACCTTCGAGCAGGTGTGTATCAGAGTGTGACAATCGTCCCCTACACACACACACACACACACCGTTGATGAAGTATCTCCAGCCTCAGCCATCCTGCTCCCTCCCCAACGCTGAATAATGACTCCAGGAGTACAGGGCTGACTGAGAGAAATTGGAACATTTTGTAAGGACCGGTTATATTGGACCGGGCTGGTTGCCACAGCGATGGGGGTTAATTGCCAGTGTGGAGATAAAAGCTAATAAATCCTGTGGCATAATGGAGGGATCGGCAGCGGGGTTCGACCTCTCATCCGTCATCGGCTGGTTACAGCCTCTCGCCACGACGTCGCCTCGTCTGCCTGAAGGAGGTCAGATTTGCAGTTTCACCTCCGTAAGTCAGAGATGCAGAACCCGGAGGCAAGAGTACTCACGCCAGACAGCATCTGACAGACTGTAATGTGGAACGTAATTTGGTTAGTGCGAGGGTGAGGTTCAACTCCATGGCAGAACAGTACAGTGTTCTCTTTCTTTATGAAGATGATTCTTTTGAATTAGCAGGCGATTGGTGTTCAATTGGCATCTGATTGGCTACTGTGCCTGTGCATTACTCACTGCATCACAGCAAACTCTAGGCAGCTGTGAGTTGAAGTCGGAGGATGGAGTCCATCTTGGCCAAGATGGAAGCAAGAATCCATGACCATATTTAACAAACGTATTAATCAAAGACCAAATGGACAGCATTTACACATCTAAGGCCAAAAAATCTAAAGACTCCAAAACGTTGTTTAAACTTTATTGTGTTTTGACATATCATTTAAAAATAAACAGATTTGCATATTGCTTTTACCATATGTTTCTTCATATGTTTTTTAATGTATAAGCTTTAAGAGTCTCCAACAGCACAAATATGAAGTAAAACTGGATGAAATAGCTTGAATGTAGTCACTTTTGATCAGAATTATCCTGTTGCTGCCGTTTAAAATTAGCTTCATCAACACTGCTGCTAACATGTAAAGCTGCTTTGTGATGATGCCTATTGTAAAAACCAAAATCCAAACAGTCGTTGACTGCTGCCCGGCACCGCCTTCTACGCAGCAAGAGGGTCACTGCAGTCACTGCAGTACCATAACGAATGCAGAGTAGCCGTGAGCAGCCACCGGGGGGTATTTACACCGAGGGTCATGAGATATGAGCGCCGGTCCAGTGTCTGCTGGGGGCTGATTTACTGCAGCTCTCTCCTGCTGACTGGGTTTGATGAGTGACATCATGCCTCCTCCGGCAGAGGTGCTGTTATGTGCTAAAGGTGCTATATCACCAACACACACTCTAGCAGTCCAGCACACCAGGCCTTCCTTCACTGGAAAACATTGAGTTGTGACCGTCTTAAGTAATAAAATATACCCAAATATTCTTTCAGCGTAATACGTCACACTCTCCACTAAGCTTTACGCTTCAGAATGGGTAAAGTGGAGCCGCTCCCGGTCTAACAGGGTTTGACGTAAGGGAGCTTGTAAACAAGGAAAGTGCATTTTGACCCTAGTTTAGAGAGCATTTGGCCCAAAGGGAGCTGCAATAACAGGGTGCAGTGAGAGAAAAGTGTTGTAAAGGCCATTTCCCTTCTATCTGCCAAATTGCCAGATTGAAGTAACTACCGTACAAAAAGGCTGCAGGTGACAGCAAAAGTTCTCAAGAAACTTTATCTAAATATAGATAAAATTCCACCATTATCGATTGATCACTGGGAATATAAGCAAGCTAAAACTTGGAAGCACTATAAACTATAACATTTTAGACCTTTTCCATGCTCAAATGTTCAGACTGTGTAGACTTCACCATACAAATAACTACTAATTTCATATCAACATATGTCAAGTTATGGCGTAGCATAATATTTAGCCCAAAATGTGTATTAGCAGTGCTGGGTAAGTAGCTACCACTTACAAATAAATGCAAAGCAAACCCAGACAAGTTCTAGCATTTTATTAATATGCAGTGCAGGGTTACTCTGTCACTGTTAGGCGCTGAACTCATTCAAACATGACAAAACAAAGTTCCGCTGTGCACCAACTATGTTGGTCTGAATAATGTAAGTGGCGTATCATGAAAGGGAAAGCGAGTGATTATTTGTCATTGTGAACACACCACAGCACAGCACAGCACATCACAAGGAAATGTGACCTCTGCATTTTGACCCATCTGTGTAGGAGCAGTGGGAAGCTAACAAGAACAGCACCCGGGAAGCAGTGCTTGAGGACAGAACCTCTGTTTTGAGTACCTCAGTGGTAACTTTACAGGTCTGGGATTCGAACCTGCGACCTTCTGATCATGGGGTGAACGTCCAACCGCTACGCCACCAACTGCCCCAATGAGCTAACAGAAAATTGTTGTTATTTGCTGTTAAACAGATTTTTTTATTACAGTATCGAGGTTATCGGATCACACAGAGTAGAATGAGTTGAATGTAACTTTTCAAAATCAAAAGGAAAAATGAAGTATCCTCCATTTCTGAATCTACTTGCTTGATGAATTGAAGAGCTACACCAACACAGCAAGCAGTGTCCACTGATTCAACACACAACCAAATCACAGTGCACATCACAGATTCTCTGCTCAAAACATTTTAGCTACATTTTAGAGATGGTAGTGGAAAAACAAATATTTCTCCATACCCTATTTTCCACACTTACCCAGACCTGGAAATGACTAAAATTCAAATTCTCAAACACTTTTCCATACTGTGTAGAGATAAAAATCTCTTAATATTGTAAATCATTAATATTCTCTCTATAAATAGAATTGAAACTAGAGATTTGTGCTGTGTTTATCAGAATTCTGATATGGTTATGTGATGAGGAAAAAAAAACAATACGTATAATTCTATACAAAGGTTTAAAATGTTTACAGTAGTCAGCCTAGGCTTAATACATGGTCAGTGTTGGGGAGTAAAGGAATACACGTACTGGACGTTATGTATTCAGATTACAAAATTATAGGTAACTGTATTCTGTTACAGTTTAAATAGATGGTAACCTGAATTTTTCTGTTTTACATGTTTATCTTCTCGCTAATACAATTTGGCAATTCCATTCATTACCAGAAGCCCTTCAGAACACGTAGCCAAAAATTCTGATGTAAACAGCCTTTTAACGCAAGTTGCCGCAGTCACACAACGGAGGAGTCAGAGCTGGAGCCGGCACAACAGAGCCAAAGCCGAAACACATTTCTGTCTTGGAAACTCAGGTTTCCAAGGTTGTGATTGCCACATTCATACAGCGAGACAATGCAGAAGTAATCCAAAGTATTCCGAGTATGTTACTCACATTGAGTAAACTAATGGAATATGTTACAAATGACATCTTAGGGCATGTATTCTGCATTCTGCAGCGGAATACATTTAAAAAGTAACCTTTCCAACTCTGTACATGGTATTGAGCATTTTCACCTCAAACACACATTCAATGTATAATAACCTCTTGCTTCACTGTTACATAACTGAAATCCACTTATTGATCGTTTCTGTTGATGGCAGGTTATGCGCCAAGCCTATAATATAAAAACCATCTGTGTGTGAAGAAATATCGCTTCTGATTTTAACGCCTCATGTGTCCATTGTGTTGAGAATCCTCAGGATTACGCCGTCATGTAGCATGAGAGATGAGTCTTATCAATATGATTAGCAGTCAGGGCTTGGAGAGGTGGCTATCATGGATAATACCTCGTTTAATATGCCAGGGTGTCAGAGCGGGCTCAGATATTATACTAATTGATGGTGCTGGGCGACGGTGCGTTGCTGCCGTGTTGATAAATTGCTGAATGAGCTGCGGCGTCCCTCGCCTCGCCTCCGCCCTCCCCGTCTCGCCACTTTTGTTTGTGTGCCAAGTGGATGCTCCACGCTGACAGCCGTTCCGTTGGGGGATTTGGAGTTTGTGCATGACTGGTCAACCTTATTTGTATTATTCCTCACGAAGACAGTGTTGTTCTAAAGCCCTGCTGGGAGTTAGCTCTTCTCTCTCTCTGTCTCTCTCTCTCCCCTTGCTGTTTTATCTCTCTATTCACACGCTGTCCTCGGAACACACGCTTTGAGTAGATATTCGGCGGCCCTGTAAAACTGGGCTAAACACCGTCACTGTGACTTATCTACACAGGAGTAGGCTATAACTTTATCTTTTTAAACAATGCTGTAATTTTATCGTGCTCAGTGTATTTTTCAGACAACTTTAAAGAGGTTGGGTTGGGGAGGCCACACTTTAAAAACTGATCATTTTATTCTAGTTAAAACAATAAAACTTTTGTGAGTTTCATCTTTAATACTGAATGTGCTCATACACAGAACAGGAACTATAAGTACTGAATTTTGCAGAATTGTGGTTTGAACCAGAAAGACATTTTTTACCATGCATGTGCTACATTAACTCTTAAATATAGGCTACAAATTACAGTTTTAAGTTAATCTGGCATCTTCACATTATCATTACTGTCAAATAACCTAAAAGTTGTAACAATGAAAACTAAAAGTTGGCTGAATATATTAAATATTACATTAATGTAAAGAAATGTTAACATGATTGATTAATTTTAATATCAAATCTCTCCATCCAACTTTTGCCCAGACTATTGCTTGAAAGAGGCATCACAACAGGCACCAACTCGCCCCCTCCGAGATTAAATTCAAAGCTTCTCTCTTCCTAACCTCTTATTTAAAGCCCCTGCTCCAGCACTTGTGGATTTTACTATGAAAGACTGAGACGCCAGACCTGACTTCAAAGCGACGTGACTGCTGGTTATGATGAGACGCGTCAGTACTTCAAAGCGGGAGCCTGCTTTTGTCATAATGTCACCATTATAACGCTCAGAGCCACATTTTTTCGCTCATTAATTTTACATGAGTTGGGGGCATGAAAGTTTACAGACGTTCTATTCGTTATACTACAGAACTTACGAGGAAGCGTGTCCTCGGCGTAACAGGTTGGGTAAATATAGTCAGCGTGGAACGTAAAGTGGCCAGCCGAAAGTGCAGATGCCCAAGCGTTGTTCCTGGAACGGCAAGGTCCTGAGAGAGAGGCAGTGCATTAGAGCGGCGTAGGAGAGGAGCACTCACAACATCCCATGCTAATGGAAGTGTGGGACCACACCAGCACAAACACAGACACAGACACACACACACACATAAGTCCCGCCTGGAGTTCATGGGGTCAGAGACACTTTTAAACTGAGAAAGAGATACAAGGCAGGTTGGAGAGGTGGAGATAGAAACAGACAGACAATATGTTCCACTAAGTGCTTCGGTCTCCAGACTCCAGGCTGGATGTAGGGCAGAAGACCCACAATCCCAGAGCATACACATTTCTGCGTAAAAAAAAAAACTTGTTTGCCAACACGTTTGCTTGTTCTACTTCAGAAAAGAAAAAATCAGCTTAATTGTCAATCGCCTCCCTCTTTCAGACAGAATAAGAGCTTTTAGACTAAATTCTCCTCATTCCGTTTATTTTGGGGCAAGAATTAATTAGTCAGGCATTGTGCTAAATCTGCGTTAGAAGCGGGGAAATAAATGGGCAAGACACTCAATTATTATTTTTTTGATTAAAACTTTGACATTTCATATTGAGGGTGAAGACTGAATCTACCATTTTTACTCACGAAGACTATCAGGGTCACTTTTCAAGGCCTTTTCCAATTTTGAGTTTTCTGTGCAGTTTTTGACAAGACAATTAAAACAAAAACAATGAGAATATTTCTTGATGTGTTGGGTGTTGACCTTTTGACGCCATTTTACAGCATCTTGTTTGAGGGGCAATTATGTACGATTCAGTCGTCGTGTTTTATTTGACACTAATGGAAATGTGAACTGAAACATGGGTGATGGCAATACTAACATTTGAAAGAAAGCCCTCACATATTCCAAAATCTTCGTTTGGGCTGATTTTCTACGAAGAACTTCGGGTTCTAAGGAGAATCGGAACCATTTTGAATCATCACTGAAATATCGCGAGATTGACGAACGCGATGGGAATTAATGGAAACGCAGTCAGTCTCCATATGAACTTCGTCGTTATTCATTCATTAATTCATTCATTCATTCATTCATTCTCTGGCCCGCGTAAGTTTATTACCACCTCATTTTTTTAATGAAGAAAACGCGTTTAAACACGAAAAACTGCAGTAACAAAACCAAAACTAACGCGTCCCCTGGCGTGGCCCGGATCTGATCTCAGATCTGTGGCGGACCCGAACGTCACACAAACACAAAAGTAAACATAAAATGTCGGTCTAAAAAAAACACTCTCCAAACGGCTGTAATCTTTTCACGGAACTCAAACCAACATAATATATTCCCCAACTCTCACAACACCAGTACTCACAGGCAAATATGTAGAAACTCCAGAACTGTAGCCTCGTCTCTCCTCCTCCTCCTCACCTGGTACCACCTCCATTAGACGCACCTGGCTGGCGTCACGGCACGCGGCCACTTAAAAGAATCCCGCTCACCGTTCTGGGATCAGTTTAGTTCCGTTTTAAAACGGTCGACAGGATAATGCAAGCCTTTTTAGAATTTCACTTATTTGATGAAGTTATTTCAGATGTTTCAGGACATGTTTCACTACATGTGGTACTTGAAAACGTGACAAATAAAGAGTTGTGAACTTTTAAAACGTAGAAATATGCAAATGTTTGCCAATATGTTGGGGAAGTTACTTTTAAACACTAACTTTTAAGCCAAAAACTATCTTAAATAAATTAAAAGTAGATAAGCTACAGTCAAGCAACTGTTTTAAAATAGTTTAACCACACCACAATCTACAAAGAGTAGCTAGCTAGATTCAAGCTATTTCATCCAGTAATATTAAAGAAAATTCGTAAAATATATATACAAAAAAAAAGGTTATGGTCATATTTTAAAAGTTTGTTATTGAGCAAAATACACACTAGATTGTTTGCTTTGCTAGTAGTTTCTGGGAGAAAATGAATGAAGCAAAAGCACATTTTGCTATCAGAAGATTTTATGAGTGATGTGATATTTTTTGGATGAACACTGTTGCTATGAAGCAGAGGTGGGCAAAGTAGCTAACTTCATTACTTAAGTGAAAGTACAGATACCACTAGTTAAATGTTACTCCAATACTTTCAAAAGTGAAAGTCATACAGTCACATTTTTACTTAAGTTAAAGTAGTGAAGTACTTGTTTTAAGAAATACTTAAGTATTAAAAGTACATCTTTCACCGCATTGTTGCATTATTGCCACAACACTTATAATACCTAATGCATCTGACTAGCTTGTAGAAGCTGTAGAATAAGGAACTGGTAGAATGTTACAAAATGAAAGCCCAGCTAAACCAGTCATTAGTTTATTTTATTAATTAATTGTAAGACCACATATCCCACAAAACAGCATGGTAGTGTTCTGACCCAGCTCTGGCAGTGTGTGCACATATATGTGTATGTTAATCAGGAGGACAGTGCAGTAGCTGTAAATGCAGCTCACAACATCAAATCAACATTCCAACCTGCTTAAAACCCAGCTCTACACCTCTAGCATGACTTTCCAACAGCAACAATGTTTTAATCAAGACAGAAAACAGCAGAACTGTCTGAACTTGGTTTTATAGTTCCAGTCTACAGGTGTGATGTTACCCTACTGACTACTGATAGACTGTCACCTGCCAAACAACCAATCACCTTTTAGATAAGGAGGAATAACATCCAATTTATCCACAGACTTGAAAGTAACGAGAACCTTGATAAAAATGTAGTAAAGTAAAAAGTACAGTATTTGTATTTAAAACGTAGTGAAGTGGAAGTCATAAGTTTCCAAATAAAATACTACTCATGTGAAGTACAGATATTCAAAAACTCTACTTAAGTGCAATACTCAAGTAAATGTAATTAGTTACTGTCCGCCTCTGCTATGAAGACGTTACCGCTCAGGATGAAGCTTTTCACTGTGTTGGAGCAGCGCACAGCTCAGCTGTGGAGGGACCAGCTGCGTTTTCTAGCCACAGGTGAAGCAGGTGTGCGCTAAGCTCTGCATTTAATTAGACTTTTCAGTCTCATGTGAGGAAAAAAACGATGTGATGGCTGAAGCCACTTCGTTGAGGGATATGACAGGGACGGAAGAAAGAACGGCCTTGAGGGAGCGCAACTGGTTGGCAACTTCAGCTCAATTAATTAAAAGACGCCAGAGGAGGTGTGGATGTGGAACAGTGCTGGCAACACATAAAATATCAGCAACACCTTGTTTCTGGATTACACACTCCTCTTTTAGATTTTTTAATTGTTAATTTTGTGCTTAACACAGTCATTCAGGATCATTGGCAGCTCCAGTTATTTTTTTAACACCTATTGGAACTTCGACATTTTCATGATTTTTCCAACTGTTAATATCAGGCGTTTTTTAGGCTCTGTGACAAGACAAAGAAATGAGACGACAAAGATTTTTTATTTCTTTTAATTTAAAAAATTCAGTCTGGAAAAAAAAAGCGACAACAGCTGTAGGTTAATACAGAAGCCATTTAGCAGAGACAGATGTTTGTTCTTTCGATTTTTGTCTTTTTGGCTTGTGGCGAAGTGAAAGATAAGGGAGAGATGGTGGATGCTGACAGAGGGAGAGAGAGACAGACAGGAGGGGTTGGAGCTGGGGGTTTTGGGTAGACAGGAGAACAGCTAAGGCACACAGGGCTCCTCAGATGGGGATTCAGAGAGAATTGTGCAACAGATGCCCAACAAAACATTCCAGCACAGAGAACAACAATCTGCTGAGAGATTCTCTGAAAGGCAAAATGATCTTTCAAGGAACATTCCACCCCATAACACCTATACGGCCAACGGGGAAGAAACCAAACTGTACAAGTAGATGCTTCAGTTAACCGTCAGACAAATTAGCGTTTTTTAGGGTGGAGTAGTCCTGAAAGAGCATAGAAAAATCATAAAAAATAATCACACAGTCAGACTTGCACAGTTTTTTTCTAACCTTTCACACAGTCACATGATTTTTCCAGCGTTGTTCGGCCTGACGTCGAGCGTCAGACTGAAAGCTTTTAACTTAAGGTTATTTACAATACTTTAAAAACTGTCCATTACAAAATACTTTTTTACATCATCCTTCCTAATAAAATAGCTATCGTACATAAGACATGTTGAAAAGAAGTTGTATTAAATAACTTTGATGAATCGTAACACACAAAAAAAAAAAACGTTGCAAACATGTTCGTCGTCAGAAAGAGGTAAAGATGGCAGATTCGATCGTCGCTTCAAAAGATTCCTCCACACGCTTGTGCAGTGTCACAACGATACACAACTCTTCATACACACACTTGGCTGAATACTGTCTTTATCCACACAAAGAGTCATTCTCCGCCCACAGATCAAACGTAACTATTGAAAAAATGATTTCTCCCTTATTGTCAAGTCTCAATATTTTTTAAATAAGAAAAGTACATGACTGGACTCTTTAACAGAAACAAAAGTAAACACAAAGAAGAGAAGTCGCTTTGTATCCTCACAACTACACAATACTGACGCAACACCACTTGGGCGTGAGAGTGAACGTCCCCTAACAAACTCCATGGCAATAAGCTCCACTTGTTATCCACCTCACCAAAAACACCACAAAATGACACAAAGTGCTTCACTCTGAGACGCAAGGTTACGAATCCGTGTATCGTTCGTTTAGTCCTTTTCCGAGTTAAAACCAAAAACCAAACCCAACACTATTTTCAATATACATTTCAAAACTGAAAACGGAGCTAAAATTTGCATTTTATTGTTTTTCTACCTCATGCTTAGTTTATCATTTTTGTTTATTAATTTGTATATGTGTATTCTATCTGCTTTCTTTGTAATCGGTAAAACTGAAGCCACATCGTCTCATCTCTCTGTATACTTATACAGTATATAGTAGAGATGACAATACAATTTACTTTGACTTTGAAATAAAAAAGGAAAGGAACAGGAAAGCAGTCACTCATATTCCATTTGTATACAAGTGGGCATGACTCAGAAGTGAATGTTACATGTAAAATACTTTTTTAAAAAGTGCAAAAATCACATGGTTTTAGTTTTTGGTTATTATTTGAAAAACTATTAGATGAACGATACATGGACTGCCGCATGACCCTGCTTGCATATAAATTAATGGCTGGGTTACCAGGTTCCCGAAAAGAGCTCTGGCCTTCAGGCGGCAGAGAAAACGCCCTTTACAGAGTCCCATACTGTACATATAGAAAAAAAACCCAACATAAAAGCCAATACGAAAATAAGACGAGAGCTTGGTCCAACGCAAACCTCGGAAAGTTCAGCAAACTTGCAATCTGCGCTGCTGAAAATACACACACCGACTGGTCAGAGAAGAGGGGCAACGCTGTCTTTTTTTATAGACGTCCGTCCTCTCTTAGGCACAAAGAATAAAACGTGCTTATGGGCCACGTACGAGGGATTTTAAAGGCTCCTGCCAGCTAGCAAGCGGAAGCAGAGCCAGTCTTTGCCAGGACCAACCACGACTTCAAACCGTCACTAGGCTCCTGGCCAAAAAAAAGATTGAAAACACTGAAAATAAATGATTTGATCAGTCGGTCATGTTAACATTTTCTTTCATTTACTTCAACTTTGTGCTACAACATGAGTGGTAGTGTAACGGTTAGGGAGTTGGCCCTGTGATCAGAGGGTCGTACCACTGAGGTACTCATGAAAGTGAAAGCGACTGATTGTTTGTCATTTTGCGTGTCGGGAATAAATAAATATCAAGTAAAAGGCTGAACCGTGAGTAGAACGCTGGCTGTTTTTGTTATTTATCAGCTAAAATCTAAGTTCTGTCTGCAATAAATGGGAAGATTTAAATGAACTGGAACGTTTCAGTGAATGTTGGACTTCCGTGTGAGATTCGTGCGCGCTAACAAATGCAGTGCATGTGTTAACATCGCAAAAAATATCATTTATGCTTCATGATTCCTCGTGGTTGAAGGTCAAGTCGCAGAGAGTGGGACGTAATGTATCGTGACGCAAAACTTATGGAAAAGCAGAAAACGTGCTGGGAAATGAGAGAATCAGATGAAGTTGGAGGTGTACAATTCCGATGGAACTGATCAACTGATTCTAAATCGGAACCGGTTTTCAATCCCCACCCCTAGTACCTTGATCAGGAGTACCTCAGTGGTACTTTTAAAGGTCCGGGACTGGAACCGGCGACGTACCAATCATGGCGCGAACTTCACAGTCTAAATGAATGTATTTGTAAGACGTATATTATTGGAATAAATCACATTACTATTTCATTTTTGCTATTTTCAATACATTAAAGTTGCTATAAGTTTTAACACATTTGTTCCAACATAACTGCAGGTGTAGCACTGAAAACCCAACTGAAATTCTGTAAATTCCTCTTTCAAGTAAGTAAAAGAAGTATGTTAACGTGACTTCTTGATTAAACGATTTTTTTACAGTCAACAGTAACGTCAGAACCCGAACAGGGCTGCTTCTTACAACAAATAAATAAAAAAAGACCAGCAGCATCAGAAACATTTTTTTGTTTTGTATTTTTTTTTATCCAGTGAGATCTGTTTCAGGCTCAGCCGCTTCGACGTTCGCCACAGACGGACCTCGGGGAGGGCAGAAATACAGCTAAATATGGCACGCTTTCCAAAATGCTAATGTGGCTCAAAACCAATGGAAGCCTATGGGCACGTTTAGCATAATTTTCTCACAGCTTATGCCAGGCTTCGTTGAGATTACGTGGGACGGTTAGCCGCATCGGCGTCTTTTTCCAACGCAGCGCCTCGCAACGCTTTCCAGACAAACGCAGCGCCGTGCTTCTTCTGTACTGCGGTCGTAAGGTCGGGGCGAAGGCCTTTGTAAATAAAGGCAGCTGGGTTTTTTACAAAAGATATCGACTGAGCTGCAAAAAACAGCATATAGACATTAGTCATTGACTAATTTTTTTTTTTTTTTAATCTATTTCATTTATATAAACACATGAATAAATAGCCAACTCGGTTCCCGCACCCTGCTTTGGGGTGGGGGGGTGGGGGGGGGATAGAAGTAAAAAGAATGTTTTGTTTTTGTTAATTTTCTTGTTTTTTCCTTCTTCATGTGCCAGCACAGCTGACACCTTCCATTTCAAGTCAAGCAGCCTGCAGGGAACAGCATGTTGTACAGGCAACGTTGAGAAAGACAGGAGGAGAGAAAGACAGAGAGAGAGAGAGAGAGAGAGAGAGAGGGAGGGAGGGGGCAGATTGGTAGGTTGGAGGATCGCCTCTCGCTCTGGTGTTCACCGTGCTTGGCGATTAAATCAACATTCACTCATACAGACTCGCCCATAAAGTACTGCAATTACTGCGGTCAAGGCGATCCCAAAATTCCAGCTAAATATTTCATGGGTATTTTTGTAATGTGAGACGTGTGCGTCTGTGTGTGAGAATCTGTGTTTGTTCATTCATTTTTCCAAATTAAAACCAAAACCCAAAACACATTATTTTTACGGGAAGAAAATATTATGCATTTTGGAAAAAGAAAAACTGATCTTCATCTAAGTCTTTTCCGTGTAATGGTTCACGCCTCTTGAGGGCAAACTGGGAAATCGGAAATAACGACTCCTTATTCCTTTTCCATTTCAGTTTTTAAAACGAACAAAGCGTTTTTTGGTGTTCGGGTTTTGGTTTGAATTTGAAAAATGAA